>JAQISU010000015.1:5410000-5937500 GCA_029339505.1 Unio delphinus
ATTATGCAGCTAATAATGATCTTTGTTGCTATATATATATATATATATATATATATATATATATATATATATATATACACTTTAAGCGTTTCCTCTTTCCTCTTTTCTTAGTGCCAAAGCAGCACACTAAACGTACATGCGGGACCCCTGTGATTACGGCATTTGAACTGAAAATTTTCTTTTATCGCTTTAACATTACTTTCAATTTAAAGATATATTTTAAAAAGTACTAACGCACGAGGCCCTGTGAGCGGGGTCCAATCGGCCAAAGGTCGACTCTGCTCCTATCTCATCAATCTAACAATGTTCCTTTTAAAATGACAAGGAAATGTCTCATATATCAAGCGTTTAATACAAGTATCGTCCCTGTTTACTAATGGAAAGGACTGCACATTGTTGAACCTTGTTCCAAGTACTGAAACATCATTATGTGAATGCATTTCATCAATAGCTGTGTCTAAATTAAAGGAGTAGCTATTTAGTTTCTAACTTTGCATAAGAGTTTGTTGTTTGTTTTTTTTTTTTTAAAGTAAAAGGATTGCCAGGTTTTCTTCACTGACTATCCTGGTTACAGTAGAACCTCGTTTATCCGAACGTTAATTATCCGGAGCGTCAAATATCCGGACCAGTTTTTATATCCGGACCAGTTTTTTTTTATCAACTACAAGGCGAAAAAGACTCCAATGACGACCACAGGGAGGAGATTAACGACTTTGTCCAATCGATCCCAGGATTTAAAGAATGCGGTGAAGAAGATGTAGAAACCTGGATGGCATGCGATGCAGAAGACTGTGGATTTCAAATGCTAAATGATGACGAGATTGTGACTTCCGTGCAAGAAGAATCCGACCCTGTCGACGATGAAACGGATGAAGACGAGGACAACAACAACAACGAAAGTAGCAAGGGTCCATCAAATGCTGACGCGTTTGCTGCGTTAGAGACAGCTATGGAGTGGTACGAACAACAATCAGAGTGCTGTCCTACTCAACTACTGCTGCTCAAGAGAATCAGAGACCTTGCAGCGAAAAAAACGGTGTACACTGGTACAGCGAAAAATAAGTGATTATTTTCCACAATAAAGGTAAAATTGCGACATTTTGCACCTGTTTTGCTCTTTCTTCACGCACGTTTCCCGCATGTGATGATTTTCAATATTCGTATAGTGTCCGGTTTCATATACTGCATGGATCGCATTCGGTTTTCGGTTATCCGAACAATCGCGTATCCGAACGGTGTCCGGTCCCAATTGATTCGGATAAACGAGGTTCTACTGTATTTTAAAAGGATAGTGTATATCTTAGGTGTTGTAAAAAATAACTTTCATTGCCTTTATTTCGGCGTGCGATTGGTGGATGTCATTTGGTTAATAGAGTACACAGCTTGGTCTTATTTCATATGGGCACCTCTCAAAATATAACTGTTTTTACTATTTATTTCATAATTTGTTTATTGCACTTTCAGAAGTGGTATTGTCTGCTCTGTCTGATACAATCATTTTTCCTGCGTTTGATAACTGCTAAAGTTAGTGTACTCTAGACTCATTCAAACTTTTGTTTCAAGCACATAATGCGCAGCGAGTTTCAATCAGCTGTCTGCTTTAGGTGGCAGGGTCCACTTTCGTAAATTGGCCCCTTTCTTAACTATAGGTTATGGTGTGACTTTTTCAGCTAGTATTTTTACTATTTAAAGATATGGATATATTTGTGAACTAGGTGTATCGGGCATGTGTTGGTCTTGAAATTGATGTCAGACATGTACACTTTCCATAGTTACTCTGCAGTATGTTGATGAAATAACAATAGTCCGCTAGGAAGAAGAGCTAGCCTCCCATATCAGAAAACACATTGGTTTGAAGCACGAAGAATATCTCAAAAATGGCTTGGATGGCAACTATTTTCAGTTCCATCAGCCTGTGTAGTATACACTGTTATGCATAATTATCATCTAGGAAAATGGCACTGTGAGCATCACATGCATGGTGTCAAAAATGACCTTCGGAAATGAAAATTGCAGGTAGAAATTTTGGGTTGGGGTGCATAAACTTCTTCTGCTGTTAACTGCCATTGACTTCTCTAGTCAAGTGGATAATATTCTTATGGTTTGTTTTAATATAGGTATAAAAAAAATATGGACCTTTTTGACCTCACTTGTGTATTTGATTTTTTTAAATGATTTTTTTTCAAATTAATATTAGGTCACTGATTGCGGCATTAAATTTATACATAAAAACTGGCCCCTGGCCCCTGCCCATTTAGTGCAAAGTTTCCATAATTACCACAGGTAAATTCAATATGCTCACAGTGCATGATATATATATATATATATATATATATATATATATATATATATATGCCAACATTCTTTCCCATGTGCATGTTGTCAATTTCACCTTCTACCGCGGAATTTTAGCCAAATATAATCAAACAATTTACTCGCAGATACGGGTCGGCTGTCAAGGACAATCCCCAAGGATATCCGGTCATCTGCGTCAGGATGAACCAATCAGAGAGTTTCCTGTCCAAGAAAGAAAAGTGCGTCGTGATTCCCAGCTTCACAAGGAAGCTTATCTGAAAATGGACGTTTCAAAACAAAAGTTTCAAAGAAAAATTAACACTGCATATCACAGCAAATACAGCAGCAAGTCCTCAAATATTTTATGATCTACAATATCAATATAGTAGGTAAATAATCATGCAGCTGTGTAGATCGTCGACTAAGACATAAAGGTCTGAACTAATCGTAAATGATACAGATTGAAAATGATATTGACAACACCGGTAAATATGTCAACATCTGAAAGATGTAACCGGTATGTTTACAGAATTTAGAAATAAAGCTACATAGCTATATAAATTAGATAATAAATAAACTTGTACACAATATTCAACACCATACAAACCAATGTCAGACTATTACAATCAATGTATTAAGACTGTCTAAATATTTTTTTCCAGTTGCAATGCCTCATAAAAGTTTCGTATCATGAAATTTTACTCTCTCTCTCTCTCTCTCTCTCTCTCTCTCTCTCTCTCTCTCTCTCTCTCTCTCTCTCTCTCTCTCTCTCTCATTTTGAAATTTGCGCGCGCGTGTGTGTAACGCAACAGTTTCCTAGTGTATCGCACTTGTAGATTATCTGTTCTCCTATCAGAAACTATGAACAGCTTGCACAGAAAAAAAATCTTTATATCTATCATCAGCCTTGAAGCCTTTTTTTCTCGGTATCTTTTTCTAAAATAAACTTATAGGTTCATATTGGATTAGAATTCAATCAACACTATCTGCTCCGTGTTGTTCTTAAATATTATAATAGTAGTTGTCTAGCGGACAATAATATGGATAAGACGCTAATAACATAGCTAGTATTTCTGAAATTTTATAAGATTTAAAGTAGGAAATGTGTCCACTGAAATTAGACACAAAGACACAGTGGTCCCTTTTAAGAGTGCTCTTAAAACTCACCTGTTTCGACTGCAGGGACAAACTTAGAGACCTAATCGTGTTTTGTATCTTATATGTTTTCAGCATGTTTTTTTATGTTTTCCAATTTCATTGTTTTTTGTCATTTGTTTTTCTGTAGTGTAGTCATATCATTATTGATGGTGTAAAGCGCTAAGAGCTTCGAAGGATTAGGCGATATACAAAGTTCTCATTATTATTATTATTATTATTATTATTATTATTATTATTATTATTAGCAGTAGTAGTAGTAGTAGTAGTAGTAGTAGTAGTAGTATTAACGTCATTTCATTTTATTCGGGCGGGGAGGGGGGGGGGGGGGGCAAAACTTGACGGGCTTGTTTGTTTTCGTACATTAGTGATACAGCCCATAGACTGTTGTACATGTCATATATAGTGCCGTCCATAGACGATTTACATATGTGTAATACACTGAAATATTGTTGAAGAATGTGTATCGTCTTAATCATGGGCTTGGTTTTCCTTTTTCCGCATCATTGCGTTTCGTTTCTTAACATCTTCAGCTTGAAATTGATGCATATATACTTTTGAATTGAAGTCTTAGTGATATATAGATAGGTTTGGGGTTAAATGTTACTATTCAAAATGAGTCATATAACTTCCATTATTTATTTAGATTTGTATAAGGTATATGCGTGTTCCGCTACTGCAGTGTAGCTGTGTATAGTGATGCGTAGCACTGCAGCATAATGCCGCAGACAAATGGCATCATGTGGTCGGACATGTGGCATCATGTCTGACCCAGTCATTATCCTAACACCAGTCTGACTAGTCATAATACTAGCCTCTTAAGTTTTTGGTTTGACTCGGCTGAAGTTTGAATCCGAGACTTCCCGCATCCAAGGCGGACGCTCTCACCACTTAGGCCATCGGAGTGATGTAGAATTTTATAAATAATATTGTATGTATTTAATAATCTACGAATCATGTCTGAAACCTAAACTTGAGAAAAGACTCGAGCTAAACGAAATATACAAAAACAAATGTGTTAATAAAATCAGAAATGTCAATTAATTTAGCATTAAGTATTTTAAAATAAAGACAACACGGACATATGTATTCCTATTCACCGTATCCTAGGTCTTGCAGCTTGGTTTAAAACAATTTTTATTTCTTTTTTCACAAAATGTAAACTTATTGAACTGGAATATACAGAATTGTGTAGTCTTTGTGTAACAAATGAGCTCAACGTGTGTGTGTGTGTGTGTGTGTGTGTGTGTGTGTGTGTGTGTGTGTGTGTGTGTGTGTGTAGGTGTCTGTGTAGGTGTGTAAAAACCAAAAGGTATGTATGTATGTATGTATGTATGTATGTATGTATGTATGTATGTATGTATGTATGTATGTATGTATGTATGTATGTATGTTCAGATTAACACGTGCGTCTTCCACTTACTATATGACTGTATGTTCTCATTGATGCATCTATGATCCGGACTTTCCATTTTTCCGGAATTTCCTTCGGAACGGGAGTATCCGTGTAATAATTTAGGAATATCCCCATTAATACTAATAAAAGTGTCCAAAGAAAGACTTTGGTCATTATTTCCGGACACATCTGAAATAAATCAATGCTGCTGATGCGAAGAGACACGATTAAAACTTAGTAGTTCATATATATGCGCGACACAATTTGACCGCTCCAGTTGACAGCTGCACTTTGCACCATTACCGATTTCACAGAGGGCAGGGGTCGAAATGAAAACTCGCACGCTTATCACACATGCTGGGACCAAAGACCAAAAGCTGGACGACAAATGCGTACATATATATGTTAACTAGAAATGAGTGACTAGATTAAACAAATTTCGAACTTTAGCGTATTGACCAAGTTTGTGTTTATCGCATCCACTATACCATCAAGGAGTACATACTATAAATAGGTGTTCATTTTGGTAAGGTATGACCACCATACCAACAGAAAACTGCCATAGAACCAGACCGCCTCATACTGACATTACGAATCGACCACTACTCAAATTTTTTAATTATAGAATTGACACCTAATAAACCAGTAATTTGCTGCACCCGCCCGTATTCGAAACCAAGACAGCTTGGATAATTCGGCATCTTCGTCTTAATACACATTTACTGATGTATACGGTATACCTGTGTTATAATCTTTGTGTATTGAATCGAAACATACATTTTAAAACTACAGGTAAAAGAAATGTCATACTAACATTGTTTGCTAGCTTTAAATGCAACTGGAACTGAAAATTAAGAGGGCTGTCTGAATTACGAGAGATAATAGATTTTTCTTACCTATTGAAAAAAAGTTATTTGAGTGTTTTCCGTATTTGTACAGATCTGTGGAATGCGGTATACATTTATGTAAATACTTTTGTGAATTACCGTATAATGGTGCCTCTTTTTCCAGGTCTAAATCAAATGACATAATCCTAACTGTCCATAAAACTACACGACGAACACGACCACGTATGAAAACGATAGCAAAGGAAGAAAAAAAGAAAGATGACAAGGAGTACAGCAATTAATGCCGTTCTAATAATCGTAATCATCATCGCGGTCATTGTCATCGTCGTCGTCGTCGTCGCAGCAGTAGTAGTAGTAGTAGTAGTAGTAGTAGTAGTGGTAGTAGTAGTAGTAGTAGTAGTGTATTATTTCTTGCGTAGGTCGAGAGACCAGAAAGCAAGATTCAAAATGATGACATGCTAATTTCTCCTTTTTCAGTATATCTTAAAGAAGCCTCGTTTTATCGTTGCTAAAGAAGATCTGACAGTTGTTTATAGTAGCGGATCCAGAAGTATCATTTTTGGGGAGGGCGCGTCAACAAGTAAGCTGCTTTGGGACGGAACCTCTAAGGTGGGGCCATGTAGTGAGGGCCCCAGAGGTTACTGTATTTTAAGAAAATAATTTTAACCATCTAACTGTAAGGAACCGTTCAGGTTGTTTTGTGCTTATTCTTTGAGGGGATGGGGCGTTCTTCACCAATACCACCCTATCCGCTACCTGGTGTATGCATGTACACAAAACCTCGAAATTAATCGAAACATAATGGTTTAAATTACGAACGCAAGCTGACAAGTCGTCTATGGCAGGGGTCTGAAATAGACGGTCCATGGGCCGCATGCGTCCCGAAAAGCCGTAATATGTGGCTCGCAAACTGATTGGTGTCACAAGGTTTCGTGAGATATAAACAATGGTGGTGGTGCGAACATGGGGCCGTCGAAAATGACCTCATATCGTAGTTTGAATTTGAGACCCCTGATATATGGTATGCCAAATTACTATTCAAAACTTGACAAAATATCCTATACAATAAATACAATTTTTATAAGTATAATTTCACACCTAGTGTCTTTATCAGATTCTAGAAGATTCTAATTGGTAGCAGTGGCACCAGAACAGTCACCCCAGCATTATGGATATTTGATGCCAGAGACTGTCAACAGGTTCAGTGCTGTTGTTTTTCTTCCCGTGGCTAGCTGTTTGTTATTTTTTCCCTCTAATATACATCCTTTGCATTGTCAGCAAATTGGTCAATACGGTAAATGCAAATGCTGCACCTTATGGATGTGTGTACATTACTGGCATATTGCACTTGTCATTTTGCAGCTGTCAGACAATACGTCATCACACACTTCGTCACGCTGTGCTATGCCGATGTACATGATTGAAAATTCTGACTCGATTGTTTTTCAATCAAATACGAATAAGGCAACGTAGCTATACCTTAAATTACTCCGTCTCTTACTTCCAAAAGCAAGGCCTAGTTCCTGCCTGCTTTGAATCATTTGCATTTTGTCGTGTACAATGTTGTGTTTTACAGTGTTCCATTACAATGGATGTGTACATTTGTTTTATGTGCCAATGAACTCAAATATCATGATGGAGAGTGTTTGAACGTTTCTGTTCTCAAAAATTTTAGTTATACAAAAATGTTGAATTCTATCTGGAATCGGTCTAAATATCCATCAGATTTAAACCGACATGCATGGAATCGCCTTGCTTAGGCTTTCAAGTAAAATGTGAGAAATAAAAATAATTTTAATTTTAGAGGTATGTTATAGCAGTATATTGTTGAAGCATGCTAACCACAAACGAACTCGAAGAAATGCACTAGGGAAATCCTCGGCAAGACTTCAAAGATTAAATAATGGCATATGTGAAGACGAAAATGATCATCATTATGACTACGACAATGACGATGAATCTGATGATGTTAGTGAATATGAACTTAAGAACGACGACATCAGGGATAAGTTTGAATCTGGTGGAGATGTTTACACTAACCGACTGATTGGATTAATAATTTAATTAGATATATGTAAACTATAAAATATATATAAGCAAGTGGACGAAGATGCATTTATGAATATTTAAAAGCTGATAATTAAACACTTCGTTAAGGGAATTAATGACCGGACAATGCCTACGATGCGTTGATGGATTAAAGACACGCAACCAGCTGTGTTATATATGTATTACTGGAATGAATATATGCTAGATCATCATGCTGAAAAACGTTATGACAACGAAGATGCTAAAATCAGACACATTGAATTGATTTGTCTATTACTTCTTTAAAGTTAACATGGAATACCCGAAATAACATCACGATACCTAAATGATTTTCCACTCGCACCGCAGACTGACGGTGTCCTATGGGTGGCTGTCGCCCAATCAACAACTATTACTTCAATTAAACAACGAAAATTTACGAAATACGAAAAACATTATCCAAAAGTTAAATTATGTCTTCTGCGCACAAAATTTACAGTTCTACTAGCGATATGACATTTCTCTGCAAAAAATTCACCGTGTGTTTTTAGCCAAGATTGATGTTTGATTGAGCTCGTCCAGACATAGAACGATCAAAATGACTTACGAAATTTGATATCAGAATGTATAAGTGAGCTTGACTACAGTTCCACTTTTTAAAAAAAAATGAACGATATCATAGCGATATCGGGTTGGGTAAGTATAAAACTACCCAAGGAAATTCTGTCGGGAATACATCCTTTAAGCAGGTCCAAACTACCCAAGGAAATTCTGTCGGGAATACATCCTTTAAGCAGGTCCAAACTACCCAAGGAAATTCTGTCGGGAATACATCCTTTAAGCAGGTCCAAACTACCCAAGGAAATTCTGTCGGGAATACATCCTTTAAGCAGGTCCAAACTACCTAAGGAAATTCTGTCGGGAATACATCCTTTAAGCAGGTCCAAACTACCCAAGGAAATTCTGTCGGGAATACATCCTTTAAGCAGGTCCAAACTACCTAAGGATATTCTGTCGGGAATACATCCTTTAAGCAGGTCCAAACTGCCCAAGGAAATTCTGTCGGGAATACATCCTTTAAGCAGGTCCAAACTGCAAAACGTTAGCAACGTGGATTAATAATTAAAATGTCTGTGGGCGTAGTTTCCTCGATGGGATACAAGGGTGGCTTATTTCCATGGCAACGATTCCTACAACTCATCAGTTGCTAAAGCAGCTGTGCAAACTACAGATCTGGACCGCTGAAGAAATGGCATTAACAAATTACAAATCAAAAGGATTTTCCAGGAGCCGTTGGATGTGAGGACAGAATATGTATTCTTCAAGAATGCTGGCTATGTATAATGGGGTGAGTAGGCTGTGCGAAAACCAGATTAAGAGGCTACGAGACCCAACCGCAGACAACGAAGCCGCGACAAATAATAAGTAGGTTTTTTTTCACTTTTGCAGAGTCTCAAACAATAGTATATGATACCACTGTTATGCTTGATAGTATATTGGTCGAAGGCGATTTGTCCTTAGCTAAATTATAAGATATGTGTCAGAGATGGAATAATAGATAAATACCGAAAGTTAACGCATAGTGTCGACAAAGGAGGTGTATGATATTCAAGTGGTAAGAATCACGTGGATTCAGCCTTCACGAGTGTTACTAAACACGGTTTTGACGAACAGAACAATTACGTAATAAACATAAAACGTTGGTTTTATTTGTTTTAAAAAATACACCAATGACCGGGCAACAGCTTGAAACGCAATTACATGTAATTATGTTTTCCGCAATACATTAGTATTCGAATATATTATTATCATATACAATCACATGAAATCCGGAACTGGGTCATATAGAACTCGTTAAGTTGAATCGTCCTACAACACGCTTATGAACTTTGGTACAGTGACCACCAAACAAACCGATCTAAGCATGCCAGCAGGCCAGACACCGAAAGAGGTGAGCATTATGATGCTATCCTCAACAATACATTCGTAATAAAATCATCAACACATCATTACCAAACGAGATCAATAAACCGCTACGGTACAGTTAGGTGTTACTGTGATTACAACGACGTTGATGATTGTAGGAGCCGTAATCAGCGCGATTTCAATAATCGCAAGTATCACTGGCAAACGTATGTCTTTACGGCTACATTTACTACACGGATAAATGCCGTAATACTTATCGTTGGAAAAAGTAGCCACTTTAGCATAAAGATGCATTCGTATGCAGTGGGGAATACATTACATTCATTATCACGCAAGAACTCATGTTGGTGTTGTACTAAATTGGGAATTTTCACGTGTACGAATTAAAAAAAAAAGTTAAATGAATAAGCACTCAGAGTGCCAGAGGCGTAGCTAAGGGGGGAAGGGGCAGGGGGGTACATATGTCCCCGGGCGCCAAGGTACAGGGGCGCCAAAATGAGGCTTACAACGTTACATTATAATAAGTAAACAAGGGTAATAAATCGGTCACAAGATCGCTGGGGCGCCAATTTTATAGTTCGTCCCCGGGCGCAAAATATCATCGCTACGCCTCTGCAAAGCGCAAAGTAAATTTTAAAAATTGTGATCCACTAGCGAATTTACACGTGTACGTGTATAGGTATTGTTTCATTGTTGTTGATCATTTGGGGTTCAAGGTGAAATTTTAAAAATGTGCTTGCCTAGCAGCAGAGGGGGGGGGGGGGGGGGATCGTACAAAACATTAGGCGTCGACGTGGCTTCCTTCTCGTAAATATTTAATAGAAAGGTCTATTTGACAAGCCAAGGATTCCTCTAAAATTGTAAAAAAAAAAAAAGCGTCGATTCCGTAAATTGAGGTTTCCTCAAAAACGCCATTGTCGTTGTCCCCCCCCCCCCTCTGCTGCTATGGGTTAACAATTCTTTACGATGAAAATCACTACGATTTCACAAACAGACTAATTTGTAGGACCTCACCTTGTAGATCAATCAGATTATTTGACTGGTCAACGAGTTTGAAATAAATTCTCGTTAAGGAATTATTATGACATCGCATATAAACTGGATGAGCTGGGTCCTCAATTATTAGAAATCCGGGTGGAGCTGTTGGTGCAAAAGAGTATAAAATATATCCCTGTTGAGCTTGATTTGATCGCTCGAGATTTATTTGATAGCTGCCTTCGATAACATCAGATACTAAATTCAGTGCTATCACCGAGGATATATTCACATTTTGAGGAGCGATATATCTGCCACCGCCGTCTGGGTCATTATTATATTTGAGGATTATTGTTTTTTTGTGATTGCGGTGATTTCTTCCATGCGTCATGGATTTTTTTGAAACCTTCATCGAGGGCGTATCTAAGAGATTCTTTTATCACTGGGACATTATGTCCTGGAATCATGAAATGAGGAATATATTCTATGTGTATATTATACTTCGTTGCAAATTCTGTTCTTGTTTTAGGATTATCGTCACCTAATATCTCTTGAATAATTCGCAAATTATATGTTTCCATGTCGTCGATGATTTTATTACATGTTTCTACAACGCTGATAAATTCATCTCGGTTAAGAGTATCAGACTCGAGAGATACTAACAGCAACGCTAAATCATTAGTCATCGCTGTGAAATTTTTAACGATTTCATCTTGTCGAGTTTGATAATATCTATTAGCGCGATCGTCTATTATTTCAGTGAAAAATTTCAATTTATTGTATTCGTCATAACTTTTTATTGGATTATCGGGTTTTATTCTGTCGCTGATATAATCAGATTTTTGTGGTTCGGGTATTTGATAAGCTGTCCGAGGTGGGATTTCAGGCCACCCCAGTATAGTTCTTATCGAACTCTGATAAATATCTACGACATACCCGGGCGAGTTTATTTCAATGGCAGATGATAGTGTTGGTTCATGAACTGTTATAGCGATTTTCGATTCTGATCCAGTAATGGATTTTATTCTACGCTGAAATTCAGCATTGATTTGTTCGATTTGGTATGATCCTGATGGTAGCGAAACGACGTTCCAGTCTGGAGTCTCGTCTTCTTTATTCTTACTCGCAAACACCAAGGAATTATTCGGTTGCAGTGATATCTAATTTGTTGTTTGTAGGTGTCCACGCAAATGATCCGTATTGAATCGTGTATACTACGTTGTTGGTTTTCGCATAAGGGATTTTTGTTTTTTCAACAATTTCTATCATCCTCGTTGCATCATCCTTGATTGCCTCGATAGTGTTTTTCATTTCTTCGATGGATGTTTTAATATCAGGAAGTTTTGTGTCGAGTTTATCCAGCGTGGTTGTAAAAAATTTATCGATGATGGTTTTACGAAATGATGGAAACTTTTCAACGTGATCTGCATATTTGCTTTGAAGTGTTGCTAGTTCCAATATAGAATCTTTTATCGTTGTGAGCTTCGGTGTGGTCACCGGTGGATTTCCAAGGAAATCTAGTAATGACTTGTCAATATTGTTAATGCTATCCACAATAGTTGAAATGAGTACATGCGGTTTGAGTTTACCCTGATCGGAAAATAACGCAACGGCGTTCTCGGTTACGCGGCTTTGTTTAACTAAAATATCATCCAGGGAAATATTACTCGTTTTCAATTTACCCTGACGATCTTGGAATACAACTATTTCATTGGGATCAACACTTGCTAAGTTCAATGTCTCAGCGATTTCATCTTCGATTATTTTTTTATATCAATGGTTGCAGTGCCATCGGGTTTCTTCAGCGCTGATAAAGATCTCCCCAAATATCAATCATGTTATTTTATATAATCTCTCTCTAAAAAGCGATTACTAGTGTATTCATTTACGACAACATGTGGTGGTTTTCCAGATGTTGAAATAGCGTCAAGGACATTTAATACTTCGTTGCCGCATATTGGTGGATCATTCATTTGTTGTGTTGGTAGCGTGGAATACCAACGAGGAGTGTTTAAGCGGTTTAAATAACGCATAAATTCCTTCGGCGGCGCTAACCCATATGAATCGAAATAAACAATCACGCGCGGATCAATCGCGTATGCAACCCAGCGAGTACCAGGTCCGGTGCTGTTATCGAGATTAATAATACCGGTTTCAACGCTGTTTGGTTGTGTCGGCAACTGATCTTTCATAAAGACACCTCTGAAGTTTTTTATCGCTAGTTTTTTTTAGCAGCATCAAGTAAATAAAAATTGCAAAATGGAGTCAAAGACTCTCCAACTAGTAAACTGTTCCTGGGATTCTCAGACCTTTCCTGCTGTACCATGAATACGGGGTTCCTGGTAGTCTTAGACCCTTTCCCATTTTTTATATCCCTTCCCAGTTGCTTTATTTAGTGCCATTCCTGCCGCGGTACCAACCGCTCCTAGCGCTGCCGCTTTAGCCACCGCTGGGGCCGCTGACGCAATCAACGCTGGAATCGCAGATAACAATGGAAATATACCACCTGATTTTATCATGTGTTTAATCGCAGCCGCAGAGAGAGTGATCTGAACACCTTTTTTATCATTGCGAGCATCATTGTTTTTCTTGACGAGCCGTTAACGATAATTTCTTCGCTCCACCAGACATCTGACTATGTTTCAGCGTTATCGTGGTTCCGCATTTTTTAGCTGATTCCGATTGCAATTTCTTGAGTTGACCAGGAGTCAATGTAACACTAACAACCTTGTATGACATTATACAATAACAGATTGATCTAATTGTTACATATTTTCCACTGGTGCATCTATCACTCTCATTCTTCCGCCAACACCTTCGAGTAGCATTGATTTATCACTGAGAATAACAGCAATCGCTCTGTAGCGGGGAATAGCATGATCACCAATAGTAACGCGGTTTACATTGGCTCTAAAGTGTATATCAACGACTGACTGTCTTGTTAAATCAAGATGTTCCAGCGAAAAGTAATAAATCGGATATAAATTCTTAAAATCCAACTGTGATATTTGCAAACCAGTATCAACAATTTGATCGCGCGCCATATATGACAACAATCTGTGATATACGCGGGCAATATGGTTGTGAAAGTAATTACGTTGTATATCCTCGGATGGTTCCTGTTGGCCGTTTATTCTTAGTGAGACGTTACTAATACCAAGTTGTTCAAATATCATATGGCTGCGTCGTTGATTACCAGTTCGTGCGGTATTCTGTAACGCAATAAATATATGACTTGGAGATGAAACGCATTGTTTTGATGCTAGGTTCCACGTAAATAACCCATTAATATCTGATTGCTTAACATCTGTAGTCGTTGTTAGCCAACTGAGCAATGATTTTCCTCCTTGATCCATAAATGATAGTAATCGTTCTTCTGCGGTGATTGATGGAGTCAACACTGGCATCCGCAATGATAGTTTTGTTAAGACGAATTTACCGGCATCATCTACATATGCTACAGCTGGGTTTGCTGGAATCCTCCAAATTGCATCATTGTCGTCACCCTTTCGCACGAGTGTTACTGCGTGCTTTGTTCCATAAATAACTATTCGAACATTTCTGCAGAATCCAAATATATGATGCAGTGGAATCGCGCATGAGAATGATCTACGCGCTCCTCCCAACATTGACATACGTGCTGAAGCTCCTAGATTGAAATTGGGATCATCTCTTATAAGCATATCCTCGACTTTATCAACAGGAGCAGGGTCAGCAGCACGGTTCTTTTGTTGTCTGAAAACAAATTGAATTTTTCCAGCCGTATCCCTACCATCCTTTGCAAACATCATAGAAGGACCTGCAGATCTTGTATAATCGTCGGAATATCTCGCTAACCCGATTATTGTTGTAGCCACATCAACATCGCGATCTATCGACTCAATCTCTTTTCCATCGATGAGATATTTTGCACTCTCGTATAACGCCATGATCCCATTATTGACAAATCCAACTTGAGTGTCATTTGGATATGCTGTATCATCTGTTCGTATAAGTTCTCCTTCTACTTCGATAAACGCTTCACACGGTAGAAAGTATTTACTAGTATCATGAACTTGAAGATCAATTCTTGTTCGACTATCTGGTTGTATTGCGTGATAGGCATAAAATTAATAATCACGTACAGAATCATCCTTGCGCACTGGGGCGTCCATATCAAACGCTGGATCAGGTGACCGTTTGAACATTTTATTATATATGTATTGATCTAAATCGTAAAATCCGTAGGATTTTCATCGTTGACGACCTCGTCGTGGTTTTTTCAAGCCGCTTCCCGCTATCATATTTGAGATGTTGCATTGGTCGTTGGTTATCAGCGACGCTAGCTTTTGATCTACTGCGTTATATATTATTCTACTAACACTTGCGTGCATTTCCGCTGTAGATGGTAACGGCGATAGTGATTTCATCACTGGTTTCCTTCGTGCTCGAATCAACGACGCTAGTTTATCCTTCTCGGCGGAAAGTGCTTTTCCGGCAACATCTCCAACAGCACTAATACCCTTATCACGAATAACATCAATGGCTTTCATTGATAATTGTTTTGCTAGCGGCGCTACTTTTGGAGCCATTCTTGCAAATAACCCTGCAATGGTATCTCCGATACCATCACCATAGTACGCTCTATAAACTGGAAATCGTGAGTTTACTACATAGACGCTGGCTGGTTTATCATGGTTGTAGTGTATGATCATCTTATTTAAATGATATTATTCTAATGCAATGACTTCGTCATCAGCTTAGTCGCTGTGATAATCCGTAGGATTTTCAACTAACTCATCAATGAAATCTCGATATATATCAATGCTCATTACACCACCTTGAATTAACTGCATGCAGATATCAGCTGCTTCATTAATTACCTCCGGTGAGTTATTTCCAGCTCGTTTTCCTCCAATCAGAACCTCTAATCGTATTATATCGCTGGGAATATTACCAAGACAACTAACTAGACCACTACCTGATATCCCACTGGAATCTCTTCGGGATTTAGAAAATCCCTTCCCGACTTTTCCTTTAGTTGTACCAGTTGCACCTGTTTCAGAATCAGCTTCTGCCATTATTCGTATTTCAACTGGGATTGGGTCTTCTGTATATATCGGTGGTGGTTATGTGACACCTTTTACTGCAGCAAGAAAAGTATTAAAAGCGAGACTTGTTTCTTTTGTTATATTAGTTTTACCGCGGTTTGCTAAAAATATTTTATTTCCCCAGGTGTCTATTTGTTTAATAAAATCTCTAGACTCGTCGTCTTTTAAATACTTGTCTCTTATTTTTTTTAAACTGTCTTTAGAAAATTTAATTAATTCAGAGTCTGTTTTGAATCCTCTAATTCTAACTAAGGCATCATCAGTAAATATCTTTTCAGGTGGATATTCTTCTCTAGCAACAGCACCTTGTTGTTCAAGTTGTTCAGGTGGTGTGATAAGTGGTGGTCTAATAGCAAGTTCTGGTTCAGGCGGTGGGGAGCTAATATCAATATCGCCTAATCGTTTTATTTCTTCCTGAAGTTGTCGTTCTTGTTGTTCTTGTTGTCTTGCAGCAGTTATTATATCACCAGGAAGTGTTTTTAAAGATTTTTTGTTTGTTTGGATCTTCTTGCTATTTTTTCCAAGTTCACCAATCAGAGATGTTTCATCTTTGGGAATATCTTCGTATATAGCACGCTCAGTAGCTGATATTACCCCCTTCGTTGCTGTGGTTATTGGTTTAAACAACTCTTCATATCCCGCAGCAAAATCCGTTTCTAAACTCTGTCTAGCTTGTAGTTTATTTCTGACAGAGTCGCGGATTGGTATAAATCTCTTAATTGCATCTAATCTTTCACGAGCCAATCTAGTCGTTAATGATTCATTAACCATTATTCAAATTGTAAACAATTTTCCAAATTGAATCTAAATAAAAATATTTACTACACGCCAGTATTGGCTAAAACCGACCAACTGAAGGTTTTTTCGTTTTGTTTAATTAACAATCTTATATTTCTGATTTTTGAATTAATTGTTCTTTTTATTTCGTATTCCTGCCCTAATTCCTTTCTTATTCTCTCCACAATAGTAAATAACGGGACAAACTTACTGACGTCGTCACAGAATAGAAGGGATTTGCGAATTGAATTCTGAATTCGTTTAATAAGGGCATATTTTTTTGGGTAGTACATATTTGTTATTCATAGCGCCGTATTCAATATCCTGGAAGTCGGACATAATTTGATCGCGGTTTAAACTATCTGATATGTAAATCCCCTGAGATTTCCAAACTAAAATTTCGGTTATAACCTCATTGATATTTTCAGAATTCATATTATATGATAATTATATGTTTCTAATATAAAAAATATATTTTTCAAAAATGAACTCAGAGATGGGCGCCTCATACATGAACGAATTGAATTTTTTGTCCCGTCTTTTTTGAAATCGCAGATCGATAAATTCCCTCTGCAACGCATTGAACAGAAGGTGGACATATATCGAAATACCTACCGGCCTTAGCTATTGATTGAAATACTATTTCCTCGTTATTTGTTGTATTAAAAGATCTTACGGGTCTCGCTTTTTTCGAATATTGTCCAGTCTTTCCTCGTTTTAAATTTTCACTTTGTGAGATAGCCTGCAGATTTGATAAAGAATTGTTCTTAAGATTGGAATCAATGTGATCGATAACAAAACCATCCTTGATCAATCCATTATGACATTCATATATTATTCTATGATTAAGATGCATTTTCCCTCCAGCGTTAAATTTCAAATACCCTTGATTATTCACAGCACCAACTGGTTTCTTCAGCCTGCGGTGTCTGACAATGTCATCACTGGATGCATCATAGTTGCTGATCACGGGATGCGGTCGGAATTCTTGGTTCATTTATATACATAATACTATTTGTCTAATTCATTGCTTGGTCTAATGATTACATTATTTAGAAATCTTCCGATGTAGTCTTGAGGAGTTCTTATGACTTTGTCAGTGTCATTGATGGAGTTCTTAGTTCGTTTATCATAATAACGCTTCAACTCTCTATATCTCTTACCACCGCAACCGAGACACAACTGTGATTTACCACGCACCCCTACCCCACATCGTATACAAGGGATCGGGCCAAGACCTCCACGTCGAAAACTTTGCATATGATATCCACAGAACTCCTTTTGTATGATTTGTTACACGGGATTACTGATCTAATCATAAGCCATTTGCAATGATTCAATATATCATAATATATATATATATATATATATATATATATATATATATATATATATATATATATATATATATATATAAATATATATATATATATATATATATATATATTTAAATACTTGTTTTAATTATAGCATGAAGGAGTTCGTGAGATTATCGAAAATTACGCCCTGAAAAAATGCTAAATTCAATCTCGATAGAGTCTCTGATAAACCAAAGGGTAAAATTCGTGATAGAAGCATTATAGGAAAAATTCGTGATTGTTTTAATGAATTCAAGCGTGATGGAGCATCTCACTGTTGGTCGACATTTCGAATCGATGGTGAAGTTGATGCTACCATAAACGACGAAAAAGCAGCTGTGATAATCTCACATCTTGGGCGGAAAAGGTATTTTTTTTAGAGTGAAATTCATTATCCGCTCAGACACGGGAGATTGGATATCAGAGATAAATTTGAACCCATCTTGAAGGATAAAAGAACTGTCACTGTGAGTCATGATTCCAAACCAGGAATTTTGACTAGAATTGACAAACCGTACTACGAGAGATCTTATCCCGCAGCAATTGTTTATGGGATATATCCGTTAAATGATAAACCAAGCATTGAAAAACTAAAACCCATGAAACTGTCGTCGTTGAATTGTGTAACAGAACGAATAATAGAACACTTCACAAATGCGTTGCGTGGAAACAAACTGACTGATCTAAGACGCAAAAAAATAAATGAATGGGAATTAACAGTTAAGAAGAACGGAGCAACGATCCAGGATATAGCCAAATTAGAAACATCATTAAGATTCCCAATAACCATAATGACGATAACAGGAGAAGTATTATATGAACCGAAATATAAGTTGAGAGGAGCTCCAATCAAAATTATTGATCATAACGAACACGCGCGGACACCTGTGGTAACAATATTTCTACGGGATAGAACCGTAAAATATCTACCCCCGGAATTTTCCGGGGAAGAGAAATTATTCGATTTTATTTACCAGCTGAGTAAAAACGATCCTGTGTCAGTGTGGTTACTTCACAGTTTTGAAAACTCCGAGGGCAGATTCGATCAATTTGTACGACCCAACGGAGAATTATACCGCACTGAGGCTCTCCGACACGCAATGAAAAAACTAGCTAGAGGTTTCTCGGAGAGTTTCGACGACGAACAATTACTAACAAATTGTTTTACAATTCCGTCGGTTTCAGCTCATTTTGCGAGAAAGAAAAACACGTGGAAACCTTCAAGAGCTGAATTTCTCACAGACATCAAATCAAGCTGCATCGAATATAACCACGGCGGATTATGGAATACAAAATACGACCCCAAAAATATTATTTTAGTTGATATAGTCGCGTGTTATCCAGCGAGTTTTCACGTACGGAAAATGCGCTGAATACTTCAAACGATTTGGACATCCCACACATGAGATGGCCCGTGTTGCTATTAATGGACCACTACCCGATTTTGATTTAACCGGATTCGCTCGTGTGGTATCATTTGAACTAGCTACAGGACTTCATCCGTGCTGTTACGTTTGGATTCGTAGACATATCTCTGAAAAACACTGGATGCCAATAGTGCTATTACGGTATATGATTGATTGTAGCATGTTAAAATCGTTGATTGTCAGTGAAGCGATTATACCATATCGAGCGCAGACTGAGGTCTGGTTACCACAACCCGATAGTCTAGATAGTATAATCAGCGAACAACGAAAACAGTTTCACGATCTTGACGAAAAAATATCGTGAAATGGTCCAAACAGCTATTTGAAGTTAGGAATAAAGACGCAAAAGATCTCGGGAGAAGAATAATTGGTAAATTCACACAAGGTGGAAAATACGACAATATAAGATATTCTTCACGATTGATTATAGATAACGTCGAATACGATTTTATAATCGCGGATATAACATCTAAGGGTATATACGTCGATCGTAAAGACGCTTTCTTGTCCGATGGAACAAAATTTGGTACAATTGTTACTTACGCAGACGGAGAAAATCTTCAGTATACACATTTGAGAGCATCTATGCTGGCTTATGCTTCTATCAATTTATTTTCTATGATAAATAGATTTCCTGACACCGCAGTTAGAGTAGCCACTGATTCATTTTATATAGACGCGAAACACAGCGAAGCAGTGGCTGAATTTACAAATTCTGACGAGAGTTGGGGATCATGGAGAATTAAGCGGGAAATACCATGTGATTATTCCAAAACAGCAGATGTTACGATTGAAAACAATTACTTGAAAAATAATCAGATATCAGAACTATCTAATGCACCGCAGATATCTGATCCAATATGTAGATATAAAACAGTTTATTTAAACGGTTGTGGCGGGTCAGGAAAGACGACTCGTGCGATTGAATTATTTCGTGGAAAATCAAATATGATTGTACTAACACCGACCCATAGACTTGTAAGAGAGATGAAACAACGGGGAATTAATGCCTGTACTTATCACAGTTTCTTTCGATGGAAAGGTGACGAATGGACTCCTAAACGAATGGACGAGAAATTTATTCCTGAAGTCATTATTTGGGATGAAATATGCACGGTGTCATTAGATGTATTACAAAAATTTCTCGAGTGGCTATTACTAGCGAATACAAAAGTAATAATGTGCAGCGACCATGGCCAGCCACCACCGTTTGTCGGTTTATCCCCACATGATTGGCTAAAAAATTGTGTAGACTATTATGAAGAAATTAACACCGATCATAGAGCACTTGATGAACAATTACGAGAGTTCAAAAAACTAATCAGATTACATCCGGATAGAATCCAATGTGAGATAGCGCGTGAAATAGTTTCGGAAACACCATTAAATAACTTCTGGGAAGCGTGGAGACCAAACGATTTGATAATCGCAAGTAGAAAAATAGTCAGAGACACACTTCAGATGAAGTTATTTGAATTGCATAAAGAAAAATTTACAACACTTCCAGTACCGTTGTGTTATAGGCCTTCGGATACACGAAAACATAATATTGAAGTTGATATTCCAGGACAGCGTGAAAAGCAGAATTTAGTGTTAAATGATATTGTACTGGTTGATATCAATGTCGTCGAAGATGCATTGCGCGCTGATAAATCCTCGTGGACGCTAGGTTACGCAGCGACGATACATTCTTCACAGGGATTGACTATATCAGATACAATTGTTTGGATGGTGGATAATCACATCGAGTGGTCAAATTTAGTTTATCTCGCAGTGTCCAGAGTATGAAGAATAAATCAATTTCGAAGAGTTGTTTTAGATGATAACGACACTACAATAAGTGATATTGTCAGCGATGATATAATCAGAAAAAAGACTTTCTGGTTATAAACAGCAGGATAAAAAGAATAACAGAGAATTTGATATTGATGCTGAATTAATAATTACGCTGAAGCAGCAACAGAATAATCACTGCGCGAGTTGCAATTGTATAATGCGTTGGTGTTGGTCAGATAAAGATCCTCGCCAATTTACCGTAGACAGAAAAGATAGCAGCGTAGGTCATACTAGAGATAATGTGATGCTGACTTGTCTTGAATGCAACAGACGAAGAGGTGCTAGTTAAGACCACGCGGCGGTAATTGAGTGTCCTCGGGTATCACTTGCAGTTGTTCACGAGTAAATCCTCGCTGAGGAGCAGTTGAATCAAATCTATAAATTGCTGGTCTACCCTTAGATCGTGTTATACTAGATATTTTATGCGCGATGACACTCCAAATATGATCAGTAGCTCTTTTTTACCACCTTCGAGCACTCCTGGTTCATAAAAATACCTCACAGTGACATTACCGAGAATTTGTTCTTTTGAAAAATCTTTTTGCGGTTGTACGGGTATATACTTCTTTTTAATGGCGTTGTTAGGTTTCATGTTGATTGTTCGAGTAATCTCGTTATTCAGCGCAGTAATCACAGCTGGTAATCTCTTGACCCATTCACGAGATCGTTTATGTTGAATAAATTCTTCCGCGTATTGATATCCAAATAACCGATCAGCAAGCGTCCGATTAAATCGTTCAACAATTGCCTGATCGCGATGTAGTGCAGTATTCCCTCGTCTGATAGTGAGATTATGATTCTTCATTGCTGATAGAACTGCACCCTGAAATTCCTTGCTAGGATCAACTTGTAATAGATTTGGCCAGCGCAGAGGACCTCGTCGATAAATCCTTTCAAATGCAGAAGCAACTTCAGTTGATGATTTTGTTTTTAACTGTTCTGCTTGTTTGTATCGACTCGCAACATCAGCTACCGTTAACGCGTATTTGTAAACACCATCATGCGGCAGAAATAATATATGAGCCTGATGAACCTCATTAGGAACGGTCACATCAAAATGCAAGTAGTTAATTCGTTTAGGTGGTGGTAGATAAATTTGCCATATCGCCTGTTTAGATAACCAATTAGCCGCGGTGATATTTTTCACTTTTGCTGCGCTAGCGAGTTTACCGATTGCTGCTTTACCCCTCCAATATCCTCTTGGAGAATAATAAATAGATTCCATGATGTTATTAATTACCAGCACCCATCATTATTTTAGCTTTCATTGCCGATTTTACTAACCATGAAGCCAATTTTTCTTTGAAGGATTTATCAGTGATAGAATTCAACGTGTGAATCAATTTCACATCTGCGATATGTCTGTGTTGCAAATTGCTGCTTTTATAAGCAACATCATGAGCATGACATGCCTTATCAATAGCGTTTATTGGATATTCACCGGGTCGGGGTTGGTTTTGATCATCGAGTCTGATATCGAGTCTAGTCCCTGGTCCACAATAACTATACCCTGGAAGATGTTTTTCCCCTGGATACTTCACCCATGGTGTTCCTGGGAGTTTAGCTAGTTTGGCTGCGATATCACCTCCTCGTTTTTTTTTTAAATCCTTAGAAACAAATCTAAATTTTTTTGTACTACATTGTACACACTTACCGGAAAGTGCTGATCGGTTATTTTTAGTTGTAATTGTCGTCAAGTCACCTGTGCCTGTACGCGCCTTACACTTCACACAATATAGATCCATAATATATTTATAATAACATGAATGTAATTGATTATTCAGCTACCTGACAACGGGAACCTATCAAACACCATGCGATGTTGCCGAATTCAATTAGAATGATTATAATCGGTCCATCTGGAAGCGGCAAGACACAACTGCTACTTAATTTGATAACGAGATGGATGAAATGGAAGAAGAGGGAATTTAGTATCCCCGAGTGTAGACGATCAGAGATGTTACGTGTTAAAGGATGCTAACGAGAGAGCAATAGAAATCAACGGCGAAGGTATTATTGAATTTATAACAAATATCGAAGAAGCACTGAGCTTTGATGATATCGATGGAAGTATTAACAACTTAGTCGTATATGATGATGTGATGTTAGACAATCAAAAGAATCCTGCTAGGATATTTTCCAGAGGCAGACATAAAAATACCGACGTGATATATGTCACTCAACGATACACTCATATACCAAAAGTGATCAGAGATAACTGCAATTTATTATGTATATTCAACGGAGTTGATACTCATACGCTACGAAATATTTGGCAAACTTGGTGATGCGGCGATATGGATCATAATCGATTTAGAAATTTCTTTAGTCACGCTCAGTCAATCCCACATGGATTTGTGACGATAAATTTACAGATCCTCGAACGCGATATCGTGTCGGACTTGATAAAATATTTGGTTAACCCGTTAGCAGCAGAGGGGGTGAGTAATATAATAATGACCCAGACAGCGGTGGCAGACATATCGCTCCTCAAAATGTGAATATATCCTCGGTGATAGCATTGAATTTAGTATGTGATGTTATCGAAGGCAGCTATCAAATAAATCTCGAGCGATCAAATCAAGCTCAACAGGGATATATTTTATACTCTTTTGCACCAACAGCTCCACTCGGATTTCTAATAATTGAGGACCCAACTAATCCAGTTTATATGCGATGTTATAATAATTCATTAACGAGAATTTATTACAAACTCGTTGACTAGTCAAATAATCTGATTGATCTACAAGGTGAGGTTCTACAAATTAGTCTGTTTGTGAAATCGTAGTGATTTTCATCGTAAAGAATTGTTAACCCATAGCAGCAGAGGGGGGGGGGGGGGGAGACAACGATAATGGTGTCTTTGAGGAAACCTCAATTTACGGAATCGACGCTTTTTTTTTTTTTTTTTTTACAATTTTCGAGGAAGCCTTGGTTTGGCAAATAGACCTTTCTATTAAATATTTACGAGAAGGAAGCCTCGTCGACGCCTAATGTTTTGTACGATTCCCCCCCCCCCCCCCCCCCCGTCTGCTGCTTGCCTAGATTATCGTGATCCGGGAACGAATTAGGATTATCACGACATCGTTTAGCATCTCGAATGGAATATCATCTTTTGGCGTGCTAACTATACATGCTTTTGTAACTAAGGTAGCTATTTTCTTTTCATCTCGTAAAGATTCGCAAACATAATGGAGTAGTGATTTGGCTTCTTCATTGTTACTGCGTTGATAATTAAATTTTTCACTAAGTAAAAGATTGTTATCGTACCATTCTTTCTAATTCTATTGTCATCGCTAATATATTCTATCATCTATTGTAAATTTTGAATGAGCTTGTAGTCTGTCGAAAGTGCGTATTTTACTTTGACACGCCTTTCTTTAATGTTTCAAAACTTCTATGAAATAGCTTCACTTGAGAATTCCAGGATAACCATGTATTTTATTTCCAGCAAAATCAGCTGGTCAAATACCTTCTGTATGTCATCGTTGTCCGTGCTGATTATAATATTAGCAAGGGTGTTTAAATTCTTTCGTGAATTTCCTTAGCGTATGCATGCACACGACTTATTCTCTGGTATGCTAGAATGCTGAAGTTGTAAATGATAATTTCAGACCTGTCCCTTGTGCACGTGTCGTTTTATATGTAACGACCTCAATTTTTCTTCTATCATTTCCTTGATTACTGCGACTTCATCAAACAGAACGGTCTTGATCTTAGCAAATGTTCTTTCCTTCCATGTTTTTTTTTTGGGTGATTTAAAGGACGTATCTTTTTCTTAGGTCATCATGCGTAACTCGTGGGAATCAATCGCGTGGCATGTCTTCTCAGATTATGAATGGTCTTACAGTTCGTATCGAATACTATTTTCCAATTTTTTCTCTGGTATCTGTTCTGCGTAACACAAAGATTTCCTTGATTTGTTACACGGTAAGTATTGTTTCTTTTTTGGCACCATGGTCAAAGACAATGCTGGATATTGGAAATATCAAATTTACCGTGACAAAGAAATAAATTACCCGGTAAAGGCCTTAAAATGTTTATTTTTCACCGATTAAACATAGTTTCATTAACAGTGAAATCAGCTTTATTCACTGGTTATGTTGTATGATCTTCATATATAATCGTCCCATATTTATAAGCCTCGCCAAGGCCTTCCCATGCCTGGCGGTTTAATTTTTATGGATTTTTGGATCGATTCCAGATACAAGTCTAGAGTTGGGGATAACTCAATATTTTGAGAACAAAAAGTTTGAAGTCCCCACTAGCATACTACTGTTCTGCTTTGATTGTTTATTTTTAACCAAACACTACCTGTCATCGTGGAGGCTTGTTTAAAGCTTGTTGTCATAGAGACGAATTTGGAAAACAATGTATGCTTTACATTTGTTTCTGGGTCATCACGATAACAAAATCGCTAATCTTTGTGGTAGTGCGTTACTGTGATGTCTTATCGATAACAAAATCCCTAAAAAAAAAATTAATGCTTCTTTTTTTTCTGACATTTTCTCGATAACAAATACACTAATTTGTGCGATAATGCTTCACAGCTGTCTTCGAGGTCTTCTCCATCATAAAGACCCCAATCTGTATGGTAACTGAATACATGAATACAATTGCATAAGTTACCGCCTCAGTTTTGTGTATGGTAACTGAATACATGAATACAATTGCATAAGTTGCCGTCTCAGTTTTGTGTATGGTAACTGAATACATGAATACAATTGCATAAGTTACCGTCTCAGTTTTGTGTATGGTAACTGAATACATGAATACAATTGCATAAGTTACCGTCTCAGTTTTGTGTATGGTAACTGAATACATGAATACAATTGCATAAGTTACCGTCTCAGTTTTGTGTAAGGTAACTGAATACATGAATACAATTGCATAAGTTGCCGTCTCAGTTTTGTGTATGGTAACTGAATACATGAATACAATTGCATAAGTTACCGTCTCAGTTTTGTGTATGGTAACTGAATACATGAATACAATTGCATAAGTTGCCGTCTCAGTTTTCTGTATGGTAACTGAATACATGAATACAATTGCATAAGTTACCGTCTCAGTTTTCTGTATGGTAACTGAATACATGAATACATAAGTTACCGTCTCAGTTTTGTGTATGGTAACTGAATACATGAATACAATTGCATAAGTTACCGTCTCAGTTTTGTGTATGGTAACTGAATACATGAATACAATTGCATAAGTTACCGTCTCAGTTTTGTGTATGGTAATTGAATACATGAATACATAAGTTACCGTCTCAGTTTTGTGTATGGTAACTGAATACATGAATACAATTGCATAAGTTACCGTCTCAGTTTTGTGTATGGTAACTGAATACATGAATACAATTGCATAAGTTACCGTCTCAGTTTTGTGTATGGTAACTGAATACATGAATACAATTGCATAAGTTACCGTCTGTTTTCTGTATGGTAACTGAATACATGAATACAATTGCATAAGTTACCGTCTCAGTTTTGTGTATGGTAACTGAATACATGAATACAATTGCATAAGTTACCGTCTCAGTTTTGTCTGGGGAAGAACTACCTACCTTCCTTTTCAAATGGCATAAGTATAAATTACAACTTATAGAGAAACAAGCTTTTTTTATATAATTTTAGTTCCATGATTTCTACAGAATGATTATGCTAAATGAAATGCAAAATATGACAAGAAATATTACATAATAACTATTTGGAAAAGAACTAATTTCAAAGTTTGCAATAAATAAGGTAGATACATGCATCAATTCACAAACGAGAAGAAAACTATAACAAAATATTAACAATTGTAACAAAGAAGTTTATACAGATCATTAAAGAAAATAAAAAGTTGTTTCCTTTGATTTGTCGTATTAATCTGCAACAAGTTTAGTTCACATTATAAGTTTCGTGCACAAAATTAAGACTTTATGAAAATTTCTAGCACGATATTTTCCATGAAAAAAAAAGCATTTTTATGCGCAGTTTTGTTAACAAAATGGCTGTCATACAATATGCAGAAATCTTGTTCGATATATATGTGGACGATATACCCAACATAGTACTAGTATCAAGAAGGATCGTTAACATTAAGAACTCCCGATAATACCAAAATCATGATGGATGGTTAACATTAAGAACTCCCGATAATACCAAATTCATGATGTGGTAGTAAAGACCACTGAGTCAATTTACAAACGTCGACAAATGAAAATGAATAAATCAGAGATGAAAAACAAAATTCCACAAAAAACAGAAGAGTATCACGAATTACAAAGTAGCTCAGTTTTTCCTCTACACACACACACACACACACACACACACATATATATATATATATATATATATATATATATATATATATATATATATATATATATATATATCTTTTAGATAGGGATATCGGAACAGTGGCTAGCGAAGATGCTCTAAGGTATGCAAACATTTTCGAAGAACATGGTCAATGTATTCAACCAATCGAATTACGCATTGGAGACGAAGAAGAGGAAGAAAATATATTGCAACTTGCAAATTTATTAAATCTTAGACATTTCAGTTTTTACTAGGCAAAAAAAGTGTATCGTCGCTGAATTCGATAATGTTTTATTTACATTGACTTTTCAGTCGGTCGTTCTCAATTAGCATAGGTAACTGGGTCCAATTTAGCATGATAAAACAAATCTTGCTTATTTCCCACCGCGTTTATACCAGCTAATTCCATGTGGCTAACGGCAACTCTAACATGACTTTATACCAGCTAATTCCATGTGGTTATCGGCAACTCTAACATGATTTTATACCAGCTAATGCCATGTGGCTAACGGCAACTCTAACATGACTTTATACCAGCTAATTCCATATCATTTGTTCAAAAGTGAATAATCGATCTTCGTTGTATGAGAATAGTAAAATTCACTTGAATCATCAATATTTCGGTTAATAACGTACAAATAGCCTCAACCCTTTACCACATTGTTAGTAGGCACGAGGAGTCTAAACTCATATATTTCGTGTGCTAATCGTCTTCGCGAAGACCGAGTGCGTCTTAAAAAAACAGCAAACATCATGTGTTAAGAGTCATATGTGTAAGCATTAGTAGATCATTTTTTTAATTAAATATAGCAAACCTATTTTTACATGTGTGGCAACAAAGCTAAAAAGATAATAATAATAATAATAATAATAATAATAATAATAATAATTCCGACAGTCTTCCCATAGCTCTAATTCTACAAGAATGCTAGGTCAGGGTTATCTCATACTAAATTTTGGTAGCCCACTGGGCTACTATACATCATGACGTATTCTATATTTCTTCACAACAATACCCACAAGAATACATTGTAGATGATAACTTCTTAAATGACACATGCATTTTTAAAAAAAATAATACTTCTGAAGTTCATAATGTCATATTCAAGTGTATAATTCTCCTTTTTCGGGAAGTATTGAGCTTGGTATCCAGGTTATTCTTCTTACAGTCCACGACATTGCCATTTAATTCTCAATTAAGCTGGACCGTGATACGTTTCAGCGTGTTTCATCAGGTTAACAGTGTTACCGCATCATGGGATCACTACTGAGCATTTATCAGGGCCTTTTTATGTATAAAAAATAATATGTGCATGATTTGGCAGTGATTGTATATCTGGAGTTCACTATTATCCTCTCGTGGTAAAACACTGCATTGCAAACAGGTAAAGTATATTTTGCTAAGTTCATAATGCACAACAACGAACAAGAGCTGATTACACTGACAATTAAACATTATGTCTTAAAGACAGATATATATTCATATAATTTGTTCTGTTGAAAATTTCTACTGAAATGAAATCATCAAATTCATATATAGTTTATGATCCAAAGCAATATCGGACTTTTCCACTTCGTATGGCTTAGCGAACAAAAGCATAGTTATTGTGCTATGAGAAGATGCAAATAAGCTAGCAGCAATAATTCTACACAGCACTCGTAAGTTTTTCGTCATTTCTGTATCAAGATAAATTCGTTCTTCCTGCGACCACTCCTTCTGAATGTCATGCGAGTTGACTTCAAATCTGAAATACAAGATTCCTTCTGACACAGAAAAATACACCTTATTCAATCATCACAGACATCATCAGAACCTGACAACTGGGTACTTCGTTTTGCCAAAATGGTTTTGACGTAGGAATCTCAGTCTTCTCTTGTATCGCTTTTCTTATTTTGCCTGATGATCAGATATTACTGACACCATAACAAATATGTTTCTATCCTTACTCTCTGAAATCGATTCTTTCCGATTATATCTCCGTTTCGGCATCTTCAACAAGCTCATAATCTAGAAGATGGGCGAATATGGAACAGTCTCTTTCCGCATTTAATCTGGCATAAATTTTCAGAGTTGTAGCAGACTTGCTGGTAGGGATACTACCCTCCCATGTGAAGCCAAGTTTCCTCTTTAGATGATACCAGTATTCCCCCATCACCACAAATACTTCCACTGCATTTGGAACATCCAGACGGAACATGTAGCGTTTATTCGTCATCAGATCTCCATAAATTGGCTCGTGCAGCGTGCACCGTTGCCATCGGTGGTACGTTTTCGGGAACGCGTTAACGGAATGGTTCGGCTGTTGGCAGATGACCAAATATCTGTAAGCACAGTCCATGTCCGTTGTCTCAGAAGATTCACTGGCGTAAAGAGAAAATATATAAAAACCCTCCTTTGGACACCGAATCATATAGATAGCACCCGTGTTATTTCTCGACTTGAGAAACACGTATCTGTCGATGTCTTGAACTTCTCCGTTGCTTGCCTCAAAATACTGAAAGGTGTGCGTCACGTGGATGTCTTTGTTCATTTTGAAAATGATTTCCAAGTAATCTGAATCTGACACTATCAGTGGGTCGAGCTGATTTTCTGCAGTTATTTCCATCTTCTCCATTATCGGCGTCGGACCAAAGAAAGAGACCGGAGGATAAGGTGGAGATGGCGGGCCCATCAGCTGTCTGCAGTTGATGAGAAAAGAACATGCGCTTTCCAAACAGTCTGAATTACAAAAGTCGCCGGTGTATATTGAAAAGTTATACAAACCAGGCTGTGGTAAATTGATGGTAAATATGGCTTCGTTTTTGACGAGTCGAAGAAGGACCCTTCCTTCGAGAACTCTCGTGTCGATAGATTTATTGTATGGTTCCAGCAAATTCCCAAATCCGAGGATCTTCGGTGTCACAAGTCTGACCTCGACCATTCCAGTATCTGTCGAAAGAGTAGCTCCATAGTTGGAATAAAATTTGAGTCCATAATTAAAAAATGGAGACTTGACCACGGGGAGATTTAAAAACTCTGAGAACGGGAGAGGAATCTCCAGAAGTTGCCAGGCTGATTCGTCTGGATAGTGCTGGTACACGTAATCTTCGGGGTCCGTGAGGAAGTAGAACTCGTCGTATTTGTGAAAGATCTGTGGCAGGTTGTCCTTGTGACCGGTCACCTGACGCGCTGCCCACGTGCAGTTGATCAACCGCCAGCTGCCGTCAATGGCCACCGCGGTCCATGAATTGCGGAATGTGTTGCCGTCCATGTTCATCCCAGGCTTGTAACCGGCTCCTTTGGAGTAGCCCATAATAATTTCGCAGTGCAGGCCGGCGTAGCTGAAGATAAAAACCAGAGAAAACAGAATCATTACATTTATCAATTAAGATACAATAGAAAAAACACATGTAAACTATACTGAACTCTTTCTTTATAAGTCAGCTATGGTGTTATCTTTTACTTCAATACTGGGACTTAGTCTGGTCCTAAAATACATGTTAGGGACCTGCTCGACGAAGATGGCGGAACCCTACACTAATAACGTTTTCCATCTGGACGCTATTCCCTTTGTCAACAATTTTGTTACTGCTAGGTAACAAGTTAGTTATACCTTGACAGAGTTCGAATTTTAGCTTCCTATGTCATCATCTGCACGTAACTATTATTGTTCGAAAAATAGACTTTTTGTTTCTTCATCATAGCTTTACTAAAAATGATACATTTCAACCGAATTTGGCATACTGATTGCGTCGATGAAAACTTGGACAAATTTTATTTCGTAATTTCTTTTTAATGAGTTATTCCTTCTAAATGCCCCGCCCTATGACAGCTTTCCGTTGCAAAACTTTACCGAAGTTTACTGAATTTCAACCATTTGAGATGCACCTTCATACAGACAAAACACTGAACTAGTTCGACATCTGGCGTTCCACAGATTCAATCACAAGAGTTATGCTCGTCAGATCTCCTGACTCAACCTGGAGTTCTTTGTTTTCCTCCAAATTTAGTCTCATCTTTATATGAACGACCTTAAATTGGTTGAATTTCCAGCATTCCACGACTTCATTTTTACGTGAGTTATTCGTTTGATTATCCGACCTTTTTAAATTGGGTTATGCAAGCTAACGTGACGAATTTATATTTTATTTTTACTATATTAATCCAACATCGAAACAGTAAAAGTGTCAACCTTCATCATTTCGATGAACTATGGACCAGGCTACTTGTCCTCTTTCAAGTAGTTTCCACATCATAATTCTACTAAATTTCGTTCGATCTGAACCAAATCTAGTATGCTGCCTTGAACTTATAATGTCCGACGTCGAGTAAATTGTACAGAGTGTTCAGTTTGTTGCATCTTTTCAATACACTATATTATAATATCAATATGATGACACTTCAATGAGATAAATCTTCTCATTTTAACTGAACTAAACGAGATAGTGAAATATCTTGAATACTTTCTTTTTTTTTAACTAAGGGGAGACAACTTCAAAAGGTTATATGGTACTTATTTCTCTCGCGCATCCGAAAGCGGAAGAAGATATGCTAATGTCTGTCGCACAGCTACGTCACATATTAATTTAGTTATACGAGTACCTATTACTGATCGATTTGTTCAGCATTATGGAGATTATTGTTAAATATTTAATCGCTATCAGACGCAACTGTTAAAAACCGGGACTATTATTTCACCTGAGCTTTACTTTGATTATCAGTATATCATACCGAGTTTCTTTTCACAGAGTATAGTTTGGATGTGAAATACAGTAGGGAGTCTCTTTCATCGTATCATTACCTGCAGAGTTTCTTGAAGAGTTGGTGGTATGTCTCCTTCCCGCTCTTGACTCCCTTAAGAAGTGCAACTGAGGAGTTTGGACGGACAATCTCGTTCACTGAGTTTTTACCCAAGTCCTTGGCTATCACCCATCGAAACAAAGCCCTATAATTATAAATTACAATAAAGATTTGAAGTAAAGAACTTTTGTATTTATCTTTGTTGATGTCTGCACCGAATCCAAAACGCAGATGTTTCAATATGAAAGTTAATGTAGCACTCATCAACACGACTGGACATGATGCGTAATAAGGATGAACCATACAAGTCATAGGAGGGCTTTAAATTCAAACTTATTTTCAAGACATACACACATGTGCATCAGGTTCGAACCTTTCCATGATGGACTAATACAATTAAAACTATACAAAATGTGTTATATAAACCTGGAATCGGATAAATACACTGATCGTATACAGTCGAATAAAAGTTAGTCTTCAAGTATGGTTGAAAAACAAATTATATTCATCAAAAGTACGGACATGTTTGCACAATACTATGACAGTCAAACTACATAAAGCACGTTGCAAATTGTCGCAGTTTGTATAAAATAATTGCGGAGTGCATATACGAAAAGACAAACAAAAACCTTCATTTATAATGACTTGAGAAAGAGAAATATTGTTTCTCACCTTGCTTTTTCTAATTCGTTCTTGCACTCCTTGGTTAAGTCCCGTATCAGGTCGGTATAGCTTGAGTAATCCCGATTAGAAAGCTGTGTAGAAACATGCGAGATTTATAAATGACTTTTGGAGTCCAACAAATATTGAATCGCTTATAATTCGAAATTAACAGATTGGATAGGGTTTATGGTCCACTGAGCTGAGTTTTACCTAACTGTCATACAAGTAAAACCGTTTCCCATGTGAGGCTGAACAAGATTCAAATTCTGAAGGAAAAAAAAAGCCTTTTTATGGAGTTTAATCCATCAAAATGCATAAATCATATGGTTTACAAGTTCGTGACGAAAAAAGCAATAAGGTTATTCCTGTATTAATCCCTATAAAGACATGAAATAATAGTTTTCATGAATAAGTTGATTTGCATGATATATGAAAAGGAAAGATATATAAATGTGCCTTAAAACGTTAAATGACTTCATAATATCGATCTGGATAAAAAAGTGGTAATACCATCACATCGCACCTCTGCGGTCAAGGGTCAATAGCCATCATCAAATATCGCCTGTTTTTTTATGGTTTCAACCACCTCAAAGATAACATCATGTTAATAGCTATCAGTGTTTAGGATAAGTTGGCCGAACTTGTTTTACTATCGATATGAAAGTAATGCTTTCAAATTTTACACCGAGTTTTCAACAGGATCACTTTTTACGAATTAACTATGAGTTATGAAAAAGAGTCATGGAATGTGAAGGAAGAAGAAACTAAACTAATATATGCCATAGCTATGGGTGCCATTTTTCCTATTGTTTAAAACTGGTGCATTTTGAAATGATTTATCGCGCTGAAAAAATAAGTCGTCAATGTTTAAAAAGAAAGGCCAGTTTTCTTTTTTTTCTTCTTTTTTTACAAACCTCTATAGCTCTCTTGTCGATGTGTTCAAATATGACCGGGGATTTGTAGAGTTGAGCCTTCTTGGTTTCTGGTGGTATTATTGCAGGCTTCATAGAATGATCATATAAGGCGTTACCGTCTACTTCCCGGTCCTGTATTAAAAATATAAACATGCTTTTTTCATTCAATTATTTCAGTTTCAGGCTCTGGAAATATAATCATTAGCCTCAACAAAAACGACAAAACAATAACTGAATGAAAGAGAAAGAGAACACACAACGCAAAAACAGAAAGAATGAGAGTGTGAGGCCAACGTTAGGTATAGGACTGACAGGGGAAATAACCGTTTCTGGCTTCCCGTTTTCTGATGCCGCGTAGGTTCCAGAACAGTGGTCTGCTGTTACGGCATATTTTGAGATAAATTTGGATCGTTTGAATGTAAAATCATTGGATCTTAACAAAATACATATCCGGATACTTGTTTATTGTATTAAGCGGCCCATGGAAGAAACAATAAGTATTTTTGTGAAGCGTTGAAAATTTTAAAAGTTTTATTTTCATACATTAATAAACAGGGTAGGTCTTAAGATTCCAACAATTTGGAATATATCCACATATATTTCATATTTCTGAGTAACCTCTATTTACCGTACGAAGTCTAAATTCAGGAGTCCTATCTGGAATCACATCACAATTAATATTTCCAGTTCAGTACCCCACGAATTTAGTTCTAGTCTATTATTAGAACATTTTTTCCTCTCTCCTTTTGGTGGTGATAGATGAGATATATTGATGCATCTTTGGTATGGATTTAAAGTTAATTGTTTATTCTTGAGAATAGGAGCTCTGAGAGTGGTTGTCTGTATGTATTTTGACGACAGTGCACACTGTGTAATCAGGCCTTAGTGATGATCCGGAAGTGAAATCAGTGTTCTGTGTACATGCTGCTCTGTTTACAGTGCAGTCACTCAAAAAAATGCCGGTCAACCCTTGACAAGAATTTCACAGTGAAGTCATCTTTGGGGGTATTTTAGATTTTCATATGATTTGTATTGATTGTCACAGTTGAAAGGTCAGTGCTGAGAAATATATGTAGAGAACATATAGTAAAATTAATTGTGATGTATGGCCATCTGGTCGTTTCAGCCATATCTGCAATGACCAGTGCGTAGGCCAAATTATCCCTCAAATATTTAGCGCATTGACCCCATTGTTGTTCAACGGCGTTAGTGTACAAAACTCAACTTCTAGAAGTTATTTTATATATATTTTCCTATCTGATTTTCATTCAGATAAGCAAAAATAGTGTTAATGTCTTCTCTTCAAATTATGCATCAAACTTGTTTAAATGAATGGTGTCATGGCAAGATTATGTCTGTATGAATTTTGTCCTAGGAAGCTCTATTCAAAATAATGACAAAGAATGATGTAAACAATGATATGGGGTTGTTTCACAAATTTCCAATTTTTTTGTATTTACTACGTATGGCAATATTCTGTTGAAATAATTTATACAAACATGAAACAGTTGTCACGTATGTCCAACAGTTGTGTTAGATTTCATGAAAATAAATATTGGTTCGGGAAAAGGGTACACACATTCCTCAGTAGGCTGACGACACGTGTGATGTGGTATAGCTTTCATTGTTTGTCCTAATTAAAACTGAAGCTATAAACATCTTTACTGGCACAATCCAGAGTTGTAGACTCTGTTCATTTTCATGCAATTAAGTAGGACCATGTTTTTCTAAAAATTGACAAAATTGCATTTTGAGAAATGTCCACCACCACCCCACCCCCACCCCTTTCATGTCACAAAAGTACGCCACGCTGCATCAAAGAGACAGTTGAGACTGAATTTTTATAATTCTTGGATGCATCTCCATTGAAAAATAGCTTGATTTACTTGCAAAAACTGGTATTTCAATTTTCATGTCCTATACCTACCAACGTGCAAAATTATGGTTTTGTAAATATAATTGGTTGCAAAAATATATAATGAGGATAAAAATATTAAATTGTTAAAAATTCGAAAAATCATTATGAAATAAACACTCCACATATTTCTATTATTTATATTTTTAAAAATAATAAATGTGCGAATTGTCATTGTTTAAGTATTCGTAGATCGTGCTTGACCAAAAGAAGCTATGACAAGTAAGCATGTATCAACTTACCTTCTCTGCTATAAGCATTAACATCTCCTGGGCGTGCCTCTCCATCATCTTACCGGATCTAGCTTTCTCCTCGAACCCAACCTTGTCCATCACCATCTTCATTTTGTCATCTCGGCAGCGCCTAAAGTGCTCCTCCAGCCTGTCGCGCTCCAATGCGAGATTTCGTGTGTTTTGCTGCAGACTGAGCTGGTCCATTCCCGCCAGCAATTCTACGGCTGCGCGCTCCTTCTCGCTATTAATGGAATCGTCAATCTTCTTCATCTCACGTTCCCTCTCCTCCGAGAGAAAGCGCTGCAGTCGCGCATCTTCCTCACAGTGTCGCTGTTCTAAGAAAGACTGGGCCTCAAACACACCACTTCTCTCGAAGTCCTGAAAAAAAGAATATGTTCACAAGTCGTTACATCGTTGCGGTTCATGAAAATTTAAAGAGATGCACACGTCAAAAACACAAAAACTCATTAAAGACAGTGGATATTTACGTTTGATTAAAAAGATTTACGGAATGATTTGACGAGTGACGTGGAAACACCTTGCATAGTCACTCGTGAAATATTTCTGAATATCTACTTTAAAAAAAACTGCAGATGTTATTTTAATTATTTATGCCACAACGGTAGATTTGCTTGGATTTTCTCCATTTGTGCCAATGCGATTAATAGCTGCATTATCAAGTCTATGAAAAGAAGTTCCTAGACTTTATATAAATATTGGCACAGCGACTTTTTACAATTTTAGTTTCCACATATAATGCCTCATATTTGCATTCTGTCGAAATAATGACCATAATCGTATGAAAATGAAGAGATTGTGTAGTTAACACGGTGATTCATACGAAAAGAATATGATAATAGAGAACCATCACATAGTGGTATCTACTGACAGATTTCATAGTAATATCTTTAAACAAAAACAAAATAATTATTGTGAGTGTACTTGTAAGGATTGGGGGGGGGGGTCTACATTCAAACGTGAATTTTTGTGTGATCTTGGCAAGCTTGCAGATAGATAGCAGACGCTGCATCCAATTTTTCGAGTGTTTCTTAATTCCGGTTTGCAATCAACTCTAATCAACGCCCGATTTTTCCATCGTTTTCAAACACGAATGCGATGCGAGCCAACATTGCTACTTAAAAACTGTTTTTATTAAATTTAATTACGAGGGATCAGGCGTTGTTTAGAATATCGAATATAATACTCTATGAGTGACTAGCAACAGGTCATGTAGTTCACTCACGGTCTATTTCCATAATCATGTGGAAAACTAATTATAAAACGTTCTTGTATTTCTTTGATAAAACCTAATTAACGGCATAAATGTACACTAGAAATATCGAGAGTTGACATATCTTAAGAGCTATTCAAGAAGAAGAAGAAGAAGAAGAAGAAGAAGAAGAAGAAGAAGAAGAAGAAGAAGAAAAAGAAGAAGAAGAAGAAGTGACTAATTAATTAATTAATTAATTAATTAATGAAATGTGCCTAAATATGGAAATAATGGTTTGAATAGCATACACAAGAGCAGATCTGTTTAATAAATAGGGACAAGGTATTTTGCAAAAGTGATATCGCCACTCTGTAGATATTGTTACGGCTATTGGATTTAATTTATTTATTTTTTATTGTTAAATCCAAATTTGTCATTTAGGGTTTAATAATCATTAACTGGGAGATTTTTTCTAGAAAATTTCAGGCTGACCACTTTAACTGTAAACAAGTTTTTGACCTTGGCTTGGTTACCTCTTTATCTGACCTTGCTTCAGATTGATAAACAGGTCTTTAACACTATTGGTTAATTTCAAGGATAACTTTTATTTTTAGTTCTTGGGGTGTAGGAAATATCTAGAATACGTGACTTTTTGAAGGCAGTCTCTTTCTGTGACCTTCCATGAACCTCTATCAATTTCTAGAAAATCACGTGATCACATGTTTACTTAAGAAAAACAAGTATAAGAACTGTTGTTTGGGATAGAACAAATCAGTAGAATCTCTGGGCTGTAAAGTTAATAGTTGTGTATTCATGTTTGAGTTGTAATTATAATTATCTTGTTCTGGACTTTGAGTCAATTCGTTGGAAAAGAAGAATTATTCTATTTATTTGGAAAAAAAGACATGTGTTTCATAATTTCATCTGGATGATATTAAAACAAGAACTGCATCACGTGACATTGTCAGCCATTTTGGATTACATCGTCAAGATTCGAACCTGTAACTATTAGAACATTTATTTATCAGGACTCTTGCAATTCCATTAGTGGATTATTTTGTGAATTCTATATTTGTTGAATTTGATTCTTTAAAACCGTAAGTTTATTTATTTTATTTAAATAATTGTACTTAATTAAAATTATTGTTAAAGTTTTACAAGCTTGTTAGTTTTCACTCTTTCTGTGTTGCTGCTTATTCGAGCCTAAGCACGTAACAATATAAAGTTTCTTTCACTGATATATTTCATCATTTCACTGAATTATATAATAAATACCTATAGCAACGCAAGCATTGTATATCTGGCAACATGCATTCAAACGAATTTTAATGTGACTAGAGCTGACGTGAATACCAAATTTTGATATCTTAATATCGGTTAAATGTATTCATACGGCATTAAGCTACTCGTCGATATTAATAAAACCCTAAAATCCACATTTTTGTCTCATTGTCTACTTCCGTATTTACCGCCACCAATCCCAACCTCCCACCTACACCAAGACTTATTGGAAACTTCGTGAACTCTTGTCATACAAATCTACTTACAAAAATTATATCTCAAGGGTCTTACGTAATTATGTGGGTTCCTTTTGTGTGTGGGTGTTGTTGTTTTTTCTTCTTCAGTATTACAGATAATGCTCAATCACTGATTAAGACGTACTTATTACAGATAATGTTCAATTACTGATTAAGACGTACTTATTACAGATAATGCTCAATTACTGATTAAGACGTACTTATTACAGATAATTCTCAATTACTGATTAAGACGTACTTATTACAGATAATCCTCAAATTACTGATTAAGATGTTCTGTATGTAAAAAAAGGCAGTAACTCTAAATTACTCGTTTGGTTAAATGCTTCGTTTTTCTCTCTGAAAATTATCTCGGAAGTGATTTGTTCAAAACATAAATCACACATATATGTGGCTAATTGTACTGAGTTAAATTTAGATACGCTAACTGACACAAAGGTTTGGTTGACTTTCATATGACAAGCCCTTCCATATGTTCTTTTATCAAATTGCCGTATATTAAACCTTATATTTTCAAGAACGCCAGGATGGTAAGGAATATAAACTGGCGATGTTATGAGCAAAGTGGCCGTTCAGAATTACGACATTATAAATAAAGTGTGAATACGAGTTTGACTTTCATGTGATTTAACAGGTTTGAAGATGCAGCCTTATAAACTAATTCAGCGATGCATACGTTAAATTTTGCTTAATTTGTTTCTATAACAAAATGATTCAAAGCTTGCTAAGTAAACAAAACGAACAAATCCAAAAACCTGTTTTTCATTCAAGTCTTCTTACAAAAGTAGTCTGCTTCACAATTTTCAAAATGTGTTTAAGCTCTAAACGTGACTATTCTGAATTAAAATGAAAGACATGACCAGGCAGTGTACAGCAGGACACTCGACGTATGCACATCACGATCTTATATTCTGCAGTTTGGAAAAGAATATTTTTTAACAAATGTAAACCTAAAAAAAGATAGGCATTTGAGTTCAAGTGCTACTTTTATAGAATGCACAATATAGTATAAAGCCAGGTTTAAGAACAGGAATGTTCTCTGATGCTGGTGCTGCCGCCGGAAGTTGTAAAGAAATCCAAAAATGTATTTAATTTCTATACAACTCTGTAAATGTTCATCGTACCTCAAAGCTCTGCAGTACGTATCGGGGCCTGGAGTACGCCCCTCCAGACAGAAGGCTGTAATCCAATGATGATGACGTCCATGTACCCATGCTGGGGTGGGATTTATTTCTAGGAGTCACGAATGTCATGCTCGATCCTGTTGTGTTGTGCAAATCTGTTCGTGATTCTGATCTGGGGCTGGAGCGAGGACTTCCCCGTGGACTAGGCTTGGGGCTATCGCCCTGGACGGACGCCAAGCCCTTCCGACTTTTTGCCTCCACCTGAATAAAAAGAAGAAACAAAAATACACATGATAGAAAGAGCGACAGCAATCGAAAACTGAGGTAATAGCAAAACATGATTTTTCTGGTCTCTCCAATAGTAAAGGTGAAAAATATTTTGAACAGAGGTTTACAGAGTCAAGTAAATAAAGGATGAAACGGAACGAGCGCCTAAAACTTCCAGCAGACGATTTAACATTTTAATACGTGGTTGACGAAGCAAAGTGAAGATGCCCCGTGCTTGCACTATCCAAGAATCGCCATAAAACCATTGGTGCCCCACCTGTAACTGCCAATAAACGTGCAGAAACCCCCCCCCAAAAAAAAAATAAAGACAATCATTTCAAAACTGGGCAAGTTTATAATTTAGAAAAACCTTGGCAGTGACCACTATCAGAGGGAAATATATTTTGTCAAATGGATCGACTTCCACATTTTAAAATGACAATAGTAAGTAACTTTCTATAACGTACCATCAGATAAAATATCGCATTTTTTATGGAATCTGGTGTATATAAGAAATTTGTTTTCTATAATTGAAGGACGCTATGTTTAATCTCGTCCTAATTTTTCGTATATGAACTTGTTTTCATATGTTTACCCTTTTTTCTTTTTTCTCCTACGATCTTGTATTACTATATGTTTGTGTTGTTTGGAAGGGTTACTAATTTACAAATATTTTTTTCTCAACTGTTGATCTTTACATTTTTAGATCAGCACTAAACAGCCCTGCATTCTGCTAAAGTGCCGATAAATCCCATGAATGCTATACACCTATTACAATTTAGGGAAAGTGAGTGTCGCTAATAACAACCGTACTTCATTTGGCGAAATACTCCTTCAAGATCCCAGCATAAGTGCTTTCTGGATATTTAAACTTACTGTTCTAACTGACTATATGGGGCCCCGAGTGGCCGAGTGGTCTAAAGCGCTGTCCGTTACGGACCACTGCCATCTCACCTCTGTCTGCGTGTGTTCGAGTCTAAGATTCGGCAAATGTAGTTATGTGAGAAAGCTTGCCAGTAGCTTCTCGTGGGTCGGTGGTTCTTTCCGGGGTTTGTCCGGTTTCTTCCTCCACCATTAATACTGGCCGCCATGTATAGCCTATATGGTGCTGAAAAATGGCGTTAAAACAATAAAAAAAAAAAACTAACTGACTATATCGCTGGATTTTGGTAGTACCCCATCGTTTTAGATTAGTAGACGCAGATAAGCTGTCTAAAATTATTTAAAATATATCGGTTTACGCAAAGTATGCTGCTTTACTTGTCCGCGTCGCCATCTCGAGAAAACTAGGACACAACAAGTTTCATATCATTGATATTTAATTAATATAACGCATACAAGCACTCGCTTTCAAAAAATCAAACCCAAAAATATTCTCTAAACTACTGATGAAACTCGTAAAACATTCAGATGTGGCCACCTTTATCTAAGAACAAATCCTGCTAATGTTGAAAACGTTTACTTCATTAGAAGGTTAGTTCTCGTGTTTCATTCGTGAGTAAAGTCATCTATTCAGGCACGGGCTGAAGATCATAAAACTCTGACCCAGAGTTTGAGATTGAGTTTCAACAAACAGCCTGTCAGAAACTAACTTTCAATAATAACGTAATTTATGGTCCAAACAAAATCTTACGCTCCAAAGTTTATAATTTCCTGACCTAGTCCCAGTTTCTGTAAACATCTCAAAATGTGTTTATTAATCTGAGAGTTTTAAATGTCTTACTTACTGCTTGTTTGGTAACCATGACTTTATTTTAATTCTTCATAGAATATTCAACTGGCATCGGGGGATTAAAATACACTAATTCGTGGCTTGAATCTTATATAAAGGAGTCGTGCCTTGAAGGAGCCATGTCTTTCTCTCAGGATTTTTTTCTCTCCATCTGTTAAATTTTAAAGGTAATTTGATTCTGCATCCTTTCATAACCTGCCTCTGACAAAATATTGATATTATATGAAATGTGGAAAACAATATAACAAAAAATCTCAATATGAGGAGCAATATTGATCATTTTAGTGAAAACCGGGGCCAAATCCAGATTTTTGCATATTAACTTTATTCAAATTTATGTAAATGTTTATGTTTATGTAAATTTATGTACTCGTGGTGAAATGATTTGTGTGGGGAAAAAATATAGGAAATTGTCGTTGCAAACCTATCAGTGGCATTGCGGATATAAAGCCTTGAGCATTTTGATCATTATTCTAACAGACCCTAAAGATGGAACTGTACAGCAGACAAGTATGCAGCTGTCCATATGCAAGCAAACAAATACAAGAATAGCAATCAATGCAACAAATACAGTGAATGAATAACTGAATGAACAAAACAGAATACGCTCAACCTTTGCCAACAACAAGCATATCGTTTTGGTTATAAGCGTACAAATATTCTTTTTGGAAGGAGTGAGATGCGGAGAGGAAGGAGTTTGCATGGTAATTGTTTGAAATAAATGCAGAAAGAGTTCAGTTATGAACCATCTGACAGTAAAGTAATATTGTCCTTGTCAAGGTCATTCATTGGTGTATATCTACATTCGTATGCATATATACCATTAAGAAAGTAAGTATCACTTGTACAAGATTTGGAAAATCAAACTAGTACAAACTTAGTATTCGATACGCTGTTACATTTACCTCCACCACGAGTCAAGTGGATGAAATGTTTTATTAAAATTATGGGAGGTGTCTTCTCAGCAAGGTAAGTTAACCGTTGTACAATCTATGCTTTGTGAATATTAAAACTTCTGCAGTTACTAGACTTTGGTGATAGTGTACCCAACGTTGTAGCTATATATACAAATGTTATTCAACCATACCAAAAATGGCCCTGAACTATGTATATAGAAAATAACACACCGCATCATACAATCACCGCACGGCAATTTATCGATTATATCAATGAAATATTCATGACAATGAATTCCGTATATTTGGACATATTTATTTGGTCCATGTGTCCCCAAAACTGATTAAAACATCTATGAGATTATTATTATTATTATTATTATTATTATTATTATTATTATTATTATTATTATCCAGGTGCCGTTGCAGGTAGGGATATACATATGAATATGGAGAAAGACATCACAAGCATGTCAAGTGAGGACATTTATTTCGTCTGAAATTTATTTTTCATCCGACAAGAAATAAATCTGCAAGATTCACATTGGTGACGATACTTGTTTATGGATGATCATGAGGACTGTAACTTTATCTTACAAGTCATTGACGATGTAAGCGGCCTTGTCTGGTTAACAAGATGCATTCAGTTCTAACTATATGCGGAAGTACAAAATATAAAGGTCTGTGAAATTAAAATGATCGTTCGCATGCAAACAAAATCATCCCCTTACCTTAAAAAAATGTTCATTAACCTCTCTTTAAAGCCGAAAATACTTTTAAATGAGTCAAGAAACTCGGCTGATGATGTCATACGAAAAGAAAGCGTAAAACAATTTAGCAGTAAAATGTAGCTATCCCACGATTCCGCTGACCTCGTTTTTCCGCATGAATAAGATGTCCAGGACACAATATGAACTGGAAAAAAAACATATCTACTTTTCACAATGTCTATTACTACCTGACTCCGGTCTACTAACATGTTATATTCCACCTATCTCCTGTCTTCTTTCCACAAGATCTATTCCATCCGACTCCTGTCTTCTTTCCACAATGTCTATTCTACCTGTCTCCTGTCTTCTTTTCACAAGGGCTATTCCACTTGTCTCTTGTCTACTTTCCACAAGGTCTATTCCACTTGTCTCTTAAATACTTTCCACAAGGTCTATTCCACCTGTCTCCTGTCTATTTTCCACAAGGTCTATTCCACCTGTCTCCTCTCTTCTGTACACAATGTATATCCCACTTGTCTCTTGTTTATTTTCCATAAGGTCTATTCCACTTGTCTCCTCTCTGCTTTCCGCGAGGTCTACTCCACTTGTCTCTTGTTTACGTTCCACAAGGTCTATTCCATCTGTCTCCTGTCCGCGAGGTCAATGACTACCTGACTCTTGTGGAAAAGTCTAGACTCTACCACTAAGTGACTCTTAACTACTTACCACATCTTCCATTTCTACCTGACTCCTGACCACTTTTCAAAAGGTTCTTTCCCGACTACTGACTACATTCCACGAGGTCCATTCCAACATTCTACAAGGTCTATTCCTACCTTACTCCTGACAACATTCTACAAGGTCTATTCCTACCTTATTCCTGACAACATTCTACAAGGTCTATTCCTACCTTATTCCTGACAACATTCTACAAGGTCTATTCCTACCTTATTCCTGACAACATTCTACAAGGTCTATTCCTACCCGACTCTTGATATTAGCTAAGGAAATAAAAATGCACCTTACAAAAATAAGAAAGTTTGAGGGTTGTTATTATTGTGCATGCATACTGCAGTTTATTTGGCCGCTTAAGGTTTTGTGACTACTATTTGTGGCTATATGTTTAATACCTGTAGAAATCGAACAGTCGACATCTATATCTTCATTCTTTGAATATACGGCAAACATGTATTTCATATAAAAAATGTGTTTTTAAAAATAAAATAAAAAACGTTTAAAACAAAATCTTAAAACATTGACATACACGTATTTTTACTATTTTATCAGCATACAAATTTCTTGACGTAACTTGTACTGGTCACAATTACTAATGAAACCATGTCCACAAAAAAAAAACGTTGTGGGAGGAGTCTAAAGAAAATGTAAAGCAGGGTCTCAAACTCAAATCACAATGAGAGCCAGATGAGGATTAGTACATTCGCATCTCATTTTCATACAGCGATACAAACGTGTTGTCAAAAGTGAAAAGAAAATGAAGACTAACATTGAATGCATTTATGTTAAGTGGCGAGGAATTATATGCTCATCTGAAGTTTTATCAAAAATTGCTGGCTGTGAAGAAGGAAAAAAAATGCATTATTAACTATTTTACAAAATCCGGGTGTTGTTGCGGGACGGTGGAAATAACTTCAAGGGCTGCATGTTTGAAACCCCTTCTGTAAAACATACTCCATGAATTTCAGTGACAAAAATAAACCTAATGTAACAGAAACAACAGTCAAATTCACTTCTTCGTGATTTTTTCAATGTACCTTGGAAATGGACGCATCACTGTCGTCTATCTGACTAGTTCAATGGTGAGGTTCGAAAATGTACCCTTTTGGCAAGGCTAAATTAAAGACGAATAAAATGGAAATGGTGCTCTGGAATACAATCCTGGGGATGGGGTACATAAAGTAATGGAATGGGGTGGGGTGGGTTTGTTAAATAACTGCAGGAACTCCCGCCACTTTAGGTCGATCAGCCTTTCAGGTCTCGAGTCTAATACGGTAACCATTCGAGTCACCGCGGATCGGCCTGAATACAGTAATTTGGAAATGTGATATTATCTTGAAACTAGTGTTGTCGGATTTCCCCCACTGATTACGGGTTATCGTAAGAATACTGACGTCAAAGGTTTTCAGATTCCTTGCGCCTGGATATATATATATATATATATATATATATATATATATATATATATATATATATATATATATATATATATATATATATATATGAGCAGCAAAAGAAAATATAATGTCAGCAAGTTGTAAATTAAGATTTTCATTGTTTTTTTATTTATGGTTTAAACCTATGTATAAAATAGTAAACTTATGGCGGCCTTTTTCCTTGAAGTGGTAACGTAATTAAATAAAGCATAAAACACTGATATTGAAATCTTATATTATACAGAAGTAAGCTGTTCATACGACTTCGAGCACGAACATATGAATGGTCGTACAGACCAACATTTGAAGCTGACCATTCCGTTGCGCATTGTGATGGTCATCATACAGCCATCAAAAATGTGTGTATGTGTATGTGTTATTCGAATTTTTCACGTAGTTTTAAGAATGTTTCAGTCATGTCGTTACGATATCAGCAGGGGCCCCCAGTGGCCGAGTGGTCTAAAGCGCTGTCCGTTACGGATCACTACCATCTCACCTCTGTCTGCGTGGGTTCGAGTCTCAGATTCAGTCAATGTGGGTATGTGAGAAAGCTTGCCAGTAGCTTCTCGTGGGTCAGTGGTTCTTTCTGTGGTTTTCCGGGTTCTTCCTCCACCATTAATACTGGCCGCCATGTATAGCCTATCGTTTGCTTAAAACATGGCGTTAAACCATAAAAACAAAACAAAACAAACGATGTCTACAGTGAGGCAGTTTAGAGTGATGTCTAGCACTGGGGCATCATGCTGCAGACATGTAGCGCGTAATGTCCCACCAAGTCACATTATAATGACACCAGGCCGACCAGTCCTAATACTAACCTCTTAATGCTGAGAGCCAAACGAGGCAGCTGTTAGTACAATTTTTTATGTCTTTGGTAAGACTCTCCCGGGTATCTAACCCACGCCACTGGTAACTCTAAACTTATATTGTGCTATAACTGTTACCTCTGAAACCTTTCCCACAAATGGTTATCCGCGTATTATACTTGTTTTGTTGGTTTATTCTTTATCGCCGACATTACAAGTCACATTACAAGTCATCGTGGGAAAGATGCGTATAAGTTGCACAACTAGAATATCTTCTAGAAATACTATTCCCCACTGAATTTACTTTTGTACAGGTGTTCTCTACAAATTGCCAGTAAAACAGTAAACAAAATTCCTTTTGGTGATAGAAAAGTTAACCACGGGTGTCATACTCGGTATTTTCTGCTAAAAGGCAACAGGTTGGTTTTAAGTTACATTTAATGTGTAGTCAAAGAATGGAGTTTGAAATTTTTAAATTCTTGTCTGAAATAAAACAATGGTCTTGAGGAAAGGATTCACATAGCCCTACTAGCTGGTCAAACAAAATCGGCACAGCAATTAACTCGAAGCGGTGTAACAAGCTGTTGATTAAGTCAACCTAACACAGTGACGTCCAATTTGCTATTGAAATGCATTGTGTCCGGAATTACCAAAATGCGTATCTTACGCCAGAATCTGCGTTGTGGCTTATAAGATAATCGTGTGTATCGATTTCAATTACTATAGATGTTGGCCTTGGCTTGGTGCCTTCAGACATAGCATCATGTTAAAATTATTTAGTACATATGCAACTTAAGTACATTGTCCAGGGACACATCATGGTAGCTGTCCATAAAATATGAGTGCAAAACAATCGAAATGTTTCCCAGAGTAAGTTTTATTTACAGTTACATGGTTAAACGTATGCCTGGAAAAGCTTAAAATGCTGGAGCTACCGAGGGCTTCTTCACCAAGAGGTCCATCCAACAAACCACCAACGACCTGGTAAACTTCCCACATCCGGCAGGGGAAGGGGCGATACTCGTAAATATTCCATTACACCCCGGTTTATGTGGCTCAAGGAACAGCCTTCTGTTTTGTTGTGTTCAAGCTAACCATTGAAACACGGCAGCTCTCACTGTTTCGACTTTAGTAATATTATTTTGTATCTTAAAACAACGACCGCTTGCACCGAACCCTAATCTAATCAAAAACTGTGCAAAGAATAAGTTTAAATTTGACAATTTGGAAACCTGAGGAGTTTTAATAGACTTTTTAAAAAAAAAATCCATAGAGAAAAAAAGAGATAATAAATGGACAATAAGACCAACAGGAATAATGTACAAATCCACGTGGGATTCTTAATTTGGTATACTTACTTTAAGAAAAATACTTACAATGTATTAAATATGTTGTTACCTACTGAACAACATGATCCATCATCAAAACTCATTACCAGTGTTCTAATCACGACATACAGAACCCACATCTCATATTGTACGACATACAGAACCCACATCTCATATTGTACGACATACAGAACCCACATCTCATATTGTACGACATACAGAACCCACATCTCATATTGGGACTTCTTTACTGATGAACGCTGCCTCAAAAACAAACAACAACAAAATAAAAAATTTAAAAAAATCAATCCGTCATCTCCTATTAGAAACTTATCATCCAGTGTGCAGAATGATAAAAACTTTTCCGATGGAGAAAAGTATTTAGAAAATCAGTTAGAATATATGTGGCAAGTATAAATCAACACATGTGTGATCTTCTTACTTGGAATACAGCCATAATGCACTTATTATCCGAGCTTAAACATGATCAGGTATGCAAGCATTATGCCCCTCTGTCCCTTTTAATAGCATATACCGGTCTTTTACGATGTTCTAGTAATAGTAAGGGCAGTATAGCACTGTATATATTCAGGGCTTTATCGTGTGTGTGTGTGTGTGTGTGTGTGTGTGTGTGTGTGAAATGAGGGTCCCATCCCCGCCGTAAAAAAACATCAACAAAGGTACACACAAACAAACGTGCAGTAACTTAGTAACTTTTCACCTGAAATTTTACCATCGTTTTATTCTTGCGCACGTGTATTGAGTAATGTGCATACTTTGAGTAAAAGACACAGGCTTTTGATTTGGTGCCCTTTCGGGGAATGTCAGGTCCCTTTTGAAATTTGTAAACACCCCACCCAATACTTGACCTGATCCGGCCCTGATATCGTATTTAATATGCATATTATAATCGATTTTTACTATGTTTTAGCAGTGACAGTATATGTTAATGCATGGCTCTAGATCTAAGAACAAATAAGACACCCGAGAAATCCTTTAATAAAAGGGTCACTGTAAACAAGTATTAATTTAAAAGTTATAATTCACTGATCGCCTTCTTAACTTGAATGTTATATGCATTTCATATTTTGACAAAGGCTTTACTTAGATTTGTGTTGGCTTAATCTGTGTTGGTCTCTTGAGACACTATTTATATGTACACTTTGCCTTGATTTATTTTTCAGAGGGTAAACTGTGATCGTGGGTACTTATAAAGATCAGTCGGTATGTAGCATTTGCATGGATCCCTGCTCCACAGAATATGTCTAAGTTCCCATCCTGTCTCCAAAAATTAAATGTTTGGTCATTACTCTCTGATTTTGCATGGTCTTGCAATTTTCAGAAGTTTTCCTTCAGTTTCTATAAACTTGACTAGACACATGTTTTTTCGAAATCAAGAAGGTTGAGAGCACGAATCTTAATAAATTAGGGTACAAACTGTGAATAACCAGTATTTGTGATTAAGTTTAAAATTGGCTTCCTCCCCCCTCACCACCACCACCTCTCTCTCTCTCTCTCTCTCTCTCTCTCTCTCTCTCTCTCTCTCTCTCTCTCTCATGTGTAATAGTCTGATGATCTGACTCGGTATTTTGCAATCGTGTAGTAGTTTGACTCGGCATTGTGTTGTCGTGTAGTAGTTTGACTCGGTATTGTGCTATCGTGTAGTAGTTTGACTCGGTATTGTGCTATCGTGTAGTATTTACTCGGTATTGTGCTGGCTCTGTTAAAATTATGAGATCAAGGAGAGGTAGCTATAACGCCCTAGTATTTACGGATGGAACTTACAGAGGTAAATTAATTATCACCTGCAAATTAATGTGTGAACCAGTCTATTTGCAAACTGAGCATCGTTACATAAACCTTTGCAAGGGCAGTTTTCCAAACCGTTCACGTATTTAAGTCAGTTATAATTGGTTATAGTTAAACCACAATTGCTGTACAAACCTTGATGTGATGATCGCAAGATTGGTTTGCAAAATTAGCTTTTTAATAAGTGAATAATGCATAATAAGGAAAAACTTAATCAACATTTTGCGAAAAATATCCATCATGATGCTAAAGTGTAAATTCTCACACTGATTCTAATACAAGGAAGAAGTACATACACAATGACATTAGGCACGCTTCAGTAGCTGCAAGGATTTATAAATTTTAACTTGCCCTGGGCAAGCTGACTCGAAAACTTAACTTGCCCTTGGGAAATCTTATCTTGCCCAAAACCAGTATCGCCACATCAGTAAAACGTAAATTAAATAAAATAAAAATTAGATATTTTAAGATATTTTAAAAATTAGATATTTTAAGATATTTTAAAAATTAGATATTTTAAGATATTTTAAAAATTAGATATTTTAAAAATTAGATATTTTAAAAATTAGATATTTTAAAAATTAGATATTTTAAATATAGTTATTTTCTAACTTGTGTCTTCTTTGAATCTTTGTTGGTACCTGAAAACCATATCCCTATACACACACATTATATATATATATATATATATATATATATATATATATATATATATATATATATATATATATATATATATATATATATTGGGGGGGGGGGTTAGAATGCACAAAAAGTTATATACATGTAAACAAAAACAGAAACGTACATGTTTATCTCTAGATTTTTTAAGCAAGCCATTTTTGAAGAGATTCCAGGTCAGTGACCCTTTGCGCACCTTACAATCTACCGTCACAATAATGGATTTTGATCACGATGTGTGTATAGCAAAAGAAAACATACACACAAAGATGTGTGAATAAACATAAGTTATATGCTTCATCTTTACATATGTGCAATCCTTTTACGTATAGATTAGTAAAATGTTTAACTCACAACAACTCTGCTCTGGGGGCACGACATTAGAATCCTGGCGACACATAACACATTACTGCAGAACATATGGGAGTAACGGACAGACAGACGGGTGAAAGGCATTACGTTGAAAGAGACAGACACATAGAAAGACAATAAGATAAGTGTGGTTACCATTACAGATGCAGAGTGGCTGGAGCCCTGTGGAGTTATTTCCAGGGCCGGGACGACAGTTTTTTCATACTGGATTTGGTTGATCTGTTTTCCGACATGAGTCCTGCAGTATACCTCCTTGTCATACGTGCCGTTCGCGTCATTACGGTAAAACGTCTGCATTGTTAGGGGAAGACCGCAAATCCTACACCTGAAACATTGTTTATGGAAAAGGATCCCAACGTTAACTTGTTCCTTAGGATAAACTCTCCTATAACACCGGTAACACGGGTCCACGGAGTCCGGGGCAGCATTCCTCTCATATTTGAATTCATACAGTGTCGCTCGCTCGTAGGAAAAAGAATATTTATATGTTCCATCTTGTCCTTTCTCCTCGTGTACCTGGATCTGTAAATCTGGATCTGACTCCATTTTGAGAGTAACACAGATATTTCGTAAATCCGGAATCACGTCACATTGTGAGCATTTCTGGTTAATGCTAGTACACACTAGCATTTATCACAATTACACTACTACAGGTAAACAATTTTCTCATATGACCTACATACCATTAGCGTCATACGAGGCCCCGTAACCAGTGTTAGAAAGTTGAGTTTTACCTGTGTAATCTATTTTTAGTAAGTACACCTGCACATGAGAAGAAAACGTTACCTCAGGTAAACAAAAAGGATGGTCATTTCACATAAGCTATTTATTGGTCTTGCTGAGGCACCAAACCAAAGGGTGGGGGATTTTTTTCCAATACTGTACTCCCTAATTGTGTGTGCTGGTATCATAGATGCCTATTTAATTTTACAAGAGTTAAATCGAATTGCATTGAAACTAATGAATTTAAACTGGATTTTAGCAATTGAAGGAAATGACATTATGTCTGTTCTTGATCATAAATATTGACAAAATCTGTATTACAATGCCTCTCACAAAATTTATATTACAATGCCTTTCACAAAATTTGTATTACAATGCCATTCACAAAAAAAAAAAAAAACAGATAATACATATATAACATGTATGCATGTTCACAAATTAGATTTCAACTTGTATGTTTTACACAATCCGATTGGGTAGGAATGTATCTTAAATGCTGCAGCTTAGTAGAACACTATTCTCTCTCTCTCTCTCTCTCTCTCTCTCTCTCTCTCTCTCTCTCTCTCTCTCTCTCTCTCTCTCTCTCTCTCTCTCTCTCAGCCGATACAAGAGTCTGTGGAAGTCTTTAATTTCTACAAGAATTAGTCGCACAGATTTTATTGCCGATGGAATGCGCTGAATCCAGGCATGTAAATACCTTTCAAAGGTTCGATGATGTAAAATAATTGTATACTGTAATTTTTTGTTGTCTGTTTTTTTCTTTTTAACAAATCGCATTATACATTTGTGCTATTTACAAAGTTTCCAAATGATGCCATACACCTTTAAACGTCCGTTCAAATGAAATTCATCGTTCTTTATAAAAAAAAAAAAAAATACTGAAACTACGAAAATGACTTTATATTTCAATAGTCTTTTTTTTTTGTTCTAATTGCCAGGGAAAACATTTTTGTGTTACAGAGAGTGCTTTAAGTGGAAACACGAGAAGGAGATCCAACACATCAATTACAAGAAAAGGCATGAGTTCTCCAGAGAGCCATCTTCGCTAGCCAGTATTAGATATGATGGCCCTACCTACGCAATGGCGTCTCGAGCAGATATTTCTGTGCATCAGATTTGTGAATTTTATTGGATGCGTCGGCAACCACCGCATCAAATCAATTAATTTGTTCAAATCTGAATAATGTTCTTACATGATCGAGGCAAGAGCAGCACACAGCTTGAATGTACCTATAAATAAGCAAATTTTCACTGTTTGCACAAATACGTTTCATTCAAATAGACATGTAACAACTTCACTCTGACACGTAGTCATACTTTCGATATTAAACTTACAAAGTATCCCTTATAAGTCAGCCTTTACAATTTTCTGATGATGTACAATGCACCACGCTATCGATTTTTTGGCTATTGGTTTGTTGGCATTACATACTAAGGGAGGCAAATTATGACATCCAATAAATGTCGCTAGGACAAAGTACCAATATGTCTGTGTTTGATCCGCCAAAGTGTAGATAGGGTTATCATATCGGAACCTTGCCTAGTGAATATGTCCGAGAGCAAGAAATTATTAATCTGATAATTCGTTTCTGAATGTAAGTTCTACGAAATCCGATTTCGCATCTCCTACCATGGTTTCTGTACATATAGATGCTTCGAAAAATAGAGACAATGTTAGAACTTGCTGTTGCAATGCCTAATGACACCATACATGTACCGTTGCCTGATAAAGCTACCGTGTTTACCGCCGACATTATATCCATACTCAAATCTTTGCACTGCATTGAAACAAACCAATATTAAGCTTTGTCTTCTTTTTAGTTTGACAATATAAGAATCGCAAAACATGCAATTCGATAACCCGTCAATATAAGAATCGCAAAGCATTCGATAACCCGTCAATATTCCAGATCTTACAGAAACACAATTTTCTTTTGGTCTGGAAGGTTTATTCTGTAGGGTTGGCTGCATATCCACATTAGTTCTGAGAATAATAAAAAGGCAGATAAAAAATAAATTCAAAGACACCTTGCATATATAAACCTGTTTCCGAATGGAAGATGGTATAATTGAGCATTTGTTTCATACATGAAAAAATATGTGGACAGCGCCGGATTAAGCACCATGGAGGCCCATAGGCAGTCAAACTTTTGGGCCCCCAGACCCACGGTCACGGTCTCATGGGGGCCCCTGATGGGGCCCATAAAAGTCGCGGGGCCCATAGGCAGTTGCCTACTCTGCCTAATCGGTAATCCGGGACTGTATGTGGAATAGAAAATCCACAAACAAGTTTCGGAATATCAAATCTGTCCCTGAAGATCGGCATCCCTCGTACAGAACACATAGAGGAAATATGATGTTGTACTGATTTGACTTGGACACACATACCTGACCCGTGCATATCTCTGATGGTTGAACCTCGATCATGAATGCCACAGTCAGTGTCCACTGACAATGCAACACATTTTTACTGTGTGTGAATTTCACCTTGCGAGACAAAACTTTTCTTTGAGTGTCAATTCGGTGAATGACGTTTACGATGACGATAATTTTTAGAGCGGATGTTGTTTATATAACAAACGTTTGATCGCATCATTTAAGACTTTACCATTTTTACCTTTATCTGTTATTTGATATACCTTAAACATCTTGACCTTTTAGCTTTTGGCTTTATTGTGCATGCATCTTTTACTCTTTTTCTGGGAGAGGAGAGGCGAAGGGTCAATAATTTATATTCACATTGACTCTTAAACATCATATAGTCAGTGTTGTGTCGACGTGTTAGTGACCCTTACTACATATGCCCACTTTTGACGATTCTAAATCTTTATTTGGAATCAGACGAATATGCGGGAGTGTCGTGCAATCTCATGTCATCAATTCCACCTTTGCACCCATTTTTATTTAGTGTTAGCATTTAAAGAAATTTAAGGAAGATTCTCAAATAACTATTCTGGTGGATTAAATTATGATATTCCAAGCTAAGTACGTAAATCATCACTCGGATTTTGCAGATGAGAGGTTTTGATATCATTAATATATATTGCAACTTGAATTACTTGGAACTTCTGGACCAATTCAGACCCCACGCATAGATATTCAGACCATGTGACCGATATCAAGAAGTTGTCGACACAACTTTAAACAACGTGCAAGGCTGCAGATATAAAGAGCAAATCCAGGAATATTGTAGTTTTTGTGTTTTGCTTTGTTTGTTGTTGTTTTGTTGTTGGTTTATTTTTTTTTTTGGGGGGGGGGATCGGGAGATGTGGGGTACGGCGTAAACAACTAGACAAGGAGTCTGGGATGGAATCTCTCACGGGGAACCAAGGGAAGAAACCCTCTGAAACTCCAGTATTTTAAGGTTCAAAGGGTATACTTTTAAGCATCCAATTCTTAATAAAACTTTTTCTAGGAAACATTTTAGTAGTTTCAAGCTCATTTTCGAAAAGGAATGGAAGATGTCGTGGGGGCGCCAGCTCGACCCACTTTCCTTATCCCACGATTCTCATCCTCGATAATGCTTGACAATATACCATCAAAATTACAAGCGAACATACTCTCATAAACCAAAAGAAGTTTACAGTCTACTAGTCCTTCCAATTAAAATAAACGCCCTTGAATGTAAGTAAATAGTAAATGTTCTGATACAACTAACAAATGAAATATATCACTGAAATTGTTGGCGAAAATTATCAGTTTGGTGTTAACTTGCTAATTGTTTCTGGAATGGTGGGTGGACGGGGAATCTATTTGTACGATTGTAGTGTTACTTAAATTTATTTTGAATTTCTTTTGACTAAGAAAAACATCACCTGATCATGCTTAGGTTATTTTCTTCTTTTTCTTGGATAGCTTGTTAATCTGGTTGTAGAATATTAGACCTGGGTTACTTCGGAAAGTAGACTAATGTTGTGCCCATACATTTTTTTATCTTCATAAAATACTGATGGGCACAAGATGAAAGTAATTTTAGGCTCGGAGTTTTCATGTTAAAATGTCCCAATGTGCACAAGAGGAATTTAACATTAGTCCTTAAAATGATGTTTGCCGTTAGTGTTCATAATTTTGCGGTCCTACTAAACACCGCAAAGTCAGACAAAGGCAGACAAAGGCAGGCAAAGTCTGTTTACTTTTGTTTTACTTGTATATATATATATATATATATATATATATATATATATATATATATATTCGTATATTAACTTTGTTTTGATATTTAAATATTTAAAAAGCATTATACAGGACGGGTAACGTTTACCTGAACACGCGATTTTCGAAATTTAAGATTACCAAACTTTCATAGACATCGAAGACAGAAGAGGAGAAACAAAAACTATTCAGCAAATTCCTAAGTACAAGCACTACAAGTGTTTCATGATTGACATCTTCGGATGGGAAATATACTGTCCATAAGGACCCAAACGTACCCAAGAAGCCAATTCAAAGGACACGATGCAGGTCTACAAAGACACGAAGCAAGTGAGCAGTAACATAATGTGAGGTTTGGTAATCGTAAATTTCGGAACCGGTGTGTTCAGACAAAAGTTACATCACGAATATATGATTATGAATGTTAATAATATTATATAATGTATACGAGTATGTACAAATAAAACAAAATTAAACAGACTTTTCCTGCCTTTGTCTGACTTTGTTCTATTAAATGTACGTATGTACCAATTTTACTTTCAAATAACATTAAATCACGCTTTTTAAATATTTAAATATCAAAACAAAGCTAATATAGTATAATATATACGAATATGTACACATCTCTCTCTCTCTCTCTCTCTCTCTCTCTCTCTCTCTCTCTCTCTCTCTCTCTCTCTCTCACACACACACACACACACACACACACACACTGGTATACTAAAAGAACATCAAACATAAGGTGGAGTTGTTTAAGTGATAGTTGTTGAAGACTAGAAATACAAAGCTATACACATAAAATCATATACGTTTACAATGATTCAACAGTATCTTTGTTTCGGTGAGATTAGGATGAACCTAATATGGGCTGTTGGGAGGGTAACTAAAATGTTTAACATTGACCACTCTTCTTCAGTTTTCTTTGTCGAGCTCTTCTCATAACCATCGCTGTATATTCTTACACTCTCTTGAGACAACCTTGTTTCTCTACATATATTCTTCTAATAAATACAGTTGCCTCTTTCCTGTCCTTAATAGTCAAATTGGCTATGTCATAATTGTTTGGATTACATAATATATTTGAGGTCGGTTGAGCTGTATACACTCAACATAATCTTGAGCACAAAAGAGGTAGACGTGTCTCGATATTTGTCTAAAACCGGATCGAAACTGATTTGGAGATTCCACCGATCGGAATGCGTGTCACATAATTCAGTCATGGCGGGTTCTCTATTAACCTGTCAATATACAAATGTTGAACAGTGCAACCACAGTATAACAGGGCTGAAACGTTTGACGTTAAGTTGGGGTGGACATTTATTTCATATTTATCTTCAGACTAAAAGTATCTTTGTGCATTTATCGAGTATTATTCCAGAGGACAATGACTTGGAGGGTGAACCCTACAACTTTTTCAGACAGAAAATCGATTGAAATCTCAAAACGAGCCTTCCAACGAAATCTCATATTTTAACCCACCCCCACCCCCCAAAAAATGTCTCCATTTATCAAACGGAGACTTTACGATTTTTCAATCAATTTTGGTCGCAACGTTGTTGTCATTCACCCTCTCTGCTGCTACAGGTTAATAATTCTTTTACGAGTTCAACCGAATATTTGATCGAGTCCTTAGGATCTCACAAACAGACTAATTTGTAAGACCTCATCTTGTAGATCAATTAGATTATTGGACTGGTCTGTGAGTTTGAAATTAATTCTGGTTAATGAATCATTATGACACCGCATATAGACTGGATTAACCGGAGACTCAATTATTAAAAATCCTGGAGGGGCTATTGGTGCAAACGAATAAAGAATATATCCTTGCTGAGCTTGATTTGATCGTTCGAGATTAATTTGATAGCTTCCTTCGATAACATAACATACTAAATTGAGCGCAATCACCGATGAAATATTCACGTTGAACGGAGCGATATGCCTACCGCCACCATCTGGATCATTATTATGTTTGAGGATTTTTATTTCCGGTGATGCTGTTTTTCTCCACGTATCATGAATTATTTTAAAACCAACATCGATGGCATCACTGAGAAGTTTTTTTAGTTCTGGTACGTTATATCCGGGTAGTTTGACTGTTGGAATATCCTTGACGGTGATTTTAAATTTTGATGCAAATGTTATTCTCGATTGGGGTTTATCGTCATCTAGTATATCCTGAATAATTTTCAAATTAAATGTTTCCATATCGTCGATAATTTTGTTGCATGTTTCTACGACGCTGATAAATTCATCTCGGGTGAGAGAGCCGGATTTAAGAGATATTAACAACAGTGAAAAATCATTATTCATTGCTGTGAAATTTTCAATAATTCTAGGTTCGCTAACAATATGATATGCCTCTAAGGGATCCTTCTCCTTCCCTCTCTCAGGTGGTAGGACTCCGATATCAAAAAACTCTAAAGTAATTCTGTGATCTTTATAACTTTTTATTGGATTATCAGGTGCTATCACGTCGGTGATATAATCAGTTTTTTGTGGTTCTGGTAAATCAACGGTTTTCCCCCCTGGTGGTAATTCAGGCCATCCTAGTACGGTTCTAATAGAACTCTGATAGATATCTACGACGTATCCTTCTGTGCTTATCTCAATTGCGGATGATAGCGTCGGCTCATGAACCGTTATAGCGATTTTCGATTCTGTTCCAGTAATCGATTTTATTCTACGCGCGAATTCATTATTGATTTGTTCGATTTGGTATGACCCTGTTGGTATCGAAACAACGTTCCAGTCTGGAGTCCCGTCGGGTTTATTCTTACTCGCAAACACCAAAGAATTATTCGGTTGTTGACCACCAAATGCTACCGATCTGATATTAGGCCAACTATGGTATACTCGTAGTTTTGCTAGCGCTATCTCCTTCACGGGGACTGGGCTAGGGAAATTCACACTGAATTCAGGATTCATTGATGTTATTGATATCATGCTTGTTTGTACTGGGTTCGTGTTCTCCACTATTCGTTGAAGTAATTCCTGCGGTTTTGTCATTGTTATTATACTCATGATTTATTTCTAATTTTGATATCGCGGAATCATAAATACTGACCATCATTGAGAACTCACTATCTGATATCGTTGAGGTTATTGAGATCATGCTGGTTTTAGGGTTCGTGTTTTCCAATTCCATCGGTGATGTCATTGTTATTATACTGTTGTTGTCGCTCTAATTTTGATATCGCGGAATCATAAATACTGGCCATCGCTGAGAACTCACTATCTGATATAATTGTATTATCGAGTGACGACGATATCATCGAGGATAATTGCGAGTATGCGGTTGATACAGCATGAAATTGAATTAAGTAATCTTGCAGTTTGCGTTGGCTGCACGATGATATCCTTTTTGTTATTCCGGTTGATATACCCGCGATTGTAGCCGTCGCAGAAATGCAAATTGGAACTACGACCGGGGCAATCATTGTAACCGATGCAAGTATTATTCCGGCGCCAGCGAGAACGCCTGACATCGAGTACATGGTAATATCAATTGCGGTGATTCTTCGTCGGTATTTTTTGATTTTTATTTGATACTCCTCGGCGAACGCTTTGAGTCTAGTTTGAAATTCCCTGACCTGATTATAGCGAAATTGCGATGATGAAATCTTTTTTATTTTAAAAACGCTAGCGTTTTCAATTGTGAAATCCGAAGGATTTTCCTTTCAATAAAGTTATTTACTCAAATCCGCTACAAACTCTACATACCACGTTGTTGAAACCCTAACCAAATTTTTATCAGTAAATGTTATCGTGAACTGTTCAGTTGTATCCTTGTCGATGATCGTTGAGATCGTATTGTTGACCCCGGATGAACTCGACGATGAAATATTAAATTGAGTCGTTGTCACTAGTGTTAATCGATAAATACCTTTAACGGTTGCAGTGATATCTAATTTGTTGTTTGTAGGTGTCCACGCAAATGATCCGTGTTGGATCGTGTATACTACGTTGTTGGTTTTCTCATGAGGAATTTTTGTTTTTTCAATAATTGTTATCATCCTCGTTGCATCCCCTTTGATGGCTTCGATGAAGTTTTTCGTCTCATCGATGGATTTTTTAATATCGGGGAGTTTTATTTCAATTTTATCCAACGAGGCTCCAAGAAATTTCTCGATGATATTTCTACGAAATGATGTAAATTGTTTTCCGTGTTCTTCAATTTTAGATTGAAGTATTGTTAGTTCCAATATATAATTATCCAGATTATGGCCGTGGGCGGCAATCGCGTCGGTGATCGTAGACACAAGTGCACCTGGTTTAAGTTGTCCACCGTTGGAATACAGCGCAATAGAGTTTTCAGCGGCGTCGTGTTGTCGTTTCAAAATGTCATTCACGGATATATTACTGGTTTTAAGTCGTCCACCGCTGGAATACAGCGCAATAGAGTTTTCAGCGGCGTCGCGCTGCCGTATCAAAATATCATCCAACGACACATTACTGGTTTTCAATTTACCCTGGAGATCTTGAAATACAACTGTTTCATTAGGATCAACACTTGTTAAGTTCAACGTCTCAGCGATTTCATCTTCAATTATTTTTTTTATATTACCCGTTGCAGTATTATCGGGTTTGGGTTTCAGAGGTCTTCCCCAAATATCAATCATGTTATTGTAAAACTCTTTCTCTCTCTAAAATCTTTGATTTCCATCGACTACTAGTGTATTCATTTACGACAACATGTGGTGGTTTTCCCCTTGGGTTACCCAAGGAGTTAGAAATAGCGTTAAGGACATTTAATACTTCGCTGCCACATATTGGTGGGTCATTCATTTGTTGTGTTGGTAGCGTAGAATACCAAGTCTTCATTGGAAAAGTTTTTATATAACGCATAAACTCTTTTGGCGGTGCTAATCCATATGAATCAAAATAGACAATCCCACGTGGATCAATAGCGTATGCAACCCAGTGAGTTCCAGGTCCGGTGCTGTTATCGAGATTAATGATACCGGTTTCAACACTGTTGGGTTGTGTCGGTAATTGATCCTTCATAAAAACACCTCTGAAGTTTTTAATCGCGAGTTTTTTTAGCAGCATCGAGTAAATCAAAATTGGACATTGGCGTGAAAGACTCTTCAATCAAAGATTCCACAATCGAAGATTTGGGAACCATAGGTTCCTCAATTAATAAACCGGTCCTAATCTTAGACCCTTTCCGCTGTACCAAGAATACGGGGTTCCTGGTAGTCTTAGACCCTTTCCCTTTTTTTATAACCCTTTCCAGTTGCCTTTTTTAGTGCCATTCCTGCCGCGGTACCAACAGCTCCTAACGCTGCCGCTTTAGCCACCGCTGGGGCTGCTGCCGCAATCAACGCTGGAATCGAAGCTAACAACGGGAATATACCGCCTGTATTAATCGTATTTTTGATAGCAGCCGCAGAAAGAGTAATCTGAACACCTTTTTTTGCTACAAGTGCATCATTGAAATGTTTTACTTGACGAGTTGTCAGTGATAATTTATTCGCCCCGCCAGTCATTTGATTAGGTTTCAGCGTGATAGTGGTTCCACATTGCTTAGCTGATTTGGATTGTAATTTTTTTAATTGACCGGGTGTCAACGACACATTGATATTACTATACGACATTATACATATTAGATTGATTCTAAATCGTTTACAATTTCAATGAAAAATTCATAGAATTTTCAAAGATTTTCTACTGGCGCATCTACTACTCTCATTCTTCCTCCAACACCTTCGAGTAGCATTGATTTATCACTGCGAATGACAGCAACTGCTCTATAATTAGCAATACCACCACGAAGCACATTAGCTCTAAAGTGTATATCAACGACGGACTGTCTTGTTAAATCAAGATGTTCCAGTGAAAAGTAATAGATCGGATATAGATTTTTAAAATCAAATTGTGATATTTGTAGACCAGTATCGACAATTTGATCACGTGCCATAAACGACAACAGACGATGATACACGCGAGCAATATGATTTTGACCGTAATCAAGTTGTACATCTTCAGATGGTTCCTGCTGGCCGTTTATTCTCAGTGAGACGTCTTTAACATCTAATTGATCAAATATCATATGACAGAAACGTTGATCGCCAACTCGTGTGTTATCCTGTAACGCAATAAATATATGACGTGGCGCAGCAGTGCCTTGTTTTGATGCTAGGTTCCACGTGAATAACCCGTTAATATTTGATTGCTTCACATCTGTACTTACCGTTAGCCAACTTAGTAATGATTTTCCTCCATGGTCCATAAATGATAGTAATCGTTCTTCTGCGGTAATTGATGGAGTCAACACTGGCATCCACAATGATAGTTTTGTTAAAATGACTTTACCGGCATCATCATTTACATGATCTGCAGCTGGGTTTGCTGGAATCCTCCAAATTGCGTCATTGTCATCACCCTTTCGTACGAGTGTTACTGTATGCTTCGCTCCATAAATAACTTTTCGTACATTTCTGCAGAATCCAAATATGTGATGCAGTGGAATCGCGCATGAAAATGATTTACGCGCTCCTTGCAACATTGAAATACGTGTTGCAACTCCTAGATTGAAGTTAGGATCGTTGTTTATAATCATATCCTCGGCATCAATATTAGCATTACCAGCATTATTCTTTGGTCGTCTTACAACAAATTGATTTCCTCCAGCGGTATTTTTAACATCTTTTGCAAACATCATAGAAGGTCCTGCTGATCTTGTATAATCATCAGAATATCTTGCTAGCCCGATTATTGTTGTAGCCACATCAACATCACGGTCTATCGACTCAATTTCTTTTCCATCAATAAGATATCTAGCACTCTCAAATAGCGCCATGATACCATTATTGACAAACCCGACTTGAGTAATAACTGGATACGGTGCTGGTACAGCAGGAATATCAGCAGCTGTTACAAGTTCTCCTTCTACTTCAATAAATGCTTCAGCGGGTAGAAAATATTTACTGGTATCATGAACCTGAAGTTCAATTCGCGATCGACTATTTGAGTCTATTGCATGATTGGCGTAATATTGATAATCGCGTACAGAATCATCCTTGCCAACTGGGGCGTCTATATCAAACGCTGGATCAGGTGACTTTTTGAACATTTTATTCTATTTATCAGAGTCTAAATCGTGAAATCGTGAACGATTTTCATCGTAGGATTTCATCGTCGTAGTTTTTTAAAGCCACTTCCTGTTATCATATTTGCGATGTTGCTTTGGTCGGGGGTCATCAATGACTCTAGTTTTTCATCTACTGCGTTATTTATTATTTTACTAACACTTGCAGGCATTTCCGCTGTAGACGGTAACGGTTTTGAAAATCCTTTGGATTTCCTCCGTGATTTCACTAGCGCTGTTATTTTATTCTTCGCAGCTGAAAACGCTTTTCCGGTAAGATCTCCAACAGCACTAATACCCTTATCACGAATAACATCAATTGCTTTCATTGATAATTGTTTAGCTAACGGCATCACTTTTGGAGCCATTCTCGCAAATAACCCTGCAATGGTATTACCTAAACCATCTCCGTAGTATGCTCTATAAACTGGAAACCGTGAATTAACTACATAGACGGGAGTTGGTTTGTCATGGTTGTAGTGTATGATCATTATTTGAAATCAGAAACAATTTTTCAATTGTAAAACAATTTGTCGATTATAAATTCAGTTCTGGTGATTAATCAGTGATACCCACTTGATAACTCACTAATGAAATCTCGATATGTACTGATATCCATGATACCACCTTGAAATAACCGTCTACAGATATCAGCTGCTTCATTAATTATTTCCGGTGAGTTATTTCCAGCTCGGAACCCTCGTACAAGAAACTCTAATTGTGATATATCACTGAGAACACTACCAGGACATGAAATCCTTGGATTTTCACTGGAATCCTGCAATCCACTTCCGCTACAACCAGTTGCTTCATCCAGTTTTTCTAAATCCGTGGGTTGTAAATAACTATCATCATCTCGATCAGGTGGTAGTTTTTTAGGCGAGAAGGATATTTTCTTTGCAGGTTGCTGTCGCTTTCTTTGCAATTTTGGCGGTTTTTGTTGTTGTTTAAACTCTTCGTATTGATTATACACTATACCCACCGCATTGATATATTCAATGTATGATGCACTATCTGTCTTAATCTGACTTTCTTTAGTTTTGATTTTGTAGAATATATCAGCCCAATGAGTGAAATTCTTAACATATTTATGATGTTCTGGTTTCAACATTTTTTTTCTGTTTTCATAAGTCGTAACAACAAGCTTAGGAATTTCTGTTGGATCACACTTATCAATTTCTGCTAACCCCGTCTCGTTAAATCTCACGCGTAAATCATCTACTGTTCTTTTTGATTCCATTTTTTGTACAGCCTGTTTTGTTTGTCCAGTTTTCGCTGCTATTTTTTTAAGTTCACCAATAACAGATTTCCCCGTCTCGGGAACATCTCCCCGTATAGCACGCTCTACCCCGTACGTTGCTGTTGTTACTGGTTTAAACAATTCTTCAGATCCCACAGCAAAGTCAGTTTGTAAACTCTGTCGTTGTTGCAGTTTATTTCTTACAGAGTCGCGAATTGGTATAAATCTCCTAATTGCATCTAGTCGTTCACGAGCCAATCTAGTTGTTAATGCTTCATTGACCATTATTTGAAATCAGAAACAATTTTTCAATTGTAAAACAATTTTCCCGATCCTGACCTAACAGACGAAAACATTTGATATGTCGGATGATTTTTAACACCACCGTGGAAGTATTTAACAGCGTTGCCATCGATGAGGAAAGTCACATAATTGATATAAATAAAATAATTCTGACACTCCCCTCATTCTGAACCGTCCATCAATTTTTTTATTCACTGATTTTGACATTTTCAATCAAAAAATGCTATAAAAAAATGAAAATCTCTCTGAGGGTCGGTCACAATAAAAAAACGACAAAATCTCTTTGAGGGTCGGTCAATCAAAATCGTTCATTTTCTTGAATTAACGCCCGTAGGTTTCTAATTTTAGAATTAACCTCCTTTTTCAATTCGTATTCGTTACCTAATTCTTTTCGTATTCGTTCTACGATAGTATATAACGGGACGAACACACCTACTTCACTGGAAAATGTAAGAGAGTCTCGAATAGAATTCTGAATTTTTTTGATGAGCGCGTATTTCTTTGGCAGCATATATTTATTGTTGCTAACTCCGTATTCTATATCCTGAAAATCTGACATGATTTGATCAGGATTTAACCCATCTGATTGTTTGATATCCCGACTTTTCAATTTTAGAACTTCATCAATAATGCTATTCATATTTTCAGAATTCATATTCTATAACAATGACATACTTCTAAATAAAAAATATGACGCATTAGACATAACTGAATTGAATTTTCTGTCCGCGATTTTTTGAAATCGCCGTCTTGGTTATTCCCGATGCAACTTTTTGAACAGAAGGTGAACAAATATCGAAATGCCTACCTGCGCTTGTCATGGATTGAAATATTTTTTCTTCGCTAGTTGTTGTATTAAATGATTTCACAGGTCTCGCTCGCTTCGAGTATTTCCCAGTCCAACCTCGTTTGGAATTCTCACTTGGGGTAACAGCTTGCAGATTTGATAAAGAATTGTTCTTCGGATTAGAATCGATATGATCAATAACAAAATCACCCTCGATCAATCCATAAAAGTATTCAAATACGAAACGATGATTGTGATAAGTTTTCTTTTCTTTCCTCTCCCATACAGTAAACCTCAAATACCCTTGATTACTCACAACACGAACTGATTTCTTCAGTCTACGGTTTCTTACGATACCATCACTGGATGCTTCATAATTTTTAATCACTGGGTGTGGTCTGAATTCTTGGTTCATTTGTATGCATAATAATATTGCTTGTCTAATTCATTTTTTGGTCTAATAATGAATCTTTCAATGTAGTCTTGAGGAGTTCTTATGATTTTTTCGCTGACTCTGACAGTGTCAGTGTCAGAATTTTTGATTGAAAATCCATTTTTGATTCTTTTATCATAATAACGCTTCAACTCCCTGTATCGCTTTCCACCACAACCGATACACAATTGCGATTTTCCCCTAACCCCAACCCCACATCGTATGCAAGGTAACGGACCAAGGCTTCCACGACGAAAGCTTTGCATATGATACCCACAGAAATCATTTCTGCATGATTTGTTACACGGGGTTGTTGATCCAATCATAAGCCACTTGCAGTGATTCATTATACATAAATCTTTCATTTAAATGCTTGTTTTAATTATAGTATGGAGGAGTTCAAGAGATTATCGAAAATTAAGCCTTCGAAAAATGTTAAATTCAATTTCGATAGAGTCTCTAATACACCAAAACGGATAATCGGTGATAGAATTATACTGAAGGAGTTCAAGAGATTATCGAAAATTAAGCCTTCGAAAAATGCTAAATTCATTGATTATACCATGAAAGAATTCCAGAGATTATCGAAAATTAAGCCTTGGAAAAATGCTAAATTCAATCTTGATAAGGAGTTACAAAGATTATCGAAAATTAAGCCCTGGAAAAATGCTAAATTCAATCTTGATAAGGAGTTACAAAGATTATCGAAAATTAAGCCCTGGAAAAATGCTAAATTCAATCTCGATAGAGTCTCTAATACACCAAAACGTCTAATCGGTGATAGAACTATACTGGATAAAATCAGGGAGTGTTTTAATGAATTCTACCGAGACGGTGCAGCACACTGTTGGTCGACATTTCGAATTATTGATGAAGATGTCAATGTACCCAAGATCGATGCTACCATGAACGATGAAAAAGCAGCTGAGATAATTTCACACCTTGGTGAGCCAACGGGTTGGAAATCCAAGGGTGTAAAATCCAAAGGATTTTCATGGAAAATCAAAGATTTTCAACAAATCAATTCCCATCAGAAGTATTTTTTCAGAATAAAATTCATTATCGAAGTCGAAGGCAAATAGATTATCAGGGATAAATTTGAACCAATCCTCAAGGATAAAAAAGCTGTCATTGTGAGTAGAGATTCCAAACCAGGAATTCTAACTGGAATTGACAAACCATACTACGAGAGATCTTATCCTGTAACAGCAATTGTTTATGGGATATATCCGTTAAATGATAAACCCGATATTGCAAAACTAGCTCCTATGAAATATTCTAGTTCACTGAATTGTGTAGCAACACGGGTAATGGAACACTTCACAAATGCATCCCGAGGAAAAAACTAACTGATCTGCGACGTAGGAAAATAACCGAATGGGAACTGACAGTGAAACAGCATGGTGCAAAGATTTCTGATATAGCTAAATTAGAAACATCATTAAGATTCCCAATAACCGTTATGACGATAACCGGAGAAGTTTTATACGAACCGAAATATAACAAAAATGGAGCGCCAATACAAATTATTGATCATAACGAACACGCGTGGACACCTGCAGTAACAATATTTCCACGAGAACGAACCGTGAGATATATCCCCGAGGAATTCGTCGGGGATGTTTTCTATGAAGAGAAATTATTTGATGCTATTCACGCGTTGTGTAAAGATGATCCTGTGTCAGTGTGGTTACTTAGAAGTGATGAAGATCCCGAAATAGGATTTGATCAATTTGTAAGACCAAATGGTGAATTATATCGCGTTGAAGAATTAGATAACAGAATGAGAAAAATCGCTAATGATTTTTCACCGGAGAGTTCCCATGAAAAACTATTAACGGATAGTTTTACTATTCCATCAGTGGTAGCTCACTTCGCAAGAGAAAAAACTCATGGCGTCCAACACGAAGTGATTTTCTCGAAGATGTTAAATTGAGTTGCGTCAAATTTGGTCATGGAGGACTGTGGAATTCGAAATACTCACGTGGCGGTATGATTTCAATTGATATATCCGCGTGTTATACTGGAAGTTTTCTCGGGTATGGAGAATGTAGTAACTATTTTAAACGATTTGGACACCCCACGCATGAAATGACTCGTGTTGCGATTAATGGTCCATTGCCTGATTTTGATTTAACTGGATTCGCTCGTGTGATATCATTCAAATTCGCTACAGGGTTACATCCGTGTAGTTATGTTTGGCTTGGTAGACATATATCTGAAAAGTCCTGGATGCGAAGAACAAATCATGAATTGGTCTAAGAAGTTATTTGAAATTAAAAAAGAACAAGCAAAAGATTTTGGACGAAGAATAATCGGTAAATGTACCCAAGGTGGAAGATACGACAATGCAAAATATTCTTCGCGGTTGATCATAGACGTCGCTGAAAATGATTTTATTGTAACGGATTTAACGAAACAGGGAAAACTTGTAAATCGTAAAGACGCTTTCCTATCCGATGGAAGACGATTAGGTACAATTGTTACATACTGTGATGGATATAATTCCCAGTACACGCATTTGAGAAGTTCTATGCTAGCTTATGCTTCTATCAATTTATTTTCGATGATAAATAGATTTCCTAATACCGCAGTTAGAGTAGCCACTGATTCGATGTATATACACAATAAATACAAATCAGCTGTAGCGGCATTCACAGATCCCGAGGAAAATTGGGGGCGTTGGCGATTTAAAAAGGAAACACTACATGAGTATTGTGAATCCGCAGACGTTACCATGGATGAAAAATACTTAAAGTGTGATAAGATTCAATCAAAATTTTCTAATGCACCACCGGTATCTGATCCAGTATGTAGATACAAGACAGTTTATTTAAACGGTTGTGGTGGGTCAGGAAAGACAACTCGTGCAATTGAGTTATTCCGTGGGAAGTCCAACATGATTGTGCCAACACCGACTCACAGACTCGCCAGAGAGATGATACAGCGAGGGGTAAATGCCTGTGCTTATCACAGTTTCTTTCGATGGAAGGGTGACAAATGGACTCCTGAGCGTATGGGTGATATATTCATTCCTGAAATCATAATTTGGGATGAAATATGCACAGTGCCATTAGATGTATTACAAATATTTCTTGAGTGGTTGTTAAACAAAAACACAAAAGTCGTCATGTGCGGTGATCACGGGCAACCACCACCATTTGTCGGTGCATCTCCACATGAATGGCTAAAGGGTTTTGTAGACTAGTATGAAGAAATTACCACTGATTATAGATCACTTGATGAACAATTACGAGAATTCAAAGCGCTAATTAGATTACAACCGGATAGAATCCAATGCGAAATATCGCGTGAAATAATTTCAGAAACTCCATTAAAAGATTTTCGGGAAACGTGGAGACCAAACGATTTGATAATTGCAAGTAGAAAAATAGTTAGAGACACACTTCAGATGAAGGTATTTGAAACGCATAAAAAATTATTTGCAACACTTCCAGTACCGTTATGTTATAGGCCTTCGGATACACGAAAGCAGAATATTGAAGTTGATATTCCAGGGAAGAGTGAAAAGCAGATTCTCGTATTAAATGATATTGTGCTGGTTGATATCAGCGTCGTTGAAGATGCATTGCGTGCTAATAAATCCCCGTGGACGCTAGGATACGCAGCAACAATACATTCTTCACAGGGATTAACTATATCGGATACAATTGTTTGGATGGTAGATAATCGCATCGAATGGTCAAATTTAGTCTATCTCGCAGTATCCAGAGTACGAAAAATAAATCAGCTTCGAAGAATTGTCCTGACAGAGTCAGGCGATGATGACACCACAATGGATGATGCTAGCATCGTTGATGTTAAAATTATTGATAAAAAACTCTCCGGTTACAAACAACAAGACAAAAAAAAAAAACAACGAGAATTTGATATTGATGCTAAATTAATAATAACGCTGAAACAACAACAGAATAATCACTGCGCAAGTTGCAATTGTATAATGCGTTGGCGTTATTCAGATAAAGATCCTCGCCAATTTACAGTAGACAGAAAAAATAACAGTCTCGGTCATGACAGCGATAATGTGATGTTGACTTGTCTTGAGCGCAACAGACGCAACGCGCTAGTTAAGACCCCGCGGTGGCAATTGAGTATCGTCAGGAATCACTTGTAATTGTTCGCGTGTAAAACCCCTCTGAGGGGCAGTTGAATCCAATTTATAGATTGGAGGTCTACCAGTTGATCGTGTTATAGTAGATATCTTGTGTTCAGTAACACTCCAAATAGGATCAGTAACCCTTTTTCTGCCACCTTCAAGCTCTCCTGGTTCGTATAAATACCTAACAGTGACATTACTACCAAGAATTGGTTGGGAAACGATAGAATCATTTTGTGAAAATCTTCGAATTTACATTTTAGGTATAGACTTCTTTTTAATCGCGTTGATAGGTTTCATGTTGATTGTTCTAGTAATCTCATTATTCAGTGCGGTAATCACAGCTGGTAACCCTTTGACCCATTCACGGGATCGCTTTTCTTGAATGAATTCTTTTGCGTATTGATATCCAAATAACCGCTCAGCAAGAGTCCGATTAAATCGTTCTACAATTGCCTGATCGCGATGTAACGCAGTATGTCCTCGTCGTATGGTGACATTATGATGTTTCATTGTTGATAAGACTGCACCCTGAAATTCCTTGCCAGGATCAACTTGTAATAGATTCGGCCAACGCAGAGGACCCTTTCGATAAATCCTTTCAAATGCAGAAGCTACTTCAGTGGCTGACTTTGTTTTTAACGGCTCTGCTTGTTTGTATCGACTCGCAATATCAACTACAGTTAACGCATATTTGTAACCGTTGTCATGAGGTAAAAATAATGTATCTGCCTGATGAACTTCATTAGGGACAGTCACATCAAAATGCGAGTAATTAATTTGTTTAGGCGGTGGTAGATAAATTTGCCATATCGCCTGTTTGGATAACCAATTAGCCGCAGTGGTTTTTTTTTCTTCACTTTTGCAGCGCTAGCGAGTTTATTGATTTCAGCGCTACCCCTCCAGTATCCTTTCGGAGAATAATAAATAGATTCCATGTTGTTATTAATTACCAGCACCTAACATCAATTTGCTTTTCATTGCCGATTTTACCAAAAATGAAGCTAATTTTTCTTTAAAGGATTTATCAGGAGTAGCATTTAATGCATGAATTAATTTCACATCTGCTAGATGCCTGTGTTGCAAATTGCTGCTTTTATATGCGACATCATGAGCATGACACGCCTTATCAACAGCGTTTATTGGTTCTTCACCACGTCGAGGTTGGTTTTGATCATCAAGTCTGATATCAAGTCTTGTTCCCGGTCCACAATAACTATACCCTGGAAGGTGTTTTTCTCCTGAATACTTTGCCCATAGAGTTCCAGGGAGTTTAGTTAGCTTGGTTGCGATATCATCTTCTCGTTTTTTTTTTTAAATCATCATTTCCTGCAGATCTCATAGACACAAATCTAAATTTCTTTGTACCACATTGCACGCATTTACCAGAAAGCGCTGATCGGTTATTTTTAGTTGTAATCGTCGTCAAGTCATCTGTGCCAGTACGCGTTTTACACTTCACACAATATAGATCCATAATTTATGTATAAGGATATGGATATAATTGATTTTTCAGCGACTAAAGCAAGAGAACCGGTTAAGCATCATGCAGCGCTACCAAACTCTATCCGGATGATTATAATCGGGCCATCTGGATCCGGTAAAACGCAATTGTTGCTCAATTTAATAATGAGATGGATGAAGTGGGATAAGTTGTATTTAATTGCCCCTAGCGTAGATGATCAATGATGCTATGAAGTGTTAAAGGATTTTAATGAAAATGCTTCAGAGATTGCCGGTGAGGGTATTATTGAATTTATAACCGATATTGACGAGGCACCATCAGTAGAAGATCTTGATGGAAGTATTAACAATTTAGTCGTATACGATGACGTAATGTTAGATAAACAAAAAAATCCTGCTAGAATATTTTCCCGAGGCAGGCATAAAAACACCGACGTGATATATGTCACTCAACGCTACACTCAGATTCCAAAAGTGATAAGAGATAACTGTAATATTCTTGCTGTATTCAACGGAGTTGATACTCATACTCTTAGAAATATTTGGCAGACATGGTGTTCTGATATGGACTTCAATCAATTTAGAAATTTCTTTAGTAATGCTCAGTCAACCCCGTACGGATTTGTAACAATAAATTTACATGATCCCCGGACACGATATCGTATCGGACTTGATCAAATATTCGGTTGAACTCGTAAAAAAATTATTAACCTGTAGCAGCAGAGAGGGTGAATGACAACAACGTTGCGACCAAAATTGATTGAAAAATCGTAAAGTCTCCGTTTGCTAAATGGAGACATTTTTTTGGGGTTAAAATATGAAATTTCGTTGGAAGGCTCGTTTTGAGATTTCAATCGATTTTCTGTCTGAAAAAGTTGTAGGGTTCACCCTCTCTGCTGCTCTTGGATTCGGATTTGGCTTTCTGCATTTTCTAATCCTCACAAAGGCATCTTGTCAGTACTTCTATCAATAATAATTCAGATTTTAAACCCATACACATAGAGAATAATTTATATACGTAGTGTAGTAGTTGTTTATACAGAATTTTCAAAAAGTCCATTCGGCTCAAGCATAAATGAACTCAATTTGAATCTGGTTATGAATCACAATGTTATTTTCAAAGAAATCACAAGAGACCATTTTTTTCTCCTTACTGTGTTACTTCGAATTTCGGGACTAAAATTGGTTTTGTTGATGTTTTTTCTGATTGTATTACTTTAAATTTTTGTGCTGGAATGAGTGCTTCTGTTATTTTCTTATGAAAGTTTTCTTGTTTCGTTTTTAATTTTCAGGAGGCACTATAAAGACCTTTGTCCTCTTTCAGACAGTGAAAACAGATATGTTTGCTTTTCTTTCAGCGTCTTTCTCTAGATACAATCACATGTATCCTCACGTTTATCTTTAGAAAATAATCGTGTTGGAAGTGTATACACGAATGAATGTACGTACCTTTTTGAGCAGAAGTGTGGTCTGTTTTGGCTTTTCCAACTGAATGATGTATTCTTTTGCGTGCGGAGGGGATGGGCGGGATTCTATATGTACGGAAAGAATTAACCCTAGTTCAATCAGTCTTAATTATTCATAGTCATCGAAGACCCTGTTCTTTCTAGAAGCAAAGCGACGGCTACAACGTTTTGTATCATCCTTTCATACCCAGAGACAAGTGTTAGCAAAGTTCACCCAAGCGAGTCCGAAGAGGGCATGATGGATACTTTTCGAACACCATCTGCCCCTCTCCAAGACCGAGATAATCAAGATCGGCCACAAAGAAAGTCATTTGGTAGCCCCTGAAAATTATTTTCAGATTCAACCAACACAAAAAGTAGCTTCCAAAAACGTTTGAACCACCGCTTACACTTTACAGCGTCAGATATAAAGTGCTTAAGACCAAAGTCCCAGCAGAGACACCAGTTGCCCTTTTGACAGAAGAGTTGAAACGGCAGTATCAACAAAAGTTCAAGATCGTCTGCGACAGTCCATCACTCACCACATTTTAAAATCTCCTTTCTGGATCAAGTTTAGTGCACCTACGGTATTAACATCGTTCCAATTGTAGACAAAACTCAACACGTCCGAAAATCCAGTGATGAGTTTGACATGATCAAATGAAAACCTACTCTAAATTTGAAACACGTTTCACCCCCTTTTACAAGCAGATACAAAAATAAAAATGTTTTTATTGGTGGATTAACTTACCCTGCATAAAGAAAGTATAGTCCAGATTAACAACTATCAAGATCATACGTATTTAACTGTCATTGTATTTGCTAAACCTTATACAGAGAAACCAGTTGCATTGGAATGGAAATGATTGTCGAGGAATAACGGCCATTCTCATAGTCATCTAAGGAGATATGCTGAAATCATTTTAGAACAGAATGTAATCTCCTTTGAGACCCCGTATGCAGATTTCCTGAAATGCGGACAAAAATTCAAATGTTCTGGCCCCTTTTGATACATTGAATTCTTACCTTCATGTCATTTGTGGAGATCTCGTGTTTTTGCCCCATTTTCCAGACGGAAAAGAGATTCACGTCCATCACCATCAAACCAGTTCGAGACTATTACCAGTTTCACATACTTTATTGGATTAATATGTTGATGTGACAAATGTAACCCATGATTCGGCAGTTTGGAGCAATATACTCATTGTGGTAAGAGGTGCTGTGACTATTTTAAGCCCAGACCATATATTTCGGAAAGACAAAAGGTGATTGGATGCTCCAGTCGCATGCAAATATTTGCGAGTCCAGCGTGTTACGAGCAACATCTTAGACACTCCTTCTACAACTGGTGATGGACCAGCTGCAATCAAATAGGTCTGCGTTTTAGAGCCCGTCTTGAGAGGTGCAGTTGTTCTGAATATTGATAATATAAACAATAAAGGATTGACCTAACGGCTTTTTTAAGGGGTACCAAGAAAAAGAAAGAATTGCTTGATCATTCCCAAAATCTTTGTTCTTATGTTTTTTATCTTTGCAAATCTTGCATATTGCTTTGTTATTGTTTTAGGTTTAACGCCATTTCTTTGAGCAAGATAGGCTTCACATAACGGCCAGAAAATCCCAACAAGAACCACGAACCCACAGAAAGCTACTGACAAAGGTGAGATAGCAGTGATCAGTAAAGACAAGCGCTTTAGACCACTCGGCCCTCAGCCCTCTGTAGCATCTATTTCTTTTCTGTTTTTTCTTTTTTACAAGTGTGAAACAAAGGTTTATCTTGTACATGTAATACGTGTTTTTACGTATAATATAAATAATTTTTTATGTTTTATTCTTTGTCACGTATATAAAGCTAAATTTCATTCGTAAAATCGAGTTTTTTTTCGACGTTTAAAAAAATATCTTAACATATGTAAAATTCTTTTTCCACATGTGTTAAATATAGGTTGACTATTGAAGTATGTAGCGCGCACAAAAAATTAGTCTAATTGCTAACTGATTAATCTATTTGACCTTTATGTGACCTTTATTTTTATATATGTGCATTTGTGTGTTCTTGCCAACACTTTTAATACAACATTTTTTAATACTTATTGAGAAAGTGAAATTCAGCATAAATTAACCTACATGTACCTCTCTGTACTTAGTTCGTAATGTATTCATTGCGTTTTGTGGACCCCTTAATTTTGGTTAATTAAAATATTGCATGTGAAAATATTATTTCACATGTGTAAAAAAAAAAATCAATGCTAAAACGGCTTGAAAAGGTTATTTCACAGTCATAACTTCGGTCGGAGGATAGGGTCAATGTATTAAAAGGATATTAAAATCTGCAGATTCATTTAAGAAAACGCTTTTATTGCATCATATTAGTCAGAGCACATGTCATATTGTCTTATGTCGATTGCATTGTAATTATTATTATTATTATTATTATTATTATTATTATTATTATTATTAAAAGCAGGCACGAGGTTTTATTTTAATGTCGTCTGCTCTTGAATCCCTATACAAGAAACGCATGTTTAGCACGTGATCTGCGTATGTCATTCAAAACGGAAGTATGAATTGTAATATAGTCGGTCGATGACTTAACAAGATGTTTTATCGATATAAAATTTTCATTCACATTCGAAATAGAAAACACTGAATACTGCCAGCGCTTGTATAGTGCAAGTTGTCTACATATTTGAAAAGTAAGATTTTTTTTTCTTTCTTCTGTGCTGTTAAAGGTTTACATTGTCATTCGGTACCATGTTGTAAGGTATTTTTGCGCACCCAAGTTTTCCTTCACCAATATTGAAGTAAAACGCATACTGAATTATACCGATTGACGAAAATAAAATACTGTAGTGCTTACCATTTTAAAAGAGGAAATTGTCACCAGAATATTCTGTTAAAAATAATATTAATTTTGGACACACCGATACCACATTCGTGTTTTCGTGACTCGCATTATGTCGGCCATATCTTTAAATAGATGCAATATTTATTAATCAGGCTTTGAAAATGAAATACATTACTTTGGTCTGCTTCGTTCGGCATTAATTAGGTCAGGTTTATAACTGGTTTTGTTATGTTTTGCTAAATAACACAAAACATGGTTTGGTCTAACTACTTTAATGGCTAGATAACAAAGCGAGAGTCAAGAGCTGACCTTAGTGACCTTTTGTAGCAATCATAATGTTAAAACCATATATTTCCACAACTCCCACTAAAAATGAGTTTGTGTTTTTCTTTTAAATTCACATATTCATTTCTCCTTTTTAAAAAAAATAATTTGTAAACATATTCAAACTTGACAAAGTTCTATTCTATACACGAATATAATATATATTTCAAATGTTTCTGGTGAGTTGTAGAAGTTGTTAATTGTAGTTAAAATTAAGTTCTAACGATATGACATTCACAGTCCATCTTACACATGAAAATAAATATATGGTGATACATTGGCATTGCCATTTAAATGTATAGTCCATATATTTTGTACTTTAATCCAGTTGTTATCACTGTATATAAACTGATGTGATTATAAAGAGATCTTATTACGCCCTTAACCACTTCCTGTTTCTAATATTCACAAGACACGATTTTTTTAATTTAGAAACATTATCGAGTTCGCATAACAAAATCTCTGTATCTTGCAGGCTTTTTTTTATTAGACATCCACTCCTTCTTTGAATCTCTCCTGTCTGGTTTGGCTCATTGGTGACTATATGGCATCTTGTCATTCAGTATTTTTGTATGTATGATATATCTCTGGTAATCTCTCTTTTATTTGTAACAGATGTCATTGGTTTCTCCTGTATTTAGCACCATCCTGGGTTTTCACATCATACAACCTTGGAGTGCTAGGTGACCCCGGGTGGCCGATTGGTCTAAAGTGCTCTCCTTTATGACTCACTGCCATCTTACCTGTCTGCGTGGGTTCGAGTCTAAGATTTGTCCAATGTGGGTATGTGAGAAAGCTTGCCAGTAGCTTCTCGTGTGTCGGTGGTTCTTTCCAGGGGGTTTTCTGGGTTCTTCCTGCACTAATAATACTGGCTGCCACGTATAGCTTATCTTGTGCTGAAAATGGCCTTAAACCCTACAACAACAACACCTTGGAATGCTACTTTTTCTGATGACTACAGTTGGTTCCCAAAGATCTTGTCTTCTGATTCTAATGTTGTCTCCAGAAATCAGATTTGAAGCTCATCAGCAGTTCTGTCATACTGTTTCTTTTGCCGATTTTTCGTTTATTCCAATTTCCACTTTAGGTTTCTTTCTTTATAACTTGCGGATGTAGCTGTATGTTGGTTGAGGTCAAGTCAATTGACGTCTTCAACTCATCGCTGTTTGTGCCGAATTCTTCAACTCATCACTGTTTGTGCCGAATATCTTTTATCATCAGTTGGTGTATTTCAATACTCCAGTATTGATAAATATGGATCTTTTCCATTTCTCTTTGCCTTATTGAGAATTTTTTTAACCGTTTGAATGGTCTTTCTGCTAAACCATTAGATTGTGGATACTTTGGACTTGACATAGTGTTTTTGAATCCCTAGTTTTTTCAAACTGACCATATTCTTTTGAGGAGAACTGTAGTTCATTATCACTCCTTACTTCTCGTTGTATTCCGTGTCTTGCAAAAACTGACTTTGTGTAATTACTGTGCTTGCTCATGTATTTCCTAATTGGCAACTAAAAAATATCTGTAGCAACAATCTACGATCAAGACATAATTGTAATTATTCCACATAAATAAATCTGTTCCAACCATTTCCCATGATGCTGTAGGTTGTATAGATAAAAATGGTTCTTTTTTATTTGAATTTCTGTATTCCTGGCTTGTAGAACAAATCGTTACTGTGTCTGCAATCTGTGCAACCATGCCAGGTCAATACATAATGTATCTTGCTCTTTGCTTTGTCTTCTTAATGCCCATATGACTTTTGTGCAACACTTTTAGCATTTCTTTTCAAAAAGCATGTGGTATCACAACCTTCTCTCCTTTTAGAACTAATCTGTCCAGTTCTGAATGTTCATCTCTGCAGTTCCAGAAATTTCTGATTTCAAAAGTTATGAGTTGTTTTTCATTTTGCCATCCCTTTTGAACCATTTTTCATAGCTTGGTAATTTTACTATCACATTTAGTTCCTTTTTGTATTGCATCTGTGTATCTGTAATCTGTATTTGACATGATCATGTGAACGTAGCACTTAATTTCACTATCCATGTTCATCTCAGATATGTTTGTCTATATGCTCTCAACAATGTATCTGCTACAATAAACTCTTTTCCTGGACAATATGCTAAATCAGAACTGTACTTCTGCAGTCTTAAAAGCATTCTCTGAAATGTAGGCAGTGCAGCAGATAGAGGTTTCTTGAGTATTGATGCTAGAGGTTTATGATTTGATTCAACTTGTATTTGACGCCCATAAGTTATATTGTTTAAATCTTTCAAGACCAAATAGCACATGAATCAGTTCTTTTTCGATCTGCATACCTTGTTTTTGCACCTGTTAATGACCTTGATGCAAATGATATGGGTTTGCCTTCCTGCATTAACACTGCTCCATGTCCTGATTTTGATGCATCGCAACTAACAATGACAGGCTTCTTAACGTCAAAGTATTTAATTACAGGTTCTTTGTTTAGAATCTGTTTTATTTTTTCAAATGCATTTTTCTCTGTAGTTTCCTGAACAAATTTAGTGTCACTTTTCAAAAGTGCTTTTATGGCTCTGTCACTGTACCAGTAGATATATTTGGCATAAATTTTTCCCTTGTAGTTGACTATACCAAGTAATCTTTCAATTTCTTCTTGTCCATGGAATGGGAATTTATGTGATTACTATTACTTTTTCTGGGTCAGGTTTAATACCACACAGCACACTTCTGCTAGTCTAAATTGGCATTTTTCCAAATTCAGTGTTAGATTTATATTCTGGCATCTCTTTAAAACATTTTCCAGTTTTCCATCACAGTCCTCCTATGAAATTCCCCAAACAATTATGTCCTCTATATCAGTCTCCACCCCAGGTAGGTCCTCAAAACACTGACATGTGTTTCTGGAACACTTATTTAGCAAATTTTATATCAAAAGGCATTCTCTAGCAATATTACCAAATGGGATGTTAAATGCCAGTAACTAGCTTTCCCCATCTGGGGGTATTTCCAAATAACCATGACTGGTATGTATCTTAGCTTACAGTCATCCTTGTGGTTATATCTTCAATTGTAGAAAGTTGATAATGCTCTCGCTTGATAGCTTGTTCAAATTTCTCAAATCTAGACATATTCATAGTTTTCAAGACTTGGATTTTTATACAACTACTAATGAACTGACCCATTCTTTAAGTTCATCTACTTTCTGTATTACATTTTTCCATTCCATCTCTTCCATAGTTGATTTAAGCGTTTCTTGTAAAACCGTGGAAACCTTTCTTGGTAGATTAATAACGGGTTTCACATTTTTGTCAATCACAATATGGTATTTTTGTTTCAGGCATCCAAGACCTTTGAACACATTTGGAAATTCTTACACAATATGATTGTCCTTATTCCTGTGAACATTGCATTGCAAACTATTTGTATTAAGTGCAGATCTTGAGGTACTTTGAACCCAAGAATGGGCAGTCTGTTTGACAGTTGAATAATCTGGAGTTTGGTTTCATATAAAACATTTCTGTTTTCTTTGGTTGTGCCAGTTTCTCTTTTCTTTATTTTCACACCATGAACTTTTTTATGCATCTGCTTCATTTTGTATACTTTTAACCTCCTTTTTGGATTCTCTGTCTGCTCTTCAGATAGCCAGTGCTTTTTGTAATGTTAGTTGATCTTCTCGTAAAAGTCTTTCTTTTACTTTTTCAGAATTAGTCCCACAGATAATTTATCTCTAATCATTTCATTCTGTAGATTTTAAAATGTGAAATTCTTTGCAATCAATTTAAGTTAAATTACATATTTGTCAATGGTTTCATTCTTTTGTTGGAAAATTAAAATACCTTTTGAATCACCATGGCCAGATCAAAATGAAAAATTATAGATTTTCAATGAGTAAAGCACCAAATTGATTAAAAATTAGATAGTGGAAATGTCATATGCAAGCCATATCCAGATTTTGTCTCCATTTTCATATTTCAGATTTGTGACTATAAATATTATTTGTATTCATCGGTTTGATGTTAATTTCATACAACTAACTATCTAGAATATTGCATCATGGATTCTTAACAAATATTGATAGTGGTTGGGAAAAGGCAGACTTTGTCATATCAAGCATCACATCATACACAAAGCACATGGTTTTGAGGAATGGCAAAGTCTGATGAGTAATTTTTGTCACTGTTACAACTCTTGGAATATTTCTGTATGAAAAAAACTGCTTAAAACGGATGGAAAAAATCTTTTAAGTAATAAATTGCAAAGGGTTTAAATTACTATACTTTTTGAGAAAATTGTCATTGTGTCAGCAATTAATTATGATAAGTAACTATTGAACAATTAAATGACAGTTAACTATTGAACATGGACATGATAAAACTTTGTAATGTCTTTTAATATTTCAATTAAATTGATATCAGTGTTATCTCTATTATTGATTATAAATGATAGAAGCGCTAGATTTAAGTTTTATTTATTATTTTCACAGATGTAACATTTATTTTATAACATCAATTTATGTACTATAAACAATAAACAGCTGATATCCTGGACAAGAAACCAGTGCCAAAAGATACTACATTTTGTGTAAAGAAACACTGTCTTTAATTGCTTAAAAAAGGAGATTTACTGTTGAAAAGTTAAAAGAGATTAAAATTTAAAATTGCATTTTTCAAAGTTAACTCACCTTTTGCAAGCATGCATGTGTAAAATTTGAGTATGCATACATTGCAGCTGTCAGTGATGAACAAACGTTGTTTCACTGATTTTGTTAAAAGTTCTTAGGGTTAATAAAAGAAGACCTTGTTAGATTTAAGCCTACTGTATTTTGAAATCTTCCAAAGCTTCCAATTTTATAAATTAACTTGAAAACTTCTATTTTAGTTGGTCTAATTTGTTTTACCACACTGAAATACATGTAGCTCCCAGTTAAATTTGCTCATTCAAATGCATTTATTTTCATACTTAAAAACTGTCAACAGTTTCATCCTTGCTAATCAAATAGATGTTATAGGTGTAAACAAACATTTTTTTTATAGGTACCATTGAACTTCTTTAGGTGTTTTTAGTAACTGATAATTTGCAACATGTATTTACCATTGTATAATTTCTTCTTCAGGAGATGGTTTTGTGACTGGATCATTTTGAGACACTGATGATTGGTATGATGTTGGTAGCCGTCGTTGGTGGGTATTTTCTGGCTTCTGCCATACTGTTTAAGTACCCCACCTTGCTGCACAAGAAGAAAAAGCTCAAGTTCAAGCCAACCCATATCAGCCACAGGGGAGGTAACATAGCAGCATAATGAGAAATGCATGGTTGTTAATTTGGGTGGTAAGAAGCTAATAAGCAGTTACCATCCATAAACCACCACACTGAACTGTTTATTTTTTTTATTGTGAAAGGAAAATATTTTATTAAAACTGCACAGTAATCTGTGAGGTACTCACATACATCCCAGCCATCATGCTTTTGGCGTAATCATTTTTCTTCACTGTGTTACAGAAAAGTGAAAACAACAAGCCTTGTAAAATTGAACTAATTTTAATTCTGTGGAAACACAATGTAAAAGTGACGGGGAAAAAAGAACTTATGGTTTTAAAATAAAATAAAAATTATAATGCAAGAATAATCCACAAATTAAATTTTTAAAGTCCTAGTAATGCAGTGTTTTGATGAATTCATGTTTGAGTCCTGATGAAAATCTAGGATGGAAGGTTATGTATGACATATTCTGTGTTCTGTGCTGTATCTTCATGTACAGTCGACTCCGGTTAACTGCACACCCTCGGGCCCGTCACGAGACTGTGCAGTTAACCGGAGTGTGCAGTTAACCGAAGTATGGTACAGTACATTGAAAAGCATTGGACAAAAAGCAGGATCAGCATGATTATGTGCAGTTATCCGGAGTGTGCATTTAACCGATGTGCAGTTAAGTGGAGTCGACTGTATGTAGAATTTTTCTTCAGAGCATTGTTAGAAACAAACAGAATACATGTAATCAATAGCAGAAGTATTTTGCAAAGTTGTAAAAACAACACTTTTATCATCGCCACATATTCCATTAGTTACAGTGGTACATGTAATACTAAATTTATTTATGACTTGCTATTTTTCAAGTGGTATTAATTCCTTGATTTGGTGTTTTTTGTTTCTTAAACTCATTAATAAATTTGAACTATTATTGCAAAACTTATTTTAATCAATATTACAATCAGATCTATTTACATGTATCAGGAACTTTTAATTTTCCAGTTTATCATTAATTATATGAGCTAGGACATTAATCATTGATTTTATGAGTTCTGGTATTAATATCTTCCATTTAAGATGCATATTTAGTCAAAGTACACATGACAGTTATTTATTATTATGCAAATTATATTTGAACTCCAAATTAAAATTCATTGTCAGTTTTAGAACCAGTTTTATTGACTTTAAACCAAAGTATGTAATCTGAGTCAGATTGAAATATAATTAAATATTAACATCTCTTCTCAGATATGGAGTAAGCCTGTGGTCTTTGTGCAAGCCAGAGCAGAAATCCATCCCCCACACACAATTGACCCAAAGCTCCTACATTCTTTTACTAATACTTTTAATGTTGTTTGTATTGTGTTACAGTCTTTGTACCCTCAAATCCTTATACCCAATTAGCAATGGTCCTAATTTCATTTGTAAGGAGCCTTGTGATACAAATTCCTAGACAGCTGTCAAGTTATAGGGTTTGGAAAGTTCAGCAGATATATGATAGGTATCACATCTTTTGGTCGTTTGTGTTTTTAAATAGTGTTTCAACAATGAGAATATATATTTAGAGAGAGAGAGAGAGAGCATTTTGTGCTTTAAAATTATACATTAAAATATTACCACTTTTTAAGTTTTAAAGTTATATCTTTATTAGAGAAACTTATTTGAGTAATTATTACTTGTTAATATGCGAGGTACTTGAAAATCGGTAATGGACATTTGATTACTCCTTTCAAACTAGTGGCTATGTATGACTTGCATGCAAATCCTTTGCTTTTCTCAAAAAATGACCATGACTCAGATTAAAAAATGACCATGACTCAGATTAAAAAATGACCATGACTCAGATTAAAAAATGACCATGACTCAGAGTAAAAAATGACCATGACTCGGAGTAAAAAATGACCATGACTGAGATTAAAAAATGACCATGACTCAGATTAAAAAATGACCATGACTCAGATTAAAAACACTAAATCATAACATGCTAAATATTTTTGTTTTTTCTTTAGGTGCTGGGGAAAATCTAGAGAATACTATAACAGCATTCCAACAGTGAGTATGGAGTTACCTGCACTATATTTTCATTTATTAATTTATTTACCATTTAGTATGTATTTCTTTAATTCATTTTTATGAGACCTCTATTTTTTAGAACATCATTTTATGTCTGTAGCTTCAAAGGGAGCAGAACCCATTAAAAAAATTTAGAAGGTAAATTTGGTCAAGATAATTGGGGCAGATGTTTTGGGTTTTCTCTAAAATTGTCTTTCTTTTTACAATACTAAATCACTAAAGACCTTGGATATTACAGTACTTCAGAGGTTTGGCTTTTTTATACCAGTTTAAAGCACACAAGATTAATTCAGATGGCTAATGACAAAACTTGATTTTTGAGTACTCACTTTAATCAATATTTCCAGGTGGCAATGTAAATTTAGCTAAAGCAGGGTACCTCTTCAATAACAATTTGCCATAAACTATTATGTTTTTTAAAGCTCATGAAAGAATTTCAGTAGTTAGACTTGAAAGTTTGCAGCATATTTTGGGGAGATGCTGTGTGCTTTAAGCGTAGTACATGTACATATAATAATACCCAAGCAGGCAGTATTGAATCCTTTGTATAAACAAAATCTGGAATTTTCATGAAATATTTTGAATTATTATTGGCATATTAGCCTGCCTAATCTGTTTTTGTAGCATTTTATATGTTTGATATTTTTCTAGCATGTCATATATTTGAAGTTTTTGTAGAATGTTACACTTTTTAATGTTTTTGTAGAATGTTATATATTTGATGTTTTAATATTCATTTGTTTTGTTAGCAAATAGAATTAAGTCTTTTCCTTGTTTCAGATTGAAGATGCATTGAAATTCATATTGTTAATTGGTGGTAATCAAGAAACATATATAGCTATTTCCTTACAACACAAATTGGTGAATGTATCAAGAAAATGTTGGTGCGCAATTTGATTTGGTTGGGGCCAAGCAGGTGTTAAATTCATGCGCCAAGAAACTTTTTAGGTTAGTTTTGTTACACAATGAGAATAAAGCTTCTTGCCCAGAATGAAAACCAGCTTGAAGAAAACCTAGAACTCCTATTTAGAAGTAAATGTTGCAAGAATATGATAAGGAGATATGTTGACTCAAAATCTCAGCAAATTGAAATTCCTCTGAAGCCAGAAACTTTTATTTTTCTTCTTCTATTCCTGAATTTTTCCTTGTTTAATTTTAATAAACTTTTAACACAGCAAACTAAAACCCATTTATGCTGAAAAGTGGACTAAATTATCAGCCGTAAATGTCAGTTTGCACTAAATTGAACCACATAAAACTGAAACTCAAATCATTTTGTCAGACCCTGGTCCTTAAGCAGCCCAAGGACATGCAGACTGAAATAAAAACCAATATTGAAACACCTAAAGATGTCATGAAATCCTTTTGATTTATCAGTACCAAATAAACATATGTTAGAGGACACCTGATCACTTTTCATTCTAAAGCAAAAATAGAGAAACTGATTTTATCCAAAATATAACCCAAAGTTTAATTTGATCCTGGGAGATCTCGAGATTCACTGTAATGCTACAGCGGTATACTTTGGGACAAAGTAGAGGATTTATAGTTGTAAGTTATTACTAACTTATGAAATTTTTAAACATATTTAAAGCAACTTTCTGTATATATAAAAAAACAAGCCAAAAATATTATAATGAAGATAATAATTCAGAGTAGTTTTTGAAGAATAATTTCATGGTAGTTTCAGTCTATTTTACAAAGGTTTTAAATATTAAGTTACATGTACTTGGGGAAATGTAACCCTGTATGTGATTTAGACATCTGCAAATGAAGTAAGATGGCTGCTCTTCTTATCAATTGAACTGCTATCATGCTTGAATACCATTCAGAAATGAAGTTCCAGATGATCTGAGATGATACTTTGCATCATCTTCCGCAAGAAAAACAAACAATCTGTCCTGAGTGAAGTAGTATAGTAACTCAATGTAGGCAGCAGATGTCATAATTGGATTATCTATGGAGTTTCTGAAACTTGAGACATGCTCAGAATTAGAAAACTTGATTTTTATATGCAGTGTTGGAGGCAACTAATTTAGTAAACAAAAAATGCGATTGAGGGAAAAATGGAGATTTATTATAAAAACCATCTTGTCAGGAATTATTAAAACCGTGGAATATCTGGAAAATTCGAAATTATCACATGCCTATTTTTCAGTTATACATTTTTCTTATTTGCTTATATTTAATACATTAATTTCAGTGCAATTGATGTTGGGACTGAGATGCTTGAACTGGACTGTCATATAACTGCAGATGGTCAAGTTGTTGTGTCACATGACAATAACCTTGATAGAGTTTGTGGCCAGGATATAAAGGTTATAGAAACAGAATACAAGGTACAACTTTCATAGAACAGGTGTTGTGACCTGCAAAATTTAATTATGTATGACATTTAACAGATTTGTTCCTAGAAAGCTTTCAAAGTTAATATTTGTGGAATTAAATTATTATCTTTACATGATCGAATGCTTTCAGAAAGTACTTTGTTTAATTTACTACTTTGCTGTCCTCATCCAAAAATAATTGTAATTTATTGTGAAGCCCATCTTGGGTGAATGTTCACATAGTAATAACTTAGGTATCATTATGTATGTCCATTTACCTGTATGTCCATCCACACCCTAAATTACTGGAAATGTTTTTCCTTTTTCTTGTAAATGTTTCTCCTTTGAATACGTTCCCCAATCACATTACTTTAGGATATTACCCTGCTACCTCGCGAATCCAGCCCTACCAAAAGACGAAAATTCATCTTTCCTGTCTATGTCATATAGACAAAGGGCAATAACTCTTGCCCATTACCTCCCCTTGCCGCCCGTTAGGTGTCGCTTCTTTAGTTTTTTAGCTTCGCTTGTTGTGTGTAAACACGTACAATTAGACCTCCAATGAATCCAAGCCATCTTAGTGTAAATTCTGACCATCCGAAGTTAAATTTGGAATTACTGTGTTGGATAATCATTCCCCAACAGGTCGTATACATTATTTTACAATATTTTCCAATTTGAGTGACTTTGTCACCTTTTCTAGACTTCGGACCAGGTTGCAACGTGGTCAAAGCACGCTTATGGCGGTACTAGCATGTAATACATGTAGCACTCAATAATTTCGCTTATTCCGTATGTAACGTTTACGATATTAGCGACTAATAACGTGCTGCATTGATAATATGTGCTTTATTTATCTTCTTTGACGTTTCAGTAGACTTCAAAAAAGTCTTTGAACGACCAATTTGCGACTTTAATGGCGGACTTCGTGTTGTAGTCACGAGTTCACGCAACACTTAATCATTTCGCTTCCTACGTTAGTTACGGTTATGGAATAGCGACTTAATAGCGTACTGAATTGTTAATTTGTGCTTTGTTTATCTTCTTTTCCGTTTCAGTAGACTTCATCTCTGAACGACCAGTTGCGACTATTAATGGCGGAATTTCGTGTTGTAGTCACGAGTTCACGCGACACTAAATCATTTCGCTTCCTCCGTTAGTTACGGTTATGGTAATAGCGACTTAATAGCGTGTTGAATTGCTAAATGTGCTTTGTTTATCATCTTTTTCATTTCAGTAGACTTCGTCTTGAACGACCTATTGCAACACGCTCACGGCGATAACTAGTGTGGTCATTAAGAGTTAACATGGCACGGAATAATTTGACTACTCCGTTAATAACGGTTATAGTATTATCGAATTAATAATATGCTGAATTTTTAATTTGTGCTTTGGCGGAATTCATGTTGAAGTCATGAGTTCACGCGACACTAAATCATTTCACTTCCTCCGTTAGTTACGGTTATGGTAATAGCGACTTAATAGCGTGCTGAATTGCTAATTGTGCTTTGTTTATCATCTTTTTCGTTTCAGTAGACTTCGTCTTGAACGAACCATTGCAACACGCTCACGGCGATAACTAGTGTTGTCATTAAGAGTTAACATGGCACGGAATAATTTGACTACTCCGTTAATAACGGTTATAGTATTATCGAAATAATAATATGCTGAATTTTTTAATTTGTGCTTTGTTCTCTTCTTTTGTCGTTTCAGTAAACAAAGTCGACAACGAAGGCATGAATGGCAAAATGGGTGTTGGCAATGTGGAAATGGAGGAAATTATGTTGACATGGTTTAGGCTGCCCAGTGGGTGTAAATTTCACCGCAGATCCGTACATGGCTTTCGGGCCTGTAAGTCAGGACGCATGGAGTCTATGCTGGATCAATTGGATCCATTTTAATATGCACTTTCGCCGGCCTTCCAGCTGTCAGTCCAGCCGACACCGTCAGTTCAGCCGGCACTTCAGCAGGCAAACCGGCATTAACCGTCCATCCGGCACCGTCCGTTCAGCCCAAATGGCACCGGACGGCCAGCCGACCTTCCAGCTTGCATCAACAGGCACCGGCCGTTCAGCCCAAATGGCACCGGCCGGCCAGCCGACCTTCCAGCCTGCGTCGACAGGCACCGGCCGTCCATACGGCAACGACCGTTCAGCCCAAATGGCACCGGTCGTCCAGCCGACCTTCCAGCCGGCATCAACCGGCACCGGCCGTCCATCCGGCAACGACCGTTCAGCCCAATTGGCACCGGTCGTCCAGCCGACCTTCCAGCCGGTATCAACCGGCACCGGCCGTCCATCCGGCAACGACCGTTCAGCCCAAATGGCACCGGTCGTCCAGCCAACCTTCCAGCCGGCATCAACCTGCACCGGCCGTCCATCCGGCAGCGACCGTTCAGCCCAAATAGCACCGGTCGTCCAGCCGACCTTCCAGCCGGCATCAACCGGCACCGGCCGACCATCCGGCAACGACCGTTAAGCCCAAATGGCACCGGTCTTCCAGCCGGCATCAACCTGCACCGGCTGTACATCGGATTTACGGAGATTATAGTGATGTACCCGTCAGTCAATCTACACTACTGGTTACATATCACTACCATGAGAGAAATGTTATAGATGAATCTCCCTCCAATCAGACCATTCGAGAGGCAGGTGCCGGTCATAGCCGGACCTTCGCCGACATTCCGGCCGACCATATACCAGACAAATTAGTCGGTATTGCCGGTGTACACCTCCCGTCATGTCAAATGCGTGACGGTGTGATTTTAAAACAAGGGAGAATTAGTGATATTATCAGAGGTGACGGAATTGAGTTATCTATGCCACTTGGTATGTGCTACCCAGATATGACAGCTTTTACCAGAACAGGTCTTTCAGGCCGACCATCCGCCAGTTCAATCAGCCGGCAGTGCCGGCCGTCCATATGTTCACGGCTTCTCCACAAGGGAGATTTAGTGAAAGTGTCAATTATGACAGAATTGCGTCATCTAAGTCACCTTGTATGCTGTACAGATATGCAAGCTGTACCAGAACCAACATTCCCTCTGAGTGAATGGTAGATGGGCGCGTAGTGTTGGACGCACTACATAAGCATTATGTAATTGTTATTACCTTACAGTCGGCAACATCCGGCACTGGGCGTCCATCCGGCAATGACCGTTCAGCCCATATGGCACCGGTCATCCAGCAGACCTTCCCGCCGGCACTAACCGGCACCGGGCGATCCGGCAATGACCGTTCAGCCCATATGGCACCGGTCGTCCAGCCAAGCTTTCAGCCGACACTTGCCGGCACTGACCGTTCATCCGGCTCCGGCCGTCCAGCCCAACAGGCACCGGTCGTCCAACCGTATGGAGATTTTAGTCTTATACCAGTCCATCCGACTATACCGCTGTACCAGCACGGGGACTTTTATCATACCGCAATCCGCACAAATCGGATTGACGAAGATTCTAATGATGTTTCCGTCTGTCAATCCGTACTACCGGTTACATATCACTACCATGACACAGATAGTTGGCGAGGAATCTCTCGATCCAACCCGACCATTCGAGCGGTCGGTGCCGGTCATAGCCGGCCCGTCGCAGTCATTCAGGCCAAACATATGCCAATCAATTCATTCGGCATTGCCGGCCGTCCATAGGCTAACAGCTCATCCACAAGAGAGAGTGAATGCCTTTATCAGAGATGATGGAATCGGGTCATCTATGCCACCTGGTATGCATTACCCCGATATGGATGCTTTACCAGAGCAAGATTATGTACATAGTGAGTGCGATGAGTCGCAGGCAAATCAGCGGTATGCAGATCCAACTATGGAACGGACTGAGTTCAGCTTCAAAGCCGCAGTGGAGGAAATTTATAAGGTGTTGGCCCCTTCAGAATGCCCTCCACCTCCTGCTGCCATTACCGACTATAAGGTTAGAGCGTCAGTCGATCTGGATGAGGGGGAAGAGACTCTATCCTTCCGCCTCCTTCCCCAGTCGACAAAATTAAGGAAATTAATGACCGTCTGTCGACACGCATAGGGGATCCAGGAATTGCTAAGGTTTTTCTTTTCTGAAAGCCAAGTACCAGCGTTGTTTTCAGGTCGATGGTACAAAACTCACTCCGGTGCGTTCAGTACTGAGGTCCCGGCTCTGGATAAAAATATGGCAGCAGTCCATATGTCTGCTCCATTGTCTTATAAAGTGGACTAAACGGTGTTCAATGCCAAGTCCAAGCTGGTTCGAAATGTAGTCGCTACGTCTTCACTGTTAGATCTAGCCTCCCTAGCCATTTTCAGGATCGCTGATAAATCTGGCAATGAACATGCTTGGGATTCGACGGCCCGGTTAGCTAGGGTTCTTAACAGGGCAGCTCACCATTCCATGGCCAATGCGCTGACTGCTTCTGCCAACCTAGACCTGATACGTCGTGACGCATGTATGAAGGGCACGTCGCTTAAACCCCATCATATGCTGGCTAGATATGACCGACGCACATTTCACGTCCCTATCCCACGAGTTGCGGACATTCTCCGTTGTGCTTGTCGGGACTAGGCTTATCAGTTCCATGTCATACCTTTTGGCCTAAATTTAAGCCCTTGGGCTAGTACCAAGGTTATGGATTACGTCGTCACCCTGTTCCGCTCGACTTCATCTATTGCGTCGGCAGTATATTTGGACGACATCCTCCAGTAACATCTGTCAAGTTCTACTCTGCTCAAAGGCAGAAACGATCTTATATCACTTTACGTCATATAGGCTTTCTCGTGAACTGGATAAAGTCTGATCTGTCCAATCCGGATTTTGGTCCATCTGGGTGTGGAGTTTCTCCCGATCTGAATCTGGTAAGGCTTCTTCGAGTTTGCGATCATCCAGATAATTGCACTCGTAGAGTCCGTTTCCGGCAGGATGCGCATTTTAGCGAGAGAGTTGCAGATCCTCGGATTATTCAATGCGACAGCAGACTTGATCCCTCTCAGCCGTCCTTTTAGGCGCCCTTTACAAAGGACTTTGCTAGCGTAATTGCGCCATTTTCAAGTCCCTTCGATCCCAGAAAACAGTCATGCTCACGCCAGAGATACGATCATTCTTGAGTCAATGGCACAACCCCTGTAGGCTGTCCACAGGGATTACTCTGGAGATACCCCAAGGGGATAACGGTATGTTCCGCCACTAATACCTACGGTTGGGGTGCCCACCTGTTGCCGGACTTAGATACTGTCAGCGGCACGTGGGTGCCAGGGGCGAGCCCTTTCCACATCAACCTTTCAGAAATAACGGCTGTCATCAATGCCTTTCATTTCGGGCAGGATCAACTCTTATTACAAACTGCCCTCATTATGTCAGACAACATTGTGGTGGTGCCTTGCCTCAAAACAAGGGGACACCAATCACCAGACCTGTGCAATCTGAACTGGCAGTTTCTACATTGGTTCGACAATCTCCACCTCAATGTACAATTCAGACACACAGAATGGTCACTCCATCAATCGGACTTTCTTCCAATCGACACACTTTGGAGACGTCCGATGATTGATCTTTGCAACAAGGTGGAATAGCAAATTCTCCACCTTTCATCTCACAGGTTCCAGACCCAGAAGCTTGGGTCGTGGATGCTCGATCAATCACCTGGGAAGGGTTGTGGTCATTCTCCTACCCTCCCACGGTCTTGGTACTGGAATTAATCCAGAAGTTAAGGGGTCAGAATTGTCAGATGGTTCTGATTACCCTTCTCAGATGGAACAACTACTGGGTCTCCGATCTACTCAATCTAGGCGATAGATCTACCCAGGAAGATTACAGTCAGCACAAGTATTCACAAGCAACCGCGGCCAGGGGTGTTCCACCCCTGTCCGGACCGTCTTTTTGTTCAAGCTTGGCTCTTGTCCAGACAGCCTTGCAAGACAAACAATTTAAATCTTTGATTGCGGAGAGAATCTCGAGAGCAAGAAGGCCCTCTACTCTGAAGGTTTACGAGGGCAAGTGGCATGTTTTCAGAGACTGGTACCATATCATTCACATTGTTCCTCTGAGTGTCACAATCCCTCAACTGGCCAACTTTTCTCTGGCTTTTCAAGGAGAAACATCTGGCTCCAGTTATTCTCAAATGTTACCGCTCCATGATATCAGACACATTCCGCCATTCTGGTACATGTGCTATCAGCCATGACAAAGATTTGTCAGATCTTTTAGACATTAAAAAAAAAAAAAAAAAAAAAAAAAAATTCAATCGACTTATATCCCTCACCCTGTTTCCAAATGGAATCTGTCCTGGGTTTTAACATGACTCAATTCAGACAGTATTGAGTCTTTAACCCACGATTAGTTAAAGCTACTATCATACAAATTGGGTTTCTTGATAGCCTTAGCTTCAGCATGCAGGGTGAGCGAGTTACATGTCCTTTCTAGTGACCCGAACTCTCTTCCGTTCCGATCAGAGGGTTTGATGGTCCTCTTGACGCAGCCAGGCTTCGTAGTCCAAAATAGATTACCATACATTGGCGATCAACGAGTCGTCATTAGCTCGCTTTCTTTATAGATAAGTCAGGATCAACAGCCATGTAAGATCCTGTTTGAGCACTCTAGCACCATTTCAATGCATAGAGGTGAGTCAGGTCACATACAAGCACCTCTTTTTTTTCTGGTGATAGCTGGGATATGAGACATCACCATTCAAGCCCTTGCTTCATGGCTGTAGTGGGTTATACGCTCGGCATACTCTGAGAATTCGCAAATCAGTCACCTTATAGAAGCTGTTGGCTGACATGCAGAGTCAACCTTCTACAGTTTTATCTTCAAGTTTGTACTCGCAGAGGCAAACATTGATTCTAGTAGGTCCGGTGTTGGGCAGCCCAGACGCCCACCAGACTCATGTACAACAATCAGCACAGCCTATTAGCTTCGCTGGATTCGCCAGATAAATTTTCGTAGGTAAGAAGATTTCAATATCTATCTTCTTAACCGTATAAAAGGGTCACATATCACGTGACCCTGGGCTGTGTTGCTGATTGAAAATTAGGAGACCGGGTTATCATTCACATGGGGAATCCAACCATCATTCCCTAGAGGATACCCGTGTGGAGGTCGGATGCTCCGCATTCCCTCCTCCTATTACTTATTCTCCTAAAGTAATGTGATTGGGGAACGTATTCAAAGGAGAAAGCAAATTTTGTAGTAAATTATGTTTCTCCGAGAATACTTACCCAATCACATTACTAAGAAACCCTCCCAACCACCCCGCCATGCGCGTGTTTTATATATCGCTCAGCTTAAAAACTAAAGAAGCGACACCTAACGGGCGGCAAGGGGAGGTAATGGGCAAGAGTTATTGCCCTTTGTCTATATGACATAGACAGGAAAGATGAATTTTCGTCTTTTGGTAGGGCTGGATTCGCGAGGTAGCAGGCTAATATCCTAAAGTAATGTGATTGGGTAAGTATTCTCGGAGAAACATAATTTACTACAAAATTTGCTTTTTTCTAGTTTAATAATGGTAGTCAGATTCAAAAAGGTATCTCAGGTCTTTTATTAAAGACAGTTAGCTCTTCATATATCACATAGCTACCAACTGTCCCATTCCCCCCCCCCCCCCCCCCCACAGTATTTCTTCTGTATTTTGGAACAAAAAACATTTCTTTGGAACGGGCACTCGGTTCAATTTTGATAGAATGGATTGCATGTATATAGGAATACAGTTCTACAATACGATTGGGTCATTTGAAATCGAGGCTACCATGCCTGTCATTATCCACCTTATTGGATTTTGCAAATAGTTAAAGCTGTCACTGTATCTCGTCTTAATAATATTCATCTTCTAATCATGTTAATAGAAAAGTTGAATATTCATAATTTTCTCCACGAAAAAGAAAAGAAAACAACTGGAAGTATATTTGTGCTATCGTGTGTAGATTTGTGAAACCATATAGTAAAGGAGAAAACTTTACATTTTGCCAATTGTTACTTGGCGCCCATGAAATACAAGAGCACGAAAAGGTAATAAACATCAGCTTCCTGCTTTATGACACACAGCTCAGTCTGAAGTTGTGACGTATATATTGTATTTTCCGGCCTATAAGTCGATGCAGAGTATAAATTGAATTCACCAATTTGACTTATTTTCCATCCTTCATCTATATATAAGTTGATTTGGAGTATAAGACGAGGCCAGGTCAGTATCTTGGCATCGTATTTTACACTAGTAATGGTATCATTGTATGATATTCCTAATTACCGGCAATCGTGAAATTGCATTACCGATGCTAACATGCTTGTGATTTTACTTCTGAACAAATCACTACCATATTCTGTTATCAAAAGGCACAGCTGAATAAACAGTCCATGCTTGTTTTATTATAATTGAAAGCACATCCATGTTGTAGTTCATTTTATTACCTGTAATTATGAATGTAACTTATAAATACTTTCAATGACACAATCCATATATAAGTCGATTCAGAGTACAAGACGAAGCCCCGCTTTCAAGTAAAAAAGTATCGACTTATATGCCGGAAAATACAGTAAATACCAGAGAGAACCTTAATGTAATTTGATCAAAATTTGATTTATTAAATTTCTTTTAGAAATAAAACTTCCTCTTTCAGTTACAAGTGTTGCTGGCCATTTATTTTGCACACATTTTCAGAGCAGTAAAATCACAAAGGATAACTCGTATGCTTGAACGATAATAGTTCAATAAGAAAATCACAGAATTGAGATCATCAGTGAAAGAAAACATGGTGTGGAAAGACTCCTATAAACAGCCTGTGTCTGAGTATTTTGCACTCTTGCACCTTCTAAATGGGCACCTGAATGGAACATGGTGCCTGTCATGAAGGTACAGTTGTGCAACACATGCATCTTTGACATTAAATAATTATGTAAGGCACTGTCCTACTTGATGGTTTTATATGTTGTAAATAGTTACATACACATTAAAATTTACAAAATCAGTATTTGTTCCTGAAAATCGGTATTTTTGTCAAAAGTATCTTTGTATGCTGGGGTTGGCAGCTACGTATTATAATCTGTGAAGCCACTTACAACACCAGCTACGTATTATAATCTGTGAAGCCACTTACAACACCAGCTACGTATTATAATCTGTGAAGCCACTTACAACACCAGCTACATATTATATATAATATGTGAAGCCACTTAAAACACCAGCTACATGTTATAATCTGTGAAGCCACTTACAACTTACAACACCAGCTGAAAGTTTATTAGGTATAGCTGTATATGCTGGTTGTAGTGGATTATTACTTTGAAATGGTGGTCATCATTGTCTAGAGAATTGTCAACAATGGTGTTATAGCCCACATTGAGCGAATATTTAAAAAATGGATGGAATCAGAAATGCTTCTAAGGTGTGAGATCTTGTGATTTGCACAGAATTTGCATGAATTCATGCACTTAGAAGGCAGTGACATATGTGGTATCCGGCAACTTAGTTTCAAGGTGTGCATATGAATGTATCCTCGGCACAGGATATCATTTTATTCACCTTTAAAGTGCATGTTGTTTTATAAGTCAAGGTGGTAGAAATATTGAAGCTCTTGTTGCATTTTGTATTTTTTTAAAAACTGTTTTACACATTTGGTTTTTAAATCAATTAATTTTTAAAGTTTGGAAGTATATCAGATTATTTTATCTGCAAAAATGTTAGAGATATCATTGAGTGGTTTTGTTACCCAAAAATGACATTAAATTCAAGTCCAATGTACATGCTGGAAGGACAATAAAAGATGGCATGCTACTCCACCCTAGTCCTACAATGAAACTTATAGGTCTTACAGATGGTCACCTGACCCAGCTTGATAATTTAACACAGCCTGTTAGATTTGCTGGATTTGCCAGTGACATTTTCTAGGTAAGAAGAATTCAATATTCCTCTTCTTAACCAAATGTTAGGGTCACAGGTCCAGTGATCCTAGACTGTGTTGTTTATGTAATTAGAAGAAAGGGTTATCATTCACATGGGGAATCAAGCTATTCTTCCTAACGTAATGTGATTGGGGAAGGTATTCGAAGGAGAAAGCAAATATTTTAGTAAATTATTTCTCCGAGAGTACACCCCAAATCACATTACTTAAGAACCCTCCTAACAATCCCACCCCATGTGAGCATCCTCATTAGTATCTCATTCAGCTAAAAACAAGTGACACCTGGTAATGCCAAGGAGAGGTAAAGGGCAAGAGTTTTTGCCCCTTGTTAATTGAATTGGGGGGGGGGGAGTTTGTCTTTTAGTCGGTTGGATTCATGAGGTAGCAGGCAAATATTCCTAAACTAACATGATCGGGTATATATTCTTGAGAAAAATAAATTTTACTTACAAGTTTGCTTTTTCTGTGTTTTTGAGACAGCCAGAATAAAAGTTCTTTCATATATGCTGATATTTTTAGTTGGAGTTTTTAGTCACAGGGCTTAATTTAAAATAAAAACCAAACTTTTTTTTACTCTATTCCTCAACGCTTCTTAGTATGGCTCCCACTTTGGTCAACTACCCATATTTTCCTTCCTCTTACCTCCCACTTTGGTCAACTACCCATATCTTCCTTCCTCTTACCTCCCACTTTGGTCAACTACCCATATCTTCCTTCCTCTTACCTCCCACTTTGGTCAACTACCCATATCTTCCTTCCTCTTACCACCCACTTTGGTCAACTACCCATATCTTCCTTCCTCTTACCTCCCACTTTGGTCAACTACCCATATCTTCCTTCCTCTTACCTGCCACTTTGGTCAACTACCCATATCTTCCTTCCTCTTACCTCCCACATTGGTCAGCTACCCATATCTTCCTTCCTCTTACCTGCCACTTTGATCAACTACCTATATCTTCCTTCCTCTTACCTTCCACTTTGGTCAACTACCCATATCTTCCTTCCTCTTACCTCCTACTTTGGTCAACTACCCATATCTTCCTTCCTCTTATCTCCCACTTTGGTCAACTACCCATATCTTCCTTCCTCTTACCTGCCAATTTTCAACTGCTAAGCATAAAAAATACTGCTTGAAAATTTATACTGTTGACTAGTGAATGTTAAAAGACGTCTGCACAACACTCATAAGAATTTATTTTATTTTATATTCAGTTATGCAATCAGTTCTTTCTGTTGATGTGTTAAAACTATAGTAACATTTTCTGGGGCATTGCTGAATGATTCTAGCCACTTTAAATTACTTAAATTTCTTTTTTTTTTCAGGCTCTACCTCCAATAAAAAATTGTCTTGGTGTACAATTTAAAAAAGGTAAGTTGAGTGACATCAGAATTTTCATTATAAGAGTCTTTGAAATTAGTTTATAAATACCCATTTCTTAATGTTATATAACAATATGAAAAATGTCAGGCTCATAGGATATTGAGATTGCTTAGGTGGTTTTATACATTTTATTACAGAATTGTTTTAATTTCCTGTTGCATTTATACAGTTTGTACCCAATAGCAAGTCAAGATTCATTTTGCTGAATTTTCAGTGGCAGTTGTAGCAACTGTGCTGTCAGTTTAAAAAAAAAAAATTGTATGACATTTTTAAGCCATATGCCATTCATTCCTAGATGAGAGCTGTTCATGTTTTCTCTGACTTTTTCCACCCTGTTTCAGATATTTGATTAGTTATGTTGGGTGGAGGTCAGAGAGCAATCCCTGTCAAAAACATAGAATTTATTGCAACCATGAAGTAGCAATATATGGTACATGTAGTTGCAAAAACAAGAGAAAAAATTGGATGACAAGATATCTGGCTGATTTCAGTAAGCTGAATATCTACTGTCCCATTCCTAACAGTCACAATTTATTTCATCTCTTGAAAAAGCTGACAAGCAAATTAACAAAGTTTTCACTGAATATTACCGTTTCTTTTCATGCATGTTCAACTAATATGTGTCACAATCCACTTTTTTCGTGGCATCAGAGGTCAAAAGATCATGTAATATAAACACCCTCTGTAGAGTAATCGCTGGTTGTGATTGAATACTGAATGAGCATTCCTAGCAGAAATAGATTTGATGAGAGCGTTCCAATTTAGACTGGGTCTCTCTCATTTTCTACTGAATATACTTATTATAAGATGAGACCAAATGCTACCTACACAGACCCAGATCCGATGTTGCATAAAGTTACAGTAAGTAATTTTCCTGTCAGTGTCTTGTTGGAAATAAATAGCACTAGGTTTACCTTTTTGATCTGATTTTACTGACAAATCCTTCTCAGACTTCCAGAAAGATGCTGGTAACATTATTAATATTTTGCCCCCCCCCCCCCTGTTTCAGCCACAAATTATGGATTCCTCACCAATAGGAATATAGTGTGCACACTTTTATACAAAACCATAACTGTACCTTACAATGCAACTTTATAGGCTAGGAAGGCTGTTCTATTTCATTAGTTACCAGTAATTATCTCTTAGTCCATCATGAATAATAATGAGATACTAGAGTGCTTCACACTTACTGCCTGCAATACTTCTGAGTGACCTCTGTCTGTGTGGGTTCAAGTCTAAGATTTGGCTAATGTAGTTATGTGAGAAAGCTTGCCTGTAGCTTATCGTGGGTCGGTGGTTCTTGCTGGGGGGTTTCCCGGGTTCTTCCTCCAATAATAATACTGGCAGCCATGTATAGCATATCGTGAGCTGAAAAATGGCGTTAAACCCTAAAACAACAACAGCAATATTTCTGGTTTGTTTGATGTGTACAGGTTCCTGTGTACTATGACACAACAACAGTTTTGAGCTGTTGCTTTCAGAAGATGAAGTTATTCCTGATGGCAATACAGAAAGAAAAGAAAACATCAATCATTGCTCTGTGACATTTTAGTACTTCATTTTGATATCAGCTGAAGACTTTTAAAGTGGAGATATTTAGACAGTTAAACAAGCTGTTAATCTGAATGCAAGATTTTAAAAAACAGAAATGAACATGTGCATGAGTGGTGAAACAATTTCTTAATTTTTAAAAAAATTCTTTTCTTGCACATGTGTCTGAAGAAAAAAATTCTTTGAACGCTGATTTGACTAATTTATGTTGCATGGAAGAGAAGACTGTTTGTTTGCCATCACCCCCAATCCCTTTACAGTACAAGGAAAATCTGTTGAAATAAATACTGGATAGTTTTAGATTCGACTTTCATTCTTTGTACTTGCATCAAACTGAGCTATTTTGATAACAGTTTTGTCAGGATAGCTACTTCATTTGCCGATCTGGATAAGAATTGTGTTGGGTGTGCATTTAAATGTTATTTTTTATTTCAGATGTTTTGTGTCACTCCTGTAGCCAAGATGTCAAAATTCCCCTCCTGAAGGATGTATTCCAGGCATTTCCTACAATGCCAATCAACATTGACATTAAAATAGATGATGATGAACTCATCACAAAGGTGAGCACTAACTTCCTCTTTCTCTAGTTTGGGCTGATTCATTTGTACAGTATATTTTTTTGGCCATAATTAAGTGAAATTTCAAAATAAAAAGACTATCCCCAAAATAAAGCTTATGAAACCCTAAAGAGCCATTATACTTATCCCCAAAATAAAACTTATTAAACCCTAAAGAGCCATTATACTTATCCCCAAAGTAAAGCTTATTAAACCCTAAAGAGCCATTAGACGTATCCCCAAAATAAAGCTTATTAAACCCTAAAGAGTCATTAGACTTATCCCCAAAGTAAAGCTTATTAAACCCTAAAGAGCCATTAGACGTATCCCCAAAATAAAGCTTATTAAACCCTAAAGAGTCATTAGACTTATCCCCAAAGTAAAGCTTATTAAACCCTAAAGAGCCATTAGACGTATCCCCAAAATAAAGCTTATTAAACCCTAAAGAGCCATTATACTTATCCCCAAAATAAAACTTATTAAACCCTAAAGAGCCATTATACTTATCCGCAAAGTAAAGCTTATTAAACCCTAAAGAGCCATTATACTTATCCGCAAAGTAAAGCTTATTAAACCCTAAAGAGCCATTAGACTTATCCCCAAAATAAAGCACACGAAACCCTAAAGAGCCATTATACTTATCCGCAAAGTAAAGCTTATTAAACCCTAAAGAGCCATTATACTTATCCCCAAAGTAAAGCTTATTAAACCCTAAAGAGCCATTATACTTATCCCCAAAATAAAGCTTATGAAACCCTAAAGAGCCATTATACTTATCCCCAAAGTAAAGCTTATTAAACTCTAAAGAGCCATTAGACTTATCCCCAAAATAAAGCATACAAAACCCTAAAGAGCCATTATACTTATCCGCAAAGTAAAGCTTATTAAACCCTAAAGAGCCATTATACTTATCCGCAAAGTAAAGCTTATTAAACCCTAAAGAGCCATTAGACTTGTCCCCAAAATAAAGCATACGAAACCCTAAAGAGCCATTATACTTATCCGCAAAGTAAAGCTTATTAAACCCTAAAGAGCCATTATACTTATCTCCAAAATAAAGCTTATTAAACCCTAAAGATCCATTATACTTATCTCCAAAATAAAGCTTATCAAACCCTAAAGAGCCATTATACTTATCTCCAAAATAAAGCATACGAAACCCTAAAGAGCCATTATACTTATCTCCAAAATAAAGCTTATTAAACCCTAAAGAGCCATTATACTTATCTCCAAAATAAAGCTTATTAAACCCTAAAGAGCCATTATACTTATCCCCAAAGTTAAGCTTATTAAACCCTAAAGAGCCATTATACTTTTCCGCAAAGTAAAGCATACGAAACCCTAAAGAGCCATTATACTTATCTCCAAAATAAAGCTTATTAAACCCTAAAGAGCCATTATACTTATCTCCAAAATAAAGCTTATTAAACCCTAAAGAGCCATTATACTTATCTCCAAAATAAAGCTTATTAAACCCTAAAGAGCCATTATACTTATCTCCAAAGTAAAGCTTATTAAACCCTAAAGAGCCATTATACTTATCTCCAAAATAAAGCTTATTAAACCCTAAAGAGCCATTATACTTATCCGCAAAGTAAAGCTTATTAAACCCTAAAGAGCCATTAGACTTGTCCCCAAAATAAAGCATACGAAACCCTAAAGAGCCATTATACTTATCCGCAAAGTAAAGCTTATTAAACCCTAAAGAGCCATTATACTTATCTCCAAAATAAAGCTTATTAAACCCTAAAGATCCATTATACTTATCTCCAAAATAAAGCTTATCAAACCCTAAAGAGCCATTATACTTATCTCCAAAATAAAGCATACGAAACCCTAAAGAGCCATTATACTTATCTCCAAAATAAAGCTTATTAAACCCTAAAGAGCCATTATACTTATCTCCAAAATAAAGCTTATTAAACCCTAAAGAGCCATTATACTTATCCCCAAAGTTAAGCTTATTAAACCCTAAAGAGCCATTATACTTTTCCGCAAAGTAAAGCATACGAAACCCTAAAGAGCCATTATACTTATCTCCAAAATAAAGCTTATTAAACCCTAAAGAGCCATTATACTTATCTCCAAAATAAAGCTTATTAAACCCTAAAGAGCCATTATACTTATCTCCAAAATAAAGCTTATTAAACCCTAAAGAGCCATTATACTTATCTCCAAAGTAAAGCTTATTAAACCCTAAAGAGCCATTATACTTATCTCCAAAATAAAGCTTATTAAACCCTAAAGAGCCATTATACTTATCCGCAAAGTAAAGCTTATTAAACCCTAAAGAGCCATTATACTTATCCCCAAAGTAAAGCTTATTAAACCCTAAAGAGCCATTATACTTATCCCCAAAATAAAGCTTATGAAACCCTAAAGAGCCATTATACTTATCCCCAAAGTAAAGCTTATTAAACTCTAAAGAGCCATTAGACTTTTCCCCAAAATAAAGCATACAAAACCCTAAAGAGCCATTATACTTATCCGCAAAGTAAAGCTTATTAAACCCTAAAGAGCCATTATACTTATCCGCAAAGTAAAGCTTATTAAACCCTAAAGAGCCATTAGACTTGTCCCCAAAATAAAGCATACGAAACCCTAAAGAGCCATTATACTTATCCGCAAAGTAAAGCTTATTAAACCCTAAAGAGCCATTATACTTATCTCCAAAATAAAGCTTATTAAACCCTAAAGATCCATTATACTTATCTCCAAAATAAAGCTTATCAAACCCTAAAGAGCCATTATACTTATCTCCAAAATAAAGCATACGAAACCCTAAAGAGCCATTATACTTATCTCCAAAATAAAGCTTATTAAACCCTAAAGAGCCATTATACTTATCTCCAAAATAAAGCTTATTAAACCCTAAAGAGCCATTATACTTATCCCCAAAGTTAAGCTTATTAAACCCTAAAGAGCCATTATACTTTTCCGCAAAGTAAAGCATACGAAACCCTAAAGAGCCATTATACTTATCTCCAAAATAAAGCTTATTAAACCCTAAAGAGCCATTATACTTATCTCCAAAATAAAGCTTATTAAACCCTAAAGAGCCATTATACTTATCTCCAAAATAAAGCTTATTAAACCCTAAAGAGCCATTATACTTATCTCCAAAGTAAAGCTTATTAAACCCTAAAGAGCCATTATACTTATCTCCAAAATAAAGCTTATTAAACCCTAAAGAGCCATTAGACTTGTCCCCAAAATAAAGCTTATTAAACCCTAAAGAGCCATTATACTTATCCGCAAAGTAAAGCTTATTAAACCCTAAAGAGCCATTAGACTTATCTCCAAAGTAAAGCTTATTAAACCCTAAAGAGCCATTATACTTATCTCCAAAATAAAGCTTATTAAACCCTAAAGAGCCATTATACTTATCTCCAAAATAAAGCTTATTAAACCCTAAAGAGCCATTATACTTATCTCCAAAATAAAGCTTATTAAACCCTAAAGAGCCATTATACTTATCTCCAAAGTAAAGCTTATTAAACCCTAAAGAGCCATTATACTTATCTCCAAAATAAAGCTTATTAAACCCTAAAGAGCCATTAGACTTGTCCCCAAAATAAAGCATACGAAACCCTAAAGAGCCATTATACTTATCCGCAAAGTAAAGCTTATTAAACCCTAAAGAGCCATTAGACTTATCCCCAAAATAAAGCTTATTAAACCCTAAAGAGCCATTATACTTATCTCCAAAATAAAGCTTATTAAACCCTAAAGAGCCATTATTCTTATCCGCAAAGTAAAGCATACGAAACCCTAAAGAGCCATAATACTTATCCCCAAAATAAAGCTTATTAAACCCTAAAGAGCCATTATACTTATCCCCAAAGTAAAGCTTATTAAACCCTAAAGAGCCATTATACTTATCCCCAAAATAAAGCACACGAAACCCTAAAGAGCCATTATACTTATCCGCAAAGTAAAGCTTATTAAACCCTAAAGATCCATTATACTTATCCCCAAAATAAAGCTTATTAAACCCTAAAGAGCCATTATACTTATCCGCAAAATAAAGCATACGAAACCCTAAAGAGCCATTATACTTATCCGTAAAATAAAGCTTATTAAACCTTAAAGAGTCATTAGACTTATCCCCAAAATAAAGCTTATTAAACCCTAAAGAGCCATTATACTTATCCCCAAAGTAAAGCTTATTAAACCCTAAAGAGCCATTAGACTTATCCCCAAAATAAAGCATACGAAACCCTAAAGAGCCATTATACTTATCCCCAAAATAAAGCATAGGAAACCCTAAAGAACCATTATACTTATCCCCAAAATAAAGCTTATTAAACCCTAAAGAGCCATTATACTTATCCCCAAAATAAAGCTTATTAAACCCTAAAGAGCCATTATACTTATCCCCAAAATAAAGCTTATTAAACCCTAAAGAGCCATTATACTTATCCCCAAAATAAAGCTAATTAAACCCTAAAGAGCCATTAGACTTATCCCCAAAATAAAGCATATTAAACCCTAAAGAGCCATTATACTTATCCCCAAAATAAAGCTTATTAAACCCTAAAGAGCCATTATACTTATCCCCAAAATAAAGCTTATTAAACCCTAAAGAGCCATTATACTTATCCCCAAAATAAAGCATACGAAACCCTAAAGAGCCATTATACTTATCCCCAAAATAAAGCTTATTAAACCCTAAAGAGCCATTATACTTATCCCCAAAATAAAGCTTATTAAACCCTAAAGAGCCATTATACTTATCCCCAAAATAAAGCTTATTAAACCCTAAAGAGCCATTATACTTATCCCCAAAATAAAGCTTATTAAACCCTAAAGAGCCATTAGACTTATCCCCAAAATAAAGCATATTAAACCCTAAAGAGCCATTATACTTATCCCCAAAGTTAAGCTTATTAAACCCTAAAGAGCCATTAGACTTATCCCCAAAATAAGGCATACGAAACCCTAAAGAGCCATTATACTTACCTGCAAAGTAAAGCTTATTAAACCCTAAAGAGCCATTATACTTATCCCCAAAATAAAGCTTATTAAACCCTAAAGAGCCATTAGACTTATCCCCAAAATAAGGCATACGAAACCCTAAAGAGCCATTATACTTATCTGCAAAGTAAAGCTTATTAAACCCTAAAGAGCCATTATACTTATCTGCAAAGTAAAGCTTATTAAACCCTAAAGAGCCATTATACTTATCCCCAAAATAAAGCTTATTAAACCCTAAAGAGCCATTATACTTATCCGCAAAGTTAAGCTTATTAAACCCTAAAGAGCCATTAGACTTATCCCCAAAATAAGGCATACGAAACCCTAAAGAGCCATTATACTTATCCGCAAAATAAAGCTTATTAAACCCTAAAGAGCCATTATACTTATCCCCAAAATAAAGCTTATTAAACCCTAAAGAGCCATTATACTTATCCGCAAAGTAAAGCTTATTAAACCCTAAAGAGCCATTATACTTATCCGCAAAATAAAGCTTATTAAACCCTAAAGAGCCATTAGACTTATCCCCAAAATAAAGCTTATTAAACCCTAAAGAGCCATTGATTTAACTAAGTGTTTTACTCTTAGTCCTGTCATACATTTTATGCAGATTCTCTTCCATTTGCATGCAGAAGATGATTTTTTTGGTGCTCCTTATTGATTGAAAATAGTAAAAATTTAAGGCTATATATGAACACTGGGAACATATTTTTTAAACATTTTGTTTAATCAGAGAAAAACCTGAAGCATAAATGTTATAAAATAGCTCTATTTAAGGGTTAGCTATAAATTTATATCATCAGCCATTCACACTCATTAATTTTTATTTCCATAAATTTGTATACATCTCATAATTTGTTATCCATTCTCTCCTAGAATGGAAGGTGTTCCATTAATTAGGAAATGGATTCGAAATAATCATATAGTATTACCGACCTTCATTTGTATATTTTGTACACCCCCACCACTTCAGTAATTATTGGATTCATCTATTCATCCTTCCATTCAGAAACATTCTAGGCCCACAGCTTTTTATGGTAATCTTTGGTAAATATTATAGTCATCACGAAATGATTGCATATTGATAAATCACTTTAAATCACAATTTTCTTAGAGTTATTACCTTTTTGTCCTGCTGCAGAATGCAGTGTACAACAAACACTCAGTGGTACAACTGGTACAACTTCCTGGTAACGAATTTTTTAAATACCAAGAAATGACTGCTCCCACAAACATTATTAGAGTTTATGCCCTATTTAAAGTGCAGATAAAAGCAAAATTTTGTAAAGCAACTAGTCTTACATTTTGCTGGATTAATATGAAGTTTTGTAATAAGTCAATGTGATTTATAAGTTGCATGAATGAATTTGGTAATTTTCAATCCTTCATATATAAGTTGATGTTGAGTATAAGACAAAGCCGGATCAACATGTTGGCTTCATCTTTTTCACTTCATTCCACACATCATAGTGATTATACTATCTTTAACTCAGTAACTTTTCTGGTCTGGATTATTAAATGTAACTAAAAGTACCTAATTCATTTCACACTTAGTATTTTAATGTATTATGTAATTTTAGCAATATATAATGACGCTCACCTGAAAATTTGGTGAGTTACAGATAGGATAAAAAACTTGTGATGCTGTGTGGAATTAAATTAGAATCACTAGTTTCATAAATATAACAAGTATCACTTTATGCTATTTCAGATTACCAGCAACTTAGTGAGATGCATATGTATACTTTTGCAATTTTCTTCTTGCACCTAATAATCAATATCAAATATGGCCTGATATATGATAGAGACAGACATATTCCACTTCCAGGTTGTTTTTCTTACCTAATTGTCCCTGTTTAGCTGAAGCTTTTGTCAAAGAGAGAAAACATTAATAAATTAAAAAGTAAATATAAAGTATGAAAATACATAGTATATTCGTTAAGGGCTCAATTATTCACAATAGTTAAATCTAAATGGGCTCCGTTTAGGTTAAATCCCAACAATGATCCTTTCACATGCTGCTTAATTTTCTTTAAAAGTATAACAAACTCTCTATTTCCAACAAATAAGATTTTGTTTAAAGTGCATGTACTCTTCCTGTACTTAGGCGGCAATTGTTTTTGATCTTTGCCTACACAGTATGTTACTGCAGTTGCTGTCAGTCCTATAGACATGTTTGAAAGATGTCACTAGTTGCAAAATTTACACGAGTAACCACCAGGCATTTCCTTTCATTATATGGTACCATATTCATAATACATATGGCTTGCCTTATTTCCCTATTGGTAACTTCACTAATCTGATTTGGTCTGCGGAATCTTGACCTCAAACAGATGTGAGCCTAAAGAAACCCGACTACAGCTGTAGCCTATTTAATTAGCATGTAAATACCACTGCAAAGCCGTGTAATTCTTGGACAGTAGAAGTGATAACTAAAACTAGAAGGAATTGCTTACCTAGTACTATTAATTGATAATGGAATAATGTACAGCACATATTTGCATGAGTAAGATAACAGATATTAAGTAAGGAAAAAATACAGATAAACATCCAATATTTCGCTCGCTCGCTCTCTCTCTCTCTCTCTCTCTCTCTCTCTCTCATAATGGGGCATAATTTTTATTTGATCATGAGGTGTAATAAGAAAATGGTGATGGAATATCAGTCTTTAAAGTGATTCAGATGACAAAATCCATGATTCATGTTGATATGACTGAATGTTTTTTTAAAGCTACATTAAACATCCAATCACACACAAACACACACTATCTTAATGATATTCCTTGACAAAATTTTGTGTGCAGGGTTTGCACGTAAAGTTTGGTATGGGCCTATCAATATTGGGGTCCAAAGGTCTGATATGAAGGTCACTTACATGTTATCTCTAAGACAAATAGGTTTTGTGGAACAACTTTTTGTTCCAAACTAATTCCTTAACTAAACTTTGTAGATGGCTTGCATTAAGAGTAATACAGAAATCTATTGATTCTAAAAGTCCCTGGTCATGGTAAAGTCTAATAAGAAAATAATGATTTCGGCACGACTGCATACTGTTATTGAGACCTGTTGGTTCAGACTCGGCCATATCCTACAAGAGGAACTAGCATATGGGGATTGTACTTGTGTTTTCTAATTATAACTTGTGCAAGAATAATTCTGATTTAGGTCAAAGATGAATAATCATAATATCTACATTGAGTCTCATTTAAAAAGTTTGCCTGTAATAGTAAATGGAGTTATTTCCCATACTAAGCTTTGAGGAATGCTCAGATTTGCCATTTTCACTAATTTAAGAGTAGAATTACAGTACACTACTTAGACCAGACAATTTTCACAATGAATTATTGTCAGACTTCCATTTCTATATGTTGTATACTCTGTGTATATATTTCAGGTGAATGAATTGATTACGGAATACAACAGGGAGAATTTGTGTATCTGGGGCAGCAGAATGGAAAAAGTAAAAAGAAAGCTTCGCTCTGTAGTAAGTGCTACAACATGTATATCATGGTTAAACAAAATAGTACAGTGAACTCTTGTTACAGGTAACCTGGTCCCAGATTTCAAAAGAAATTATTGAAATTAATATTTTACATTAACTTGCTTCAGGAATTCCACAGATTAAAATTAAAGAAAATTCAAGATTTTATTAATTTGTTTTAATTCCTGATTCCTTCTGAATTTTTTGTGAATAAAATATCATTTTTATCAACCAATCAATAAGATAGATTGTAAACAAATATCAGTTTGGGAATGTAATTTTAAGATGTTTAATGAACTGGGGTCTGACCTTGGTAAATTTGCAAAATAAATGTAAGCACCAACTTTGAACCTTGAAAATAAATATAAGAATAGTATGCTTATCATATTCATATCTGTATAATATGACAGATCTGTGTTTTGCTGTTTGCAGGTGACTGATATCAAACACAACCAAATATGGTACCTAAGTGTACCACATACATTCATTATCAACAATTTGTATGAATGCCAGATTCTTTATAAAGCAAGGTGCTGCGTTAATCAAAAACTTTGCCTTTGTAATAATTGTGAAACTTTATTTTCAGTTGTCTTATTGGTACTGTTTACCTCATATGACTGGTACACTTTTCTTTTTGGACTTAAGGTACTGTTTACCTTGTATGACTGGTATACTTTTCTTTTTTGCTCACTGCACTGTCAGCTCTCTTAAATGAAGATGCATAAAAATTCGACATTTTTCATGAGAAAATTAAATTGATGGCTTTTAGTTTCAGCCATACTTACTTTTCTCTTCGAAAATATAGCAAACCTGGGCCAGAGTTATACAAGTAGATCTCATAAAGAATTTTTGTTTATTTTAAATATTACATTTAGAGATAGTAGCCACTCCAAGTATGCTTCTGTGGCTCTCATTTTTAGACATATTTGATTGCATACATTTTGTCTCTTCATTATCACATCACAGTATCACATGGAGGAATATATCTGCATTTTGGTGCTAATTCAGATGAGAGACTAAAAACTTACAAAACCCGAAAAAACTAAATCTGCAAATTTTTCAGAATCATAAGTTCAAAAAAAATTTATAACACAAAAATGACCATCACAGCAATATTTGTTTGTTCATTTCAGAATTCCAGTGTTCCATTGTTTTACTCGTTTGGAGGTATTATGAAGCTGTTACTTTTGTTCTACTCAGGACTACTGCCTTTCTTCCCCATACAGGAATCCTCCATGGAGATCATCATGCCAAGCATAGTACTGAAGTAAGTTTATGTAAGAAATGTAGATTGCACTTGAGGATCAGAAGTTTGTATCAGACATGAGGCTTTGCTAAATGTCTGTCATAAAATCCTGATAATGATCATGACCTTTTCGTATCCAACACAGATGCATGTTATAGAGTCAGTTTTCTCACATTCCTGGCTACAAAGTGGTTGCTGTAAACAAAATGGCATCCAGCCGGTACAGCAGGACCTGTACATAAATAAGTCCTAATCTCTAATCCAAAAATGTATGTGCCAGAAAAATTTAATTTTTATGAACCAACAATACTCTTTTGTTATAATGTATTGTCCAAAAATAATGAATAAATTAATTTTAAAAAGTAATGTGGAGAAGGTTTATTTTTTATAAGACAAAATAACTCTTTGACTATTTTTAGAAGGCTTTTCAGTTTCATTTCCTATGTAATTATGAAGAAAGCCTGTAATAAACATTTTATGCATTGAAAACTATTTGAATTTCAAAAAGTTTGTTTTATCCTTGAAATGTCCTTTAATAAGTTAAAAAATCTTCACATTTTTCTTAAGGAAAATAGAACATTAAAAGTAAATAAAATATATCACTTTTTTAATTTAGTTTAATTATATTATAATTCCAATTTTTATGAATTGACCTTGTTTTCTACAATTTGGTTTGATGTGAACAGTCATGTCATACTGATTTGTAATTTTTTACACATCAATAAATTTTGCGGATTACTTTTGGTTCCCTGTTTATAGGTCATTTGATGTGAAGTTTTATCTAACAAAGCCCTAGACATTAATAACAACAGGAAGCCCCCATTCACCATCCTGTGTGATTTCCAATAAAAATTTACAAACCCCAGATTAAAATCGACCATTAGAAGTTAAAACCATGAATTTGTATAGACCTTCCTGCACTCCAACACTGACTCCTTTTGCCGAAGAAGTTATATGGCAGGATTTACAAGCCAATCTTTAGAAATTATTGTATTTCACTTCGACATCATGTTCCAGCAGCTGTTATTAAAGGTCTGGGTCATATGTCAAGAAAAGGATCTCACAAAAAATGGACAGTTTTGCTTTGAAAGATCGAAATATGTAGAAAGTAACAACAATGCATGCTATAACCATACATGCCACACGCAAGTGTAAATTTTAGGATAAAAAAGAAATAGCCGGATTTAAGCAGCATCAACCATTTTTTAAATATTAAATAATGATCACAATGTATCACTGGCATGACCCACTAAGAAATTCTACCCTGTATTACTGTAGAAAGATTCAACAACTCTTGGCTAGCATAGATTGTGCTATGTATTCTATTGCAGTGAAAAGGCTAATGAAAGAAAACTTTGGTCTACATAAAAGTTAATGTTTTGTTGATCTGATGACAGAAGAGAAGTAAATTGAAATTTTAAGGATTAAATGATTATGGCTAGGTATTTATCGATATGTAAATTTTACCTACTTGCTCACAAAGTTAACATAAAGTCTTGGACTATATTTACTTTGTGAGTGAGTAAGTAAAATTTACACACCGATAAATACCCAACGATGATTGTTTAATGCTATATTATTTGTGTGTTTCCAAAAAAGTGAATAAATAAATGGTGGAAAAATTGGGTGGAATAAATGACACTCAACACAAGTAAGTTAGTACATAGATAGTATAGTATTCTTTGCTGATTATGCCTCCCTTGTGATAGTGAAAAGGGGCATATTATTTTGCTGCTGTCTGCTCATACATCTGCCCAAAAACTACAAAAATCTTGGGGTTTGTTTTGTTTTTGGCATTTTTTGTGTGCAAATGTTGCAATTTATGGAAACAGACCTTATCATGATTGCACAAATTCCACTTGTTATCAGCAAAATGAAATTTAATATGAATATTTGTATTTACATTATTTGAAGATGACATGATTAGATTTTCAAGCCCCTGAAGGAATGTGCAGATTTTTCTTGCACACCGCAGAGATGGTTTTGGTTCAGTGTGCTGTATGTCAGTCTATACACCTATCTATACCCTATATTAATGTTAAAGTTTGTGTGGCCATATTCTAAAGTACAGTTGGCCATGTATCCATATGCTATATTAATGATATAATTGTATGTGGCCAGATTCTAAAGTACAGCATTATCCGTATCCTTCTATTAATGTTAAAGTTTTTATGTGGCAAGTTTCTTAAGTATATATGGCCATCCTTCCACTTCATAAATGAACATGAATGTTAAAGTTTTTATGTGGCAAGTTTCTAAGTATATATGGCCATCCTTCCACTTCATAAATGAACATGAATGTTAAAGTTTTTATGTGGTCATTTTCTCCTGTAAATATGTCACTTGATCATATTCCTGTCCAGAAAAAGGGGAGCAACTCTTATATGTTAAGTTCCCTTTAAATATTGCTAGGTACATAGTGTTATGTTCTTTCCTCCAGAATAATCCATTTAAATTTTTCATTGGTAAAGTAAGTCTGATTGTTATATTCTGCATACAGACATTTGGTAAAATCCATTGAATTTATGGACATTTTTTTTAAATTATAGTTTTGTCATATTTGTCACATTTGACTTCAAACAGCAGCATAAATTTTCAACAGTGGAATTTACGCTGTCTATAGGCATTTAATTATAACTTGATTTTATGATGCAGTTGGCATTTGTTTCACTTATACTGTATATTCCCTCACTCTAATGAACATCCCTTAACAGAAAATTTTAAAGATAAGTTTGAGACATGCTTTTCATTACCTGTCTGCTTCAGATCCATGAATATAACAGAACACTGTGGTAGTCTCAGTTGATCACACTGATACAATGTATATATCAGTGTATAAATTACTAAAGTCACACTGATACAATCTATATATCAATGTATAAATTACTAAAGTCACACTGATACAATGTATATATCAATGTATAAATTACTAAAGTCACACTGATACAATGTATATATCAATGTATAAATTACTAAAGTCACACTGATACAATGTATATATCAATGTATAAATTACTAAAGTCACACTGATACAATGTATATGTCAATGTATAAATTACTAAAGTCACACTGATACAATGTATATATCAATGTATAAATTACTAAAGTCACACTGATACAATGTATATATCAATGTATAAATTACAAAAGTCACACTGATACAATGTATATATCAATGTATAAATTATCAATGTATAAATTACTAAAGTCACACTGATACATTGTATATATCAATGTATAAATTACTAAAGTCACACTGATACAATGTATATATCAATGTATAAATTACTAAAGTCACACTGATTCAATGTATATGTCAATGTATAAATTACTAAAGTCACAGCCACACATGTAATGGGAAACATGATGCAATAGCTGGGTAGCAAATTAAGAGACTTATCAGTCCTACAACCAACTGCTGAGTGGGATCCCAATTGATTGTTGTAACTGTGCTTATATTTACAATGACTAAATTAAGTGTCAGAAACTCTCCCAGATGCAGATGTGGTCATTATAAGAGTACATTAATTGAACAACTTTAGCTTTCATTATCAGGCTCAAAAAATGCCTCCACTTGGAAAATGTAACATTCCTGAGACATTACATGTATATATTTATTGTATGCACTTTGTTTTCTTTCCATTGCAGATGGCAACATGGTGCAGCATTTGCAATAAATTCAGTGTAGTAGAGGATGTTAATATAATGTTCATGCTCTGTACCAAGAGACCTTCACACACTTGTAAAGTGTGTGGTCTGGACAGAGAATGCATGGTCTGTTCTTAAAAAACAATTGCCACAAAAAGAAGAGCAATATTTATTTCTTCTCACTTGAAGTGCTGAAGCTGTGTCTTACTTAATCTCTCACAAATCTTGTGGGGACAACAAGTTTCCCCCTCATTCTGAGTCAAAAATCAGATGCACATCGTAAACACCGAACTATGGTATATGCAGTGATACATGATGCAGATCTTATGTATAATGCATTTTTCTGATGCATTACTGTTTATACATGGTGATACATGCATGATGCAAGTCTTAGAGTGAAAATGTTCGATATTATGTTTAAAATATCAAACATTGTTTTAAAAAAAAGTTTTTTATTTAATTTCAGCCTCATTAATGCTTTAAGTCTTTTTTTTCTTCATTTCAGTGAAGAGAACTGTCCTTTTGAGTTGAACAAGAAACAGAAGTTACTTGTTCGTATCGCTGATAAGTAAGTATAAACAAGTGAATGTTAGAGGAATAAAGCAAAACATAAAAGTGGGGGTGTCTCTGATTTGTTCATCTGTTCATTTCTAGAAAGTCTGCAATGATGTGATTTGTAAACAAACAGAAGTCTTTGTATTCTGATCAGGAGAAAAACTAGGGTATTCTAAATACTTAGTAATGAGTAATGATTTGTTAAAGAACTATGAGAACCTCTCAAAAACAGACTTTGGAAAGATGAATGTCTTGGAATCAGTATTCGATTAGTATATAAGGACAAATTCCTTTTATCTTAATTTAGATCTCTTGTGTGATGTGGTATGATAATGGTAATAGACAAAGGTGACGAAATTATTCATTTAGTGGCAGCTTTTAGCAGTTGAACATTTTTAATGATTAGTGGTCTTTGCTTGAGATTATGAAAATCTATCCCGTCAGAATATACCTCCTTGAAAGACTCTTTTAACAGTATTATCAAAGGCACTCTTTGCTCTAAGTCTGAGTAATTATTTTTCAATCAGTGATCAATGGTTTATAAAGATTGATCATATACCAACACATGTATAAATAGAATAGATTTAAGTTTACCTTAACTAGAGCCCTCTGAAGCTTGTGTTCATAACACCACTAAAAAATCTTAAATCCTGTGTGTACACCGATATATATATATATATATATATATATATATATATATATATATATATATATATATATATATATATATGCACAGAGAACTTATAAATACATATATATTTCGGTGTTTCTAGCAACCTTTCAAATTGTCTTTTTTCACTTCATACCACACAGCGTCGTGAATTGTATAGTATCTGTAATTCAGTAAGTCTGGATCATTAAATATAATTAAAAGTACCTAATTCATTTCACACTAAGTATTTTAAATGTATTATGTACCTTTAGCTACATATAATGATGCTCAGATAGGATTAAAAAAAACTTGCAATGCTGTCTGGAATTAATAACTTAAGCAATAAAGAAATTGCATTATTAATGCTAAAATGCTTTTTCCAGTTTTGGGAGGAAGAGAGATACAGAAAGAGGAATGCATATGTATTCCATCACATTTTACTTCTTGCACCTTGTGATCACAATAAAATATGGTACAATATATTGAAGTTCAGCTCTTCATGCTTTTTTATACAAATTTTTTTTAACCTTATTGTTGTGAAGCTTTTGTCAAAGAGAGAAAACATTAAGAAATGAAACAGTAAATTTAAACTATGAAAATACATACCATACTCCTTCACAATAGTTCTATCCATATAAACACCATGTAGGTTAAATCCCAAGAAAGACTATTTTGCATGTTGTTTATGCTATTCTTTGCTAGTATAATGACCTTTCCATTCCTAACAAATAAGAATTTTTTAAAAAGTGGATGTACACTTTCTGTGTTTAGGTGGCAATTTATTTTTTATCTTTATTCATGCTATGTGCTACTCTAAATTGCTGTCAGTTCCATCGGCAAGTTCAAAAGATGTCACCAGCTGAGAAATTCACACCAGTAAACACCTGGCATTTCCTTTCATTGTATGGTATGGTATTCATAATAGCCATTGGTAGCCTTGCATATTGGATCTGGTGTACCAAATCTTGACCTCAAACAGGTGTTAACATGGAATGACTGAATACAGGTGTAGCATATAATTAGCATGTAAATACCACTACAATTCCATATGATTCTTGTATAATGGAAGTGACAGCAAAAAACTAGAAGGAATTGCTAACTTAGTGGTATTTTAATTGAAAATGGACTATGGTACTGCACTTGTACAGGAGCAAGATCAGTCATCAGTTGAGTGAACAATACAGTAGAAACTTACAATCATGAAGACATCTCTTTGTCTGTCTGTATGTCTCAGTGGGGCATAAGTTTTATTTGATCCAGTTGCAGGAAGAAAATTTGGTGGAATATTTTCTATCATGGTTATTCATCTTGTAACTTGTAAATTCTAACATACATATATGTAATCAAATTTAAACAATATACCGTATTTTCGCACATATATCCCGCACACGCAGATAATCCGCACCCTCATATAGCCCGCGGGTTTTGGGGTTTTGTGTAAAAAATCGTTGGCATAACCCGCACCTTTGTATAACCCGCAACCATAGATATATTTATACAGCTACAATCGGAAATGAAATCAATTACAGGATCACGGGGCTTCGTTGATGTAGCAAACTGCGATTCTGTTTTCCGTTTTGGTGACAAAATATACCATCTGGTGATATTTGTGGCGACACCAATTTTGGCTGATAAAAACCGTATATACAGTCTTGCGTTTGGAGTAGAGAAAATCAAAGGCACCATGACAGGAAACAATGTACTGGAATATATTGTTAAAATAACAAGTCCTTGTCTCATACTGGCAAACCACACTAACAGTGCACTGTTATATCATAATCTGCTAATGATGATATCTGGCCTTATTACTTTATGCAACTGACTAGTCAAAATCCGAATCCGCAGAAGGCGTAAACGTAAAATGAGTACAGTCAAGCAGATGACACTAATTTAAAAACAAATACCAGATGGAAGAAGAAAAAATACGTTTGCTGACACTTCAAAGAGAACTGATTACCTTTGAAGCACTGATATATACTAAACAAATAAAACAAATCTGTTTCAATGTTCCACAATTATCTGAAGTTTCCGCAGCAATAACAAACAGGTATTTGTTTCACCCTTCAACTGGAGCCTTTAGCGGCGCCATCATCAAAGTAAGCCGACGACCTTTGCTCAATAAAAGTCAGGAAAAACACGGTACACAGTGCTTGTGTGTGTAGGAGCTGTGCCTCAACTACAGGCTACATAAACACGGACATTTTTAAATAATCTTGTATTCTTGTGAAGTGTAGATTCGAGTTTAAATAATTTCTTTCTGTTTAATTTAAAAAATGCCGAAACGAAAGTCTTACACAGCCGACTTCAAGCTAACTGCCATTGCGTATGCTGAAGTGCATGGCAATAGAGCCACAGGCACAAAATTTGATATTGATGAGAGTGTAATCCGAGGTTGGAGAAAAGAAAAAGGAACGTTGGAGAAGATGAATCCACGAAAACGTGCTCGTCGCGGACCTAAAGCAAAGTGGCCTCACCTTGAAGCTGACCTGAAGCAGTGGATCGTGGCCCAGCGGTAAAATTAGGTACTGTAGTTATTTCGATTGAAAACAGAAAATATTGATTATGAAAACGTGACGGATACGAAATTTTAAGTTTTTATCCCGAAATGTTGATTTGGTCCCGATACCGTAAGTTGTTGTAAAGTCACCGTAGTAGCCATAATATCCAACCCTAGCAAAACAAAACTAGAACAATATATGTTATGTAGTTACGTTTTTCAAACAATATGTTGAAATATCATTATGTGTAAAAAAAATTGTGATATAGCCCGCACCCTTATATAACCCGCAACCCCCCCTGCGGGGTTTGTAAAATCTGGTATAATCCGCGGGATATATGCGCGAAAATACGGTATATTACAAACAGAGTATATTCCTGGTGCATGCTGCTTTAGCACAATTACATCTGATGTATGTTAAATTTTTTTGCTAACAATTATGTAATTGTTTGAAATACTTAATGTGGGATCCAATAATTTGTCATACACGATCTCTTACCAAAAATGAAATATTTGTTTTACACATTATTTTTCGTACTTTTGGAGATTTATTTTCTATATGAAAAATATGATAAAGTGATTCGAATGACATAATCCATATGTATATCAATTCAGAGTGTAAGACGAAGTGAAGATTTTCTGTTAAAAAAGTATTGACTTATAGGCCGGCAAATACGGTACTGGTGCAATGACACTCAAACATGTAATTATCAGATTCATTGAATACTGAGACTTCCATTCACAGTTCTTCATGTTTAACAAAATTGGATCATCCAGTCAATCTATTTTCCAAATGAAATTTGTGTCGCCTAATATGCCCAGACTATTGATGTTTTACTGTGTACAGCATTTTACATTTTATGGTCTGCAAAATCACAAGTTTTGATGTCCTTTTTATATCTGTTTCAGATTATTGATGAGACCTTCACTGTTCAGACATTTAGAAAGAAGAGGAATACAGGTCAGTTTATATTGGCATTTTGAGATCTGGCACGTGACGTTTCAGGCTTGAAGAATGATGATTGTAGACGCTGAGAAATGTAACTTTTGGTCACAACAGTCATTATTTAGCTAATGATTTATTTTATTCTGATGATAACTATTTGTTGGGTAAAATTGCATGTCAAGAAAAATAGTGCAAATTTTGACCTTTTTTATATTGAGGTGTATATATCAGGCATTATTAGTTAGTATCATAACTTTTTAAAATATATTACCTGATTATAATACATTGTGAGTGAATATGCTGCCTCACAAATCCATAACCCCAAATTATAAAATGACATTCTTAATTTGTGCTTTGTTTTAGCAATAATAGTTCTTAAATTCATTACTTGCCATTATTTCTTTCAAAATGAGTAGTCTCTTCTTGATAAATGGATTGGCACAAAATCCCATCATCATCATTTGTGCTTCCACTTATGCCAGGATACTGTCGCAAGTGGCCTTGCAGATACATTCCACTTTATGCTTTTTGATCAGTTTGATTGAGGTTTCTCACTCAAATGAAAGTATACTCTGTCTGCTTTCTTTGTAATCAAGCCCTACTATTATCATAGATGAAGTGTTTGCATTTCAGTTTTCTGACTTCATCGTATGATAAACCAATTAGTGGTATCTTAATTGTCTACCCAGTAGCCTATAATGCTTGAAATTCAACTTGGTACTGGTACCAACAACAGTAGGCAGGATTAAATATTGGGTGAGTAAGAGATTTAAATTGTATGGGATGACATTAAAATCACACTTTCAGCATTTGCTTTTGGTTTGAAAATATATTTTGTATTTTTATGAAAAATTTACACCTTGAGAAAATCTATGATCGTTGTTTATCCATAACTAGCTTTGAAGCTCAGCATTGCTTATCATCTAGCATAGGTCAAATATAGAATACTTTAACTTGGTTTGCCATTGGTTTGCCAACTTGTCTTTGCAGAACATGTCGTAAAAGTAGCCAATTTTGGTTTTTATGCAGGCACATGACACAAACTGATACTAAAATCTGTTCAAGTTATAAACATATTATGTTGTGATAACAGTTGGTTAAAACCCTTCTATTGTCAGTCTTGCATTATTGCTTACCATTGGTATTTTTAATAAGGATGGTCGTAGTGATTTCATAAATATATATGTGTGAACCTATATGCCAGGAGGATTTTTCTCCCAAGATGAGGGGTGTTGTTTCTCAAATCACTAACTTAAATATGCTGCATGTGCAAAATATTATTGACACTTGCTTCTAGTATAGTATGTACATGATACACTCACTGGCTATCCATTTAATCTAGAATCAAACACAAAATTTGTTCTCTGTGCTTTGTTTCACTGATGGACTCCAGTCCAACATACCCATGTGTACACACCAACAAGATACTTGCACTCCTCTTCTGAAAATCATATACTCATTGTTCCCACTATGAAAACGAAGTCATATCGACAACATTCTTTTGCATACCAGGGCCCAGCAATATGGAATGAATTGCCCATTGAAATTAGATGCAAAGACACATGGTCCCTTTTAAGAGTGCTCTTAAAACTCACCTTTTTCGACTGCAAGAACAAACTTAAAGACCTAATAATGTTTTGTACCTTAAATATTTTCAGCATTTTTTTTGTTTTCCAATTTTATGGTTTTTGTTTTTTTGTTTTTCTATAGTCATATCATTATTGATGTAAAGCGCTTAGAGCTTCTAAAGATTAGGCACTTTACAAAGTCCTCATTATTATTATTATAACACTGCTAGTTATCATGTGACTGCAAACTGTCTTAAGCAGGGCAGGACAATTTACTTGCTAATTTCAAGCAAGATAAAACAGTTAACATCCCTTTGATTATGTTAGCATGGTTGGTTGGCTTCATTATTTCGATTTTCTTGACATGGATTATACTGTGTGTGCACAGAAATATTTCCAAAAGGAATAAAGACATTAATTAATTAAGGTTAGATTACTAATGAGTTCACTCAGTATAAAATAATTAACATTATTTTTATTCTTTCCAAATGATATGTTCTATGTTAAAGTTCTTGAGATGGATTAGAGTACATACTACATGTGATCAGATGTAATTCAGACCAGATTGAAAATTATTAGGTAATTGATTATGGTTGGATTACCAGTAACTTCAAGTTTCATAAAATAGGGTCAGTTTTGCTTTGGTGTTTAAATTTTGTTAAGATGCATAAATGGGAAAATCATTTTTTGGAGTCATGATCAGATAACATGAAAATACAATCTATATGCCCTGTAAAACTGATTTTAAAATCTATTACAGTGGCAGAAACACCATGTCATGAAATTGTTAAATGTGACAAGTACACTATAAATCCATATTTGCAGAATTGGCATCAAAATTAATGTTGAGACAGTTTTGCCAACTTTATAACTGAATAGAACTTCTTGTTTAAAGTTGCAGTTAAGCAGAGTAAAGTTGACATTTTTATTCTGTAAATAAAAACTAGTTAAATGCAAATTTCTATGAATGTCAATACATGTACTTATATTTGTGATATATTCTGCAGTTTAATACATGGCCATATGCTGTATGCCTAATTTAGACATTATGCAAGAGTCTCGAAATAGAAAGTTAATTTTTTGAATTTCTAAGTCAAAATGCTGTTTATTTTTGTTCATTAATGGTAGCAAGTGAATTTTTTTATTAACCAATTTAGTCCAGGAATTGTATTTTAAAAAAATGGAAAAGACTTGAAATGTTTCTTTAAAAAATTGAGGAAACTGTGTTATATGCAACCCCACCCACTCCTGTTTTAGACTACTTTCTTTGTTGTATGTTTTTATTGTAGACCTATTTATGGGTTCTGAATGAGGAGGAGGACTTTGAGAGAGCCTTCAGATTGGGAGCTACAGGGGTGATGACAGACTTTCCCTCAAAGTTAAAGGCTTTCCTCGATGCACATCCAGAATATCGGAGATAAGAGGAGATCGGAAATCGGCAAATATCTAATAAAATGTATTTTCTAGATACATTCAGTACCATGATAACTTTTTTCCATTCTTCTTGCTGAAGTTTAGGAATTTTCTAGTGATATTATTTTAAAACTAAGGATTTTATGCTTTTGTTTTATGGTAATAATCATTTGTCAAAATAAATATATGACTTTTTAAAAAAAAATCACAAACAGTCAGATTTAGAACCAGGAATAACAGGTTTTATTGTTTCATATATTTTGTATTCTTTTGGTTAATAAAGGTTTTAGAGATTTTATTGCCTTGCTTGCTGTAACAGACAAACCACAGGAGTCACTTTGTCAAAATTCATGTTGCCATATCATCAAGGGAAATCAGATAGCCTTATAGTACAACATTTGCATTTCATTAAAATGTCTGATATATACAGATAAAGCTGCATGAATATAAATTCTCTGCAGAATAATTGCAAAAATAATAAAACTAAACTAATTATGACAGCATTATTTGCAATAAACTAGGACTCCACAGGTTTCACATCTTTTTTGTAGATTATTGAAAAAGAAAGTGAGTAAATGACTCGTGTGCCAGCATCATGCCATTGATTTCTATGGCTTTTATATAAATGATTTACATTTATTTTGCAAAATGAAATGAGATTTCAGTGCTGTTTATGTGATCTGAGCAAAATGTGATCATTGTTCAGGGTTACAAAAGTCCGGATTCTTTTTTAACTTACGGAAGATTAACAATACTAATATGTGTTAGGTATGATTTTCTTTTTTCTCCAGCCATTGAGACTTGTACTTTATAGTTGATTCATGGTATATATAAGTAAAAATTGAACCAAGTACGAATTGATGAAATTTGACAACTTTTAACATTTAAACTTGTAGTGTTAACCAGAAGATGTCGTCTTAAATAAAAACTAGCTATATCAATTATTTAGATGTTGTAAAATGGTATCACTAGATAATGAAACAAGGTAAACTTAGGTGTTCTGATAAAGAAACAAGGTAAACTTAGGTGTTCTGATAATGAAACATATATCATTCTTTCTGCATAAACTCCAGCTTTTAAGTATATACTGGAGAAATGCCAGAAAAGCATATGGTTTAAAATGGAACTGCTTGTCATATGATGTCAGTAAAATGGGTAAAATCAAAGTGAATACATTTACTGATATTAAATTTCAGTGTTCCCAAGTGTGGAATGTGCATGCTAATGTTTATCTGTAGTAGACATATTCACTGGATGGTATGTTATAGTGTTGCATCGTTGAACTATGATAGTTTCCCAGTCCATCCACACCATGACTGTCAATACTTAGTGATCAAATTGCTGCAGATCAAAATAAATACTAACTTCATAATTAATTAATTTTTAATTAGAATGACTGAAATATGAACAAAAATCTATAATCTAGTGGGCTTTTTCTAAGTGTACAAAAATATAAAGTAGAATATTTGTTCTAGGTGCCATTAGATATATTTGAAAACTGTACATATTGCTATAAAATCAGAAAGAAAGTTGTTAAAGTTTTGAAACTACTAATGTGCAAATGAATTGATGACTGACAAAATCATTATAACCATCATACATGTATCTCCCAGTTCAATTACATAAAGAGGTAAAGGATATGCAGCATGCATTATTCTGGCAAGTAAAAAGAAATAAGATTTGAAATCTACCAGACATGCCTTTTTCCATGTACTAGATATTATGCTATCATGTTTGTATGTTTTATTATAATAACTGCTTTAGGCTTTTTGTTGTTTTGTAGTATTAGTCTTCAACTCACTTTACAGTATGCTTTTTTTAATTAGCAAGTATGTTAATGCCTGTTAATTTTCTCTTTATTAAATTTATGTTTATTCTATATGCATTCTAGATCAACATTGTAGATGTGCAATATAGATATCTTTGTCACAACCATCACTAGTATTACATTTTTTGGACAGAATACATAAAAGTCACCAATATTTGTTCAATAGCATATACAGTAAAACCTGCCTTGAAAGACCACCCCTTCTCTAAATAAATAATGTCTAAAGATTTATCTCTTGTCACAAGTCAAACACTATATAATAAATAAATCTGTCCATTGAGAATATGATCTTATAAGACAGGATCTCTTCGCAGTGATCTTTGAAGATTTGGTTTTATTGTAATACTATCTATAACTATCGGCAAGTTGCAAACAGTCAGAGAAAGAGAAAAAACTGATCTTTAATTGTCAGATTTTCTTGATGCAGTCTTGTTTGAAAACAAATATTTGGTAATCTTTGAAATCATAACCATAACATAGAGATATTTCATTATTTATTTACAGTCTCTCTATGTAAATTATTTAGAATTTAGCAGTTGGGGGTCTCCAAGTGGCCGAGTGGTCTAAAGCACTCTTCGTTACGGATCACTGCCATCTCACCTGTCTGCGTGGGCTGAAGTCTCAGATTCGGCTAATGTGGTTATGTGAGAAAACTTGCCAGTAGCTTCTCATGGGTCAGTGGTTCTTTCCGGGGGTTTTCCTGGGTTCTTCTTCCACCATTAATATTGGCTGCCTGCCATGTATAGCCTATTGTGTCTGAAAAACTACAACAAGAGCAGCAGTTGTTGAATGAAAATTTACTGTAATGTTAAAGACCATTGGACAAACTGTAAACGGTAATGTCATATACATCAAGTTAAAATGTACAATTTGGTCCATTGTTTTGTGTTATACTGGTTTCCTTTCTTTTCTTAACTAAAGGATAAGTCACTGATTTTGTGGAAATCCCTCAAAATGTCCTATATCAAAAGTAGAACTTTATGTTAAAGTTTCTGTTAGGCATGTCCCAAGGAATTTGTAACGTAAGTTTGATTATTACTATTGCTTTTTGTAGTATTAACAGTAAATAAATTGTTTGAGTTCATATTAAGGAGCATATATGGTAATGGAATTATAAAATGTTTCTGATCTGATTGAGAAGTTTTAGAATGTAAGAAAAAATTTGCTTTCAAGATAGTTGACTGTTTATTCCATTACATTTTTCAAAGGATTTTTATACTTTGTTACAAAATTTTAGTGCTGTACAAATTGTAAAGGTTTCTGATTTAGAAAATTTATTTGCATGTCCAGTTTTAAAATTGTTTGGTCATTTCTTTTTCGAGACTCATTAGTAAACAGCTTATGTATTATTACATTCCACTGTGTTTTTATAAAGCCAAATTTACTTTGAGTCAGGTTATTAATGTTTTGAACATTAAACAGTTATTATGTTTCCTTATTTTTGATTTAATAAAACTGTAATTACATACCTGATAATATTTACAACTGTAATTACAGACCTGATAATATTTCAAACTGTGCAGTGCAGTTACTTTTTTTATTTCTGCTATGTTGTAAATATTGACTAATTTTATTTATTGTTTAACTTTGTTTTTTGTTGTTGAAACACAATCAATGTTATTTTGATTACTTTTGATTATATTTCTTTATAAAATCACATATTTCTGTTCATGATTCATTACAAGATTAACAGAGTAATACTTACAATGTTTTTTATTCAAAGACAAATTGAATGGCATGTCACTTATAAATATTCATGGGATGTTGTTTCCACTTTTATATCATTAGGTCTAAATTTTAACTGATCTTCAATGTATTATCTTCAATCCAGAAGATAAAGTCTAAACTTTAAAATTTCTGAATTGTACTTTTTTCCATCCAGAGCATGTTTTATTTTATGAATAGAAATAACATTTTTAGTTTCTCAAGGCATTTTGGTTTAGTTGGTAGAACATTGGAATTAGGGGTGAAAGGGTATACCCTGTATTGATACAATTCACATTGCACACCCTTTGGTATGATACATTATCGATACAGCTATCAAATTTGATGGTTTTTCATCTTTAGAAGGTCTGTCATTGGTGGGGTGGTGCAATTTTACATATGTCGACATATTATTGTACTTCCAGCATAGATTACACACAGACATAGACTTATTATCTGTTCATATGCCATTCACATCCTTGACAAGACGTAAAAAGCACTTCCTAACAGACAAAATGTTAGCTGTCTAATTTTATTAAACTTTTTAGGCATTTCAGGCTTCTTCATTTGATCAGGTGCGGGACTGATCTTGGTCACCATGCCCTTCATCTTACACTGCATGAATGTATTTTAAATGGGTTTTTTCCAATTTCATGTCTTAAGTTAAATTTGGAAAATAATTTGTTGCTGCCTTCAAAATGAAAACAAAAAGTGCATTTTCTAGGTGCAAAGGAAATTTTAATTAGAACAATTCTGAGTGTGGGAGCAGAGATGACTAACAACCAGATCCATCAGACTATTTCCTATAGATGCCGTGACCACAGACACTTGTTTCTCCAAGTGAAGCAGGAAAGGAATCGGTCTCTTGCTGATTCTGTGCATGTTTATTTCCCAAAGGTGCATTGAGTCACAGATTACATATTTCAGCATGAAAGTAGACATTACAAATTTTGTTCCCAAAGTATAATTTAAAGTACTTTGCTGATCAGTTAACAGTCAGTCACTTGTGTGTGAACTTGATTGCTTTGTATCTGAAAGAACCTAGTTTGGATGCCAGTTCTTTTAGTGTGTCACTCAGAGAATATGCCACAGTATTAAAAAATCAGTACTTTAATCATACATGGGGTACAAATCTGGAACATTTTCTTTATGTAGGTACATCTTATCAATGACTGAGCTCATAGGACAAAATAACTAGCATGGGAGTGGCAACATGTTGGGACATGGGTTAACATTTCAAATTAGCTATTTTAAAAAAACAAAACAAGTAGGTGTTCTCAGTAGTTTTTCTTTTTTTACTGAAGACAATTTTTGCATGATCCTGCAGTGTCTGCCTCAACTGACTTCTTAAGTAAAGAATAAAAAGGTAAATGACTAATATTTATTCATGACTGCATAAGATTAAAGTAACTTGTATAGGATAAGTCTTTTGTATCAGTTCTGTACCATAACTGCAATCCAGGAGTTGCATGTTCAGTGCCCAGGTCAGCTCACTTTGGCTTCTTTGTTGTGAATTTGTAAGTTGTGAATATTTCTGACTTGGTTTACGGCACCACAACTACACAAATAGGTTATTTAGAAGCAATCGGAGTCAAGTGCCTTGGCAATGACACATCATAGTAGCTGCATGTCCAGCATGCAAACCAATTTAAGTGCTAATTATGACATGCTTGAGGTTGCCACCAGACCTATTCTAAATCCTCAACCCACACATAGCTCCCATTTCCTTGGCATGATATAGACTAGACAAGAGTTGAAGTACCATAAAAAGCAACTAATATTCTTTATAAGTGTAAATATATGGACTTCACTATAGTGAGTAAATAGTATGTCATTTAGAACCACATTCTATGCAGAAATTAGGCAAACGTGGCCAGCGGTAAAATTTAGTAAGTATGAAATATTCCACAACCCCTCGATTTTATCTAAATGTCTGTTTTCATCAAGTTTTGACAGAATTTTATGTTCATGAAATGTAATTGGGTTATTATCAAAACTTTACCTTGATTAGATGGTATTTGTGACTATTTCTTTAAATTTAGCTTGCATGTAATTAAAATAAAATCTTGATTACATGGTATATTTTACTGTAATTGATTAAATTTAGCTTGCATGTAATTAAAATAAAATCTTGATTACATGGTATATTTTACTGTAATTGATCAAGTTTAGTTTACATGTAATTAAGACATATTCATTCTTCATTACAGGTTTGTTTTTGGTTAAATTTAGCTTACATATTACCAAAATATTGCATTATTACAATTACATGGGATTACTTAAGAAATAGTAATCTGTGACACAATTATGATCAATACATAAGATTACTCAAGGTCTAATTTGCAGTGTTATTAAGTAGTCAAAAATAGTAGCAGTGAGAAATATGATTGAAATATATCAATCAGCATATAAAAGACAAGTAATAAATTGGTAACTTCAAGTTGCTTTTTTTTCAAGTTGTGTCTTCTGGATAAGTAGGTAAAATATTTGTACAATCATGCTTATCTCTAATATTTCTACAGTACAACATAAATGGGAATAATTAGACTGATATTGGGTAAACTCCTCGGATCTGTCATTTGACAGTTGAATTATATATGTGAGAGTAGCGTTGTTTGTGACAATAATTGTTGCAGTTTGATCAACAGTATTTTACATAGACTTAATACAAATCCAGGTGACTTGATGTAGAGATAATTTTACACTATTGTAGTTATTCACAGTATCTTGAAATTGTAAACACAAGTCTTGCATTGTATGTTCAATTAAATTCAGTATTGACACTGCATATGTTCAGTCAATGGATAAATGCTTTAATTGTTTCTTGTAGATTTTTATTTGCTTTTGATTAAATGATGACATCTTGCTTGGCTTGGGATTTTATTTCTTTAAAAGCTTAATCTTCATTAACAAATGATTATCATTCAAACTATTCACTGATTACAACAATTGCAAAAAACACAGAAGGATTTACATTTTGTGAGGTTGTTTTTTTTTTTTTAAATTGTAACCTCAGCAACTTTTAGGTTTCAAACTCTATAAGTTCTCAAAGGTTTTTCTAATCCTTCTTGAAAAAGTGGCTTATACTACAACATTATAAGTTGTAGATATCAGTGGATAATTTATTATTTGTCCCATCTCAAAACAAATGATTGGTTTGGTAATTATCATGCAGTAACATTTTGAAGGCTATATAATATAAAGTGCCATGATTTAAATAAATATTACTGAAAATAATAAATTGACGTCTTGTGTTTAATTAATCTTTTTATAGTAAATTATATGAGCTTGTTTTGATATTAAATTCATTTCTAAATTTCAATATGACCAGGGCCTAGCTCCCTCAGACCCCTGATGTGGTCAAGGCCTCACTTAACAACTAAAGGTGCCTGATAAGTACAACAGAAATATACATATTCATATGTAGCAGATAGCCATATAGCAGATTTATACATTGCAATCCATCTGCAATAACAATCACTATTTGGGATTACATGTATATGATATGGACTATGTGCATAAATGTGACAAAAATATTACAATGTTTTTTCATAAACAGTAACCCTATCTACTCAAATCTACATGATGCAATATTCTAGAAAGGTCATGACTCGTCCAATAAAAATGCATATACCCTGCCTCAAACCTGCATGATAAAAATAAGAATTATCAACATACATCTTCAACTTAAAACAGGATATGATCATAAATGTCACCAACAATGCCCACAAAATGTTTCGTCTGCACTCGGAAACAAACTTTTTATATCCAAAGAGCTGAAACCATGTAAGAAATATTCACTTTTAGCATAAAAGCAGAACTGGACTTCCATATGTACTAGCTTAGAAGACCATTCCAGGTGCAAACTGCACAGACTCAAATCTACTGTCACATAATGTATCGGCAGATCCGAGTCTGCAATTTAATAGGTATTGTCTGTAAAACAAACGAGACCCTAATCTGCTATAGAAGATCTTGATCTTTGTTGTTTGCAGTTCGACTTGTAAGCAAGTATAAACAGTACTTTCACTGACGACTGCTATTGAAGAAAAACCACAATACAATGAGTAAGTCGGCTAGTATTAATCAGTTCACTTGAAATTGTGCTAGAACCAAAACAAATACAATGGATATGTCTGTGTGGGTAATAAAAATAAGTTATAACAAAATTACGTACATGTGTACAAATATAGTGCAAGCATTAAATTAACTTGTCACCATTCTAGGAAAGGGGAACATGAAAATGGTTTAATTACAACGAAATTCGTAATGCTAGAAAGAAAGTTGTAGAGAATAAAAGTAATTTTGTGAATACAAGGCTGTTTTGAGAAACCAATCTTCAAACGTGGACTGATACCGATTATGCTTTCTTTGAGAATATAATAACAATAAAAAAAACACTATCTATACTGTACACATTTATTCATCCAAGGAAACTGTACAAAACTGAATAGAGAAAATGACTTTAATATATTTATGAAAATAGGTAGCCTAGCAAATATAATAACTGCTGGAGACATATTTATTTAACAGTAGTTGTAGACACTAATTCATCAGAGATGTAATATATGATGCCGTATTGAGTCAAAAATGCTATGAATGGATGAGGGAAAATTTCATCTATATTTTTCCCATACTACTGGTTTTCCAAAAACGTTTGACATGATGAATATGCCAATATAAAAGTCTATGAAGATCTATCTGGCTGGAATTGTCCACACTTTATGAATAACATAATTATGCATGGAGGTTCTGACACAATTTTCATTCACAGCAATGCAAGACAATTTTAAAAGCTTAAATTGATCACAGGAAAGACAGAATGTGAGGACATAAACAAAACATTTAATTCTACTATAAAATCCCAAACAATATGATACAATTTGACCAAGATTTGATGGTATGGTCAAAGGTCATGTAATTAGTCTATTTTTTCAAATCAAGAAAATGTGGTCCCTGTATTAAGAATCTCCTTAAAACATTTCAATAAAAGTCATTTATTGCCCAGAAGTCCATTTCAATAAAAGTCATTCCTTTTATAAGGCTATTTTTCCCACAGCAAATAATAGTATTAGTTGAGTTTTACTTAGAATAATATTTGGCTGACCTACTTCATTTGTACCAAACAGAAAGCAACATGGAACAAATCAATTAGCCAAGTAATTTGTGTTGCAGCATGCATTTCATGCATCAACAGGACAAAATATACTCACACCTAAACACATGATACAGAATCTCCTGTTAAACCATTGAGCCTGCCAGAAATTGTGGTCAACCAATATAAATTTACTGGCAAAAGATTAAAATACCATAATATAAATGGCATAGTGAAAGAAACCCCAACACAAATCTACATTTGATTATGTCGATGAACAGCAAGAGGCATGCAAACCAGAATTGTTTTATTAGATTCTGTCAAAACTAGGACAAATACTGCATTTAAACTGATCTTTCATTTATAATTTCTGACATCTCCAAAGACATCACAACATTTACTAAGACATGCATGATGCACCTTTTGTATGAAACTTCATATGATGAAAAGTAGAAAACAGTTGTGTAAGTCAATTGGGGTTTAAGAACTAACATAATGCAAATATGACTTCTTTGTTCTTTGGCTGAATGTAGTGTTCTACTTTTTGTCTACTTCATTTGTAAAGTCTGATAATATCCAAACACAATCGATTCTTAATGGCATGTTAGTATTAGCCTATCAAAATCAAGATCACATGACCATGGCATTCAACTATAAACCAAATGGATAGTGAATCTTTTGTTAATCTGATTCATTTTAACAGGTGTCTTACCTTCCTAATTAGAGTCGTAAGAAAATATGTATCTGTTAATTGTGATAGACCACATCTGCCACTAAAGGTAGTCGTGAGTCCTTGCTTCCAACTGAGCATTATCCATCAAATCTCAATAAAGGCCAAAATAACTAAAAAGAAAATTCACTAATTTTCAAGATGTAAACTGGATCTAATTGAACCGTTTTGCTAATGGACCACACCTACTCACCCACAAACTGGAACTAGATGATGCAAGTGCAATATTGAATTTCCAGACTGGTTCTCTGGTACAGTAGGAACTGAGTAGAAATATGATCATGGATTATTGCAGTGACACTAGTGCCTAAAAACTGACCAAATCACCAAATTCAACCAGGTTGTGACAACCAGTTAAATTATATATACCTACACTATTGTCATAGTGGAGGAATCAATATGTGGTTTAGAACCATCATTAAAGAATGACAACATTCAAAATGATGGTCTCCTCCAGGAGTTCCAGCGGCCTCTATTTCTGAGCCATTTTCCGTCAACCTATTGTCCAGACTAATTGTTCAAAGTTGTCAGAAATTGCCAGATGTAATTATCAGAAATGCTAACAGTTTCACTTAACTTAATTGAGCCACCTGTGTGTTTGTGAGAAAAGAGTCTTATTAAAGATGATTGGTTGCCTAACATAGGTTAATTTCCACGATAATGTAGATTCTGGGATATATAAAATATGGCTGGTTAAGACAGGTGACTGGTTAGTTCTCAATACCTTTAAGCTAGATTTTACTGTACAGTCTAATCTTTCTAATCTGGTTCCATATTCAACTGGATTTTTTTAATTTAATTTTATGATGGAAATAATCTACTGAAGGCCTTTTAAAATCTTTTTCATGCTCATTTGTAATACACTTTCTGCTTGGCCTAACATTGAATATGCAAGAGAAAAAACTTTGATGCCACTGTCACATAATGACTCTCTCATTGCCATAGTGCCAGAGCAAATCACAATTCCTGTCATTTTTCGTCAAATTTTCCATTGTGACTGGGACAACAGTTTCGTTTCTGAGGATTTGAGGAAGCCATTGACTCAAAAACTCAATTTGACATATTAATCAAGAATACCCTTACCACATGCTGATCAAAACATTAATTTAATCAAAACCAAGAAAATTGTTGATGGCACAGTGACAAGAACAAAAGCTTTATGACTCACTTCTCATTAGTGATTAAAAGACAAAAAAAAAATATTAACGTTGTGAAATCTTCAAATAAAATACTTATATCCCTTTCTTTCTTTATCCCAAACACTAGACAATTGTAACTGAAGAAGTCAGTATTAGATGAACAAGGCATAACTGTGCCAAAATGAGGTATCATCCAGATAAATTTGGTGTCGTAAGATAAGTTGGATTAACCAAATTATTGCGAGAAAAAAACTATATAAAACCTTGGTTCAACCGTCTTCAACTAATATCCTGTGAGCAGACAAAGTCAATAATACATTTACATGGTAAATATATGTACATAATATATATGCCATATTTCTCAACGAAGCTCAATGAAACATGATGTCTTATCTGCGCATCATGCTTGGATAAATTCTACAAGCAAAAACACAAAGAATCCCAATATAGACAAACAAGCTGTTGTCACCACTGTTGTTCCTGTCACTCCCAGAAAAGCAATACTGTCTTTTGACATTCACTAGGTGACAACAACAAAATATTTTTGGATCACGCATCCTTCAAAACTTCAATAAAAAGATGGTTTGTTGAAAATTTAATTTCCATACTGATGACAAAAAATTCAGCATGGTATGGTCTCTGTACAGTATCATCCGGACATCAATATAATAATGCATACTAAGCCATTCCAAAGAACTTGACGGATCTATCCATGCTGGAGGAAGAGACAAAGGTGGCATTGTGACCAAACCTCACTCCAGTTGCCAAGGCTGTGTGGTCATTGAATATTCCCAGATCCTGCCATTGCTTACACAGGTACACTCTGTAATAATAATAATAATAATAATAATAATAATAATAATAATAATAATTATAATAATATTGATAAAAATTAATTAATAATAATAACAATAATAAATAAAATAATGATAATGATAATAAAATAATAATAATAATAATAATAATAATAATAATAATAATAAATCAATAAAATATTAATAATGATATTAATAATAAAATAATAATAACACAAATTAATAAAATAATAGTGAGAATGGAAATCGTGCAATTTTTATGAAAAACTCCCAACATACCAAATTAGGCCCAAAAATAACTGATTTGAAAGAAATGCTGGATATGCCCCTGAGACAACATGTTGACCTATCCAAGGTCATAATGTCATGACACAATGGCCCTAATCTGGGGCATGACCCAAAGTTATGGCAATGGAAATATTAGATTTTCCAGACATAACAAGAATCAGAGGAACTGTATGTTATCATAAAATTCCAAATAGGGTGCAAAAGAAATGACTCCCAAATTAAAGTATAGTATCATAAAATTTTTTTATCGAAAGCACTTTTTTTTATTTAGATCCGACACAGAGCATCAACAAGAATCTTCTGGAGAAAGAAAAAAGGTCAATATGACTTTTATTCTGATGTAACAATAACAAGACTTTTCAAAAAGCCATCATCGTGGACACAGAGCATCAACAAGAAGTCTATTGCTGAAATACCAATGATGATATGCCTTTCCATCTAGATGCAGTGGTGACAAGATTTTCACGATTGCACCCATGGTGGAAATTTGGATATCGTAACAGCTTCATTTGCATATGGAATAAACAAGACATCATAGGAAGACTTTAAATGAAAATCCCATGTTGATATGAAAATCCATTCAGGTGGAGTAGCAATAAGATTTTAAAGATAGACATGGCAATGTATTATATTTGATGTCCAGGCAGAACCATATTGTGTGGAAACAACGTTAATATACGACCATCCAGTCAGGAGCGGTAGCAATAAGAAGATTTTCATGATGGCTGTAGTAGGAGTCAAGCTGGTTGTTTGAATGTCACCAAATTTATTAGGACAAAAGAGACCTTGGGACTGGTATATAAAATTTAAATTAAGTAGTTTCAATTTAATGATATCAAACTTGTGCTAACTGACATACAGGACAGTGAACAACTGACAAATGGTTGTTGTTGTTGTTGAAGGGTTTAATGCCATTTTTCAGCACAAGATAGGCTATACATGGCGGCCAGTATTAATGGTGGAGGAAGAACTCAGAAAGAACCACCGACCCATGAGAAGCTATTGGCAAGCTTTCTCACATACCTGCATTGACCGAATCTGAGACTCGCACCCACGCAAACAGAGATGACATGGCAGTGATCTGTAACAAAGATCACATTAGACTACTCAGCCACTCAGAGCCTCCCCCTGACAAATGCCATCCAAAGCGCTTTTTTGGTTTATGACCAGTAGAACTTATAATAATAATAATAATAATTAGAAAGTACCGCCTTCTCGATCATATAACCGCAACATAGCCCTGGGACAGTCATGGTAGAGGAAAAAAGATAAGTATGGAATCATATATTATTCCAAACAATAAATAAACCAAGATAAGGGGTTATTAAAACATCAGAAAGAAACATGCTTATCATAAATGGAACATTATATGGCAACCCTGAGTTTACTAGTCTTCTATGAAGAGAACTTGAAATTGTGTGAAAAAAGCCATCCACTATACTTTGGTCTAAGTAGGTGATGTAGAACTACTCTGTTATTAAATAGAAACTATTTTCTTCTTTCAAAGTGACCTTGACCTTTTACCTTTTGAACTTGAAAATCATAAGGTTCTTCCATACACCAAATGCAAGCTTTTCACACAGTCTGGTAAAACTAGGTGGTGGACAACTCAAGTTATCGTGTGGAAACAAAGATGATTGATAGAAAGATGGATGGATAACATTATAACATTGAGCACTCTGTAAAATGTCAGGTTGATAAAAAATTAACCAAAAGGTGTCCTAGATCCTGGCATCCTTGATGGCACTCTACAGTTTCATATTTTTCCTGGATTTCTTCAATGGTTATACTGGCAATATAATAAAGACTTTGTATATATTAGATGTTGAAATAAGAACTTTCAATTCCCTTTATTTTGATGTATGTTTGATGGGTGTACATTAAGTTCTAGAGTAAACAGCCTGGGCTAACTTAAGATGTGCTCGTATAAAAGACATGCTATCTCCGCATGGTCATTTTCACTTCCTGGATTTTAGAGGTAAATTGTAGAAAAACGATCCAACAAATTTCTTTACTTTTCAGATATTTTGTAGTTCATTCATTGCACTTTCAGAAGCTGCTATTGCCTACTTCAGCAAAATTCGTTTTCCCTATTTTAAGAACTGCTAAGGTTAGTGTACTTTTGATTAATTTTTGGTTAATTTGTCAAGCACATGGGAGCATCCATTTTGTCATACCAAGTGGTTAGATCAAGTACAATTTCCTCAAGTGCAGTATCCAAATAAATGTCAGCCACATTACATCAAAGTAGCATAGAGATATGCCAACATTATCTCCACTGTGCATGTTACAAATGCAAACAACTACACCTCACATACGTCACTCTCTGAAAAGTACATAATAACTGGTGAGCACCCTTTAGTTGTATCCAGAGTGCAACAAAAATACACAGCAGCAAAGAGTTAAAGGGGAGTTTGGTAACATGGAATATTCAACATATAAGTCTTTCCATGTTCATAATGTGACATTTGTTTGATTTTCTTTAATAAAAAAAATTACATTTCATATAACATATAACATTCTTACTCAAAATTCATGTTGTTTTTTGGGGTGGGTGGGGTCTTATGGGTTCCATCCTATTAATATGGAAAAACATCATACGGAATCATCAGTTTCATAAATATTTATATTAAAAATTACTGCATAGTTCATCAAAACGAAATGAATATTCCTTAATTACTTAACTGACTTTTTAAGAAGTCTGTAAATAGTTTTAAGAATTATGTGAAAATGCATTTAGCCATCAGATAGAATAATAATGAAAACAAGCTGGAAGTTTTATAGCAATACACAACCTAAATTCAATGCATGTAATCAGTTTCAGATGGTGTTTTGGGCAAATACCTGTGAAACCGATTTTCGCTACCTTAAAATACTGAGTGTGCACTGAAAATTGTACAAGTTATAAATAAAACAAATTAAAAACTTTATATATAAATAAATAACAATGATTTCTAAAATAATTACAGGAAGCAGATATGCATGCAAATATGTTTGTGTTCATCTTGTGTTTTATGTTCTTTATGTATCTTTTCCCTTTAGGTCAAATTGAAAGCCAAATGTTTGATGTCAATCAGCACTTGCATCCTTTTTATACTATATCAATAAGAGTCCAATAGACCTTCTTACGATGTCTCTGTCACACATCTCTTCCATACTGAGTAATTTATCAAATTTGGTGATAGTTTGTTAGGAGATATTATTTTAATTTTTTTAAGTCAAACGTCAAGTTCATGTCTTTCTTGCTTCTTTATCAGCATTTGATCACCACACCAGATAATGATAAAAGAGGCTTGAACCAAAATGACTAAAATTTCACTATTCTCTTTCATGTAAATCAACTTGTCTATCTGGCCAGCACTTTTATTATTGCCAAATAAGAAAAATCCAGCTTTTTCTAGACTTAGACCAATCTGTACCGAATGGAAAATGATAATCATTACTGACTGAACTGCCTCTAACTGAATACAGTAATGTGTTATAAAACTTTTAATATGTACTTTTTCAAACTTCAAGAACTGTAGGTGATGATTAATGTAAAAATATACAGCCAATGGTTCCAATGAAACAGTTGTAAAGCAAAAAAATAATAGTTGTGTTTCTTAATGCACTGATTTTACCATTAGGTTAGGCAGGTCCTCTATTTTTAAAACATGTTTTTAATGTGATCATTTTACCAAGGGGGTGGGTGCTAGGGTCAGCAATGAAAAATGGGGATGGTTGGCTGACCAGAAACATATTTTTGTGCCTAATAGCAGAGTCAGAACTAGAATATAAACTTTCCCTTCTATTTTGTTTTTTCTTTTTCACTTGAAACAAAATGATTTGACAGGACTTACCTGACATCAGATCCTGCTACAGCAAGGTATGTTCCGCTCTGATCAAAGCACAGTGCCCTCACCTGTAAGACAGACAGAGAGACAGACCATGAAATGCCTAATTTAGAATATCAATTAAAAGATTACATCAACTACCCCTTTAATGTTCCACTCACAAACATTTATTGTCTTTCCTCCTGGTTAACTGTATGGATGTAATAGTCATCCATCTCTCTACAGACCAATCAGAGCAAACATTGTAAGTATAGTTTGAATTACACCCCATATCTCTAATACAGGTGGGGTTATTATTTTTGCCTACCTGAACCTTGAATACACCCCCACTTATTTAGATCTGATCAATATTGTTGATGTGTGTAATCGATGAAACCAACACAACAGCATATACAGGTGAAACCAGTCAAGTATTAATGTCAGTCTACCAACCATATAAATAAATTATAATTCTACTGAAAATTACAGACTGATCTTATTACCAGGAATAAATGATCACTGACTAGATACAACTTACAAACAAACTCAAGTACTGAGAGGAATATAACCAGTAGTTAAGATGGTGCTGGTTAACTTATCATAGATTTAAGTTAGACATATGAAGAGTAAAATATTCACTGACAGATATAAATGAGTGAGATTAAGGATTACAACTTAATGGGTGTACTTTCCAGATCTGAGAAAACTTAAAGGGTATACTTCCCAGATCTGAGAAAACTTAAAGGTGTACTTCCCAGATCTGAGAAAACTTAAAAGGTATACTTCTCAGATCTGAGAAAACTTAAAAGGTATACTTCCCAAAGAGTATACTTCCCAGATCAGCAAGCAGTAGACGTTAAAATAAGCCAAGAGACATGGTAATCTTCCTTCTAGACTTAGAAGGGACAGATTTGCAAGGCAGTGGATGTTATGATTTAAAGAAAAAAGAAATTACCTCATATTTATCATCTAACTGTATGGTCTTGAAATTCTTCAGTTTTCTCAAGTCCCAAAGCTTCACCACAGAATCTTCTGCAGATGTTGCCAAATAGTAACCTAGAAGCAAAAACAATTAACAACATACAATAAATCAACAATAAAAATATAACAATTGCAAGAGTGCAACACACTCTGACACCGGCTGTTTATAGGAGCCTTTTTACACTTTGTTTTTTTTCTTCAACCATCGATTCCAATATACCTATATTGATGATCTCAATTCTGTGGGTTTTTTATTGGACTGTTTTCGTTCAAGCATATCCTTTGCGATTTTACTGACTGGCCAATGCGTGCAAAATAATTTGCCAGCAACACTAGTTACTGAAATAGAAAGGTCAATTTCTAAAAGAAATTTAATAAATTGAATTTCCATCAAATTACATTAAGGTTCTCTCTGGTATTTATCTACGTCGTAAGTTCAGGCTGAGTTGTGTGTGATGAAGCAGGATGCCGATGTTTATTAGCTTTTTCATGCTCTTGTATTTCATGGTCGCCTCCATGCCCAATAGCGAAATCACATTACACAATTTGCAAAACGTAAAGTTTTCTCCTTTACTATGTGGTTTCACAAATCTACACAAGATGGCAAAATTGTCCTTCCAGTTGTTTTCTTCTTTTTCCCATAGAAAATTCTGAATATTCCGCTTTCCTATTTAACATGATTAGAAGTTTAATATTACGAAGACGAGATACAGTGACAGTGGTAACTATTTGCAAAATCCATTATGGTGGATAAAAAAGGCATGGTAGCCTCGATCTTGAATGAACCAATTGTATTGTAGAACTGTATTCCTATATACATGAGATATATTTCTATCAAAATAGAACAGAGTGCCCATTCTAAACTGAAAATTCCAAGGAAAGTTTTTATTATTATTTTTCAAATTAAAAATACATTTTTGGCCAATAAAACATACATCCATATACAGGTCCATAGTATGGGACAAATACGGAAAAATTGGGACAGCTGGCAGCTATGCATTTGGATTGTAATTTTTTTGTTTGTTGTTGTTTTGGTGTTTCATAAACAAAGTCCGACTTATCTTAGCAGTTTTTAATCTGCAAAATCAAATGAACTTAAACTAAATCAAAAGATACCTTTACATTCCACAGATTCAAAGTTTTTTTACTGTCTATAAATAAATAAACACATGGAAAAGATCTGCCTGCATATAATTGGATTCTATTATGGGATATAATCTAGTTTTCCATGGTGTGAAATGACCAGACTTACTTTTGACACTGAAAACTGGCCCACTTTATGATAACAGAACATGAAACCATATTGAATAGAACTTGATCAATCTTGTGCACGGAGCCCATGGGATACAGGAATAATACATTTGGGCTACCAAATATTGAAGTTAGGGTCTCATGGGCTGCTCCTTGGTATCGTGCATTACTCTATATTACTGAAGAACAGGCATACAAAAATAAGTTTATGTCATAAATAAAGAACATTCTGAATTACCATTTTCTGAGAATGCTATGCTGGTAATGGGGCCCTGATGTCCAGGGAAGTTGGCAACATTGATCCGTTCCTTCAAATCCCAAATTTTTATCATGGAGTCCTCTGTTCCTGTTCCAAAAATCAGGCCATCAGGATGAAACTGGGCACAGGTAAGGGCTGTTCAACAAAAAAGAAAATATATTATTTTAATTTGGATATTTGCCAACAACAAAGTGACAATAATGCAACATAATTCCAATTTGATGTTGTTCTCCTTTTACAAAAACAATTAGTGTTATAGCATTCATCCACATATTCTTGTAAAAAATAATTTTTTCTTTCATTTACAAGTGCTACACATAATTTGTGCATCATATCTGGAGAGGAAATTGGTTTCCAAATTGTAGACACATACACACAAAATCATGTATATACATACATAAGTCAACCATGCTCACAAACACACATGTAAATAGATATTGTTTGCAATATTTTTCTAATATTATCCTATTAGATTTTTCTCTTTCGTCCTACCTACCATTTTGTGATGATTGATCAGACACTTTGCAAAGAACACGTCCAGTTCGTATATCAGAGAAGGCCCAGTGCTGAAAATACAAAGCACTAAAAGCACTAAATACCAATACTTGCTTTAACAACATACTCTCTTTTATTAAGCCTATCTTTTATTTAGTTTTAATATAAAAAGCAAAACAGAGATTAAAGGTAAAACATTTTAAGACTGTCCTTAATCTAGTATATGGACAGACAGACAGATATACAGACAAACTGATGCCAAAGGGATTGGTTTGTTGAGTTTCCACCAGGTCAGGCTTGATAACAACATGTGTCTTTAAACACGACTTCAAAAATATTTTATGAAATTAGACCAATAATTGATTTGTTAATGTACTGAAATTCATACTAGGATAAGTATTTTGTCTAGCATCTCATTACATCTAGAGCTGTACTGATGTCACTTTTTGCCGATTATGCCGATACCGCGTATAGCCGATTATCAAAATTGCCGATACCGATTATGAGACCAATTATTTGATTATCATATTATGTACTCAGGTATAAGCCGACAAATTTAGAAAACAATAAAGGCCTGGAATGGGGGGGGGGGCTTATCCGTATGTAAATTGAGGCAATGCTTTTGAGTTTATTGCCGACTTTCTATGAGCAAAGGTCGTCGGCTTGCTTTGACGACAACAAATACTCGTTACTGCTGCGGCAACATCAGACAATTGTAAAACATTGATATAGAATTGTTTTATTTGTTTAGTATATGACGGTGCTTCAAAGGTACAGTAAAACCTGTTATGACTTATGAGAGACCGCCCCTTCTGCCAGATGGTGGCTTGGTGAAACACTACCAAAAGAAATAAAAAATAATTTTAAAAAATCCGGAAATGATTCTCACTTACTAGTATTAAAGACAATGAGTTCGTTCACCCTCCAGGCATTACGGATTAACTGAAAGACAGACGACGTACTCAAACCTACACTGAAGCCCTTTCAAACAATTTCTCACTGGGACATAAGGAGTATCGGTGTTTTGTGAGTTTTCATAAAGATAAAGAAAAAACACAAACCTCAAAATTGACTGTGTATATATCCATCATTACTCCCTTTGATGTTAATCTTACTGGCTATTCACATGACTTTGGCACTACAATGATGGTTAGCGACATGTACTTTAGTCTGGTTTACTACAGTTTACAAATGTTACCGGACGCTGGAGTTGAAAATTTCGCACAACTGGCAGCAAGATAAATTCTTTTTAAATACTTTATTAGAGCAATCTCTTTGTTACAAAAGATTAATTGATGGTTCGATGTGTTTATCTCGATATATGGTTATTCGACTATACAGTAGTGTTAGTCAATGAGCAACTTGTTTGCATACTGCATTTATCCCGAGCTCTAATGTTACAAAGGATTAAGTTACGGTCAGTCAAAACGCGACTGTATATACAACTTTTATCAGGAAAAATTGGTTATTTAAAAAAATTATTTGCATCGGCACCGATTATTTTTGCCGATACCCGATTATACCGATTGTGCTAATAATCAGCCTGATTACGCGTACGGGCGATTAATCGGTACAGCTCTAATTACATCACTATATCATAAAGTAATGGAATTAAATTCCTACTGCATAATTGAGGGGTTTTAAAAATAAAAATTCAATCATAATTTAATAAAAATAACAGATAAAAATTAGAATACAAAAAATGGAAATAAATATTAACGACACAATGGTTGCATAAACACTGTTGATGTGCACAAAATAATCCAAGCATCCCCTATAACTGTCATTTCAACTGCAATCTCAGAGTTATCAAATCTTTAAATAAATAATTCTCAAAAAAAAAAACGATATGCCGTATAGCATATATCAGTGTATCCCCTAGGGGTCAAAAGTCTCCTTGGTGTCAAAACTGTGAGGTCAGACTGAGAAAAAAACAAACGTTGGTATCAAAACTGGGGGCCAAATTAAAAATTTGGGGGTCTGATATATCATTGGTTCCAAGACCATTAAGTATAATACATTTACAATATTCATGTGCAGAGTTTGGTTTTGGTATTTGTATCAAATCTGTTGCACTCTAAAGATAATCAATACTCATAATAAAAAGTGATGCAGGTAATCTGAGAGTAAACAGAAATGATGACCATAAAGCCTCACCCTAAGATCACAATGGATATCATGGTTATAATAAAGTGTTTTCTTAACATATAAGTGTGTATTTCATGCAGATCTTTCGTAATGTAAATATGATCTATGACCTTACAGTGAGTAGACTTTACATACATTTGTAGTCCACTGGGTTAGCTAAAGATTTTGAAATCTGCAGAGTTACCAACATACAGGAGCCCCTAGTGGCCATGTGGTCTAAAGCACTCACCATTATGGATCAATGCCATCTCACCGCTGTCTGCATGCTGCATGGTTTCAGCTAAATGTGGGTATGTGAGAAAGACTGCCAGTAGCTTCTCATGGGTCAGTGTTCTTTCCAGGGTTTTAATGGGTTCTTCCTCTCCAGTTATGCTGGCCGCCGTGTATATCCTCTCGTGTGCTGAAAAATGACATTAAACCCTACAACAACGAACATACAGGTAAATGTAAGCTCTCACCATATCTGTAGAGGAGCTCAGCAGGTAATCTCCTGTAGCATGAAGACTGAGGCCAGTAACGGGAGAGTCATGAGCACGAATAATCTGAGCACACTGAGCTGTCTGAACGCCCCAAACTCGGATTGTACTATCAGGAGAGGCAGTAAACACTAGTTCCTGAAAAGTATGAAAATCTCACATAATGCCAAAATACTATATAAAGTTATTTGCTTTGCATAAATAATTATATATGTAAGCATTATGTGTCAGGGCAAACAAATCTGGATTGGAAATTACTGAGCATCAATAGGGCCAGTTCCAAGCCAAGTTTTTCATTGAGAAAAGTGAAAAATAATACAGAAAAGAAATTTTTCGAATTGCTGTATTTATCTTTCTAACAGATGTGTATTAAGTTTGAACTTCGTTATGGAATTTCAGCCAATTACCATGTATATTAACTGACAGATAATTACCATGAATATATTTCCCATAAAATCAAATTAGTGGACTATTTCAGCAAGAACAGGTAATTGTTACAAATATAAAACAAATTATAAACATGCTATTTTTCTTGGACTGACACAAAATGATGTTTCCCATAAAGTCTTCAGTAACATAATTAAAAAAAGGAAATCCCCTTGAATTCTTACCTCCTCTGGATGATAAATAACGGTGGTAACCTTCTTTGTATGTCCCTTCAAGATGGCCATAACCTGTTCTGTGTCCTTATTAAATACCACAGCGTTCTTGTCATTTCCACCTATATAACATGCAAAGGTTTGACAAATAAGGAATAAGCTTATCAGTCACATTTAATATTTGTATGTGGTCTGGGATTCATCGAGTTGTATTTGTATGTGGTCTGGGATTCATCGAGTTTCAGGTCCTAGCCTAACCTTAAGTAGTTTGAGCTTGACAACTCTAAACAATCGGCTTTCAAAATTGATTTAGCGCATGTTGTCAATTTCAAAATGAATAGGTGTAAATTGTTGATATAACTAGCGAGATTTTTTTTTACAAGCGTGTTTGGAAATAAAAGGCACTCATTTCTAACAAGTAAGCACCAGGAAGATTTCATTCAAGTAAGCACCAGAAAGATTTCATTCAAAGCATTATCGATGTACTAAAAATGGAGCACCAACAAGAGGTGTTTATAAATTTGTTATTAAAGCCATAATTACAGGAGACTAACACATACTTAATGATCATTATCAATTTCAAAAGTTGGATTGTCAAATACACTGATGCAAATTGCCATTTATATGGTGGCTAGATGGTAATTGATAAGAAAATGGACAAAAAAAAGTGTCCACAAATCCTAAAGTTTTTGATATAAAAAAAACGAAACTTAACAAAGTTTCTAGCTCTAAGAAACTTGTTGTTTTTTTTAGATATAACGGTCTGATGCTACAAAACATGCAAGAAAGTTCCAAGCATGATATATAATGAGTATTACTGACTACAATATTCTTATTAGCTGTTTTATTTTTCAGTTCAAACTATTTTACCTAAATCTCTCTCCCCTTACTTAAAAATCTTATTTAATATGCTTTTATCTGTATAAATAAATACATGTCATTTCTGTTTTTGCTCTTCAAACTATATCTAACAATATCTATATTATAACCTTTTCTCATCTACATATCTACATATATTATTTACATATATTTTTGACAAACTTTAATTATTGCCATATGGTTTTAAGGTGACAACAAAGAAAAAAGAAAAGGAAAGTTAAAATAAATGTAATGGACCTTTTTGCTTGTTTTTTGTTTACTCATGTTAAAAATAGTTGGGGCTAACTAAAATTTCACATTGCCAAGATCAATTCTTCAGTCAGCTTGCCCTGAGAAAATATCCTAGATGCTTTCTAAACGAGCATGGAAATAAAAATGTATACCTGTAACAATCTTAGATGTATCTCTGAGGCAAATATCCAAAGCCAAAATTCCAGGCACACTGGCACTGTGAAGACCCTGCAAGATAAATGGTCTTATAGTACTAAAATACTGGCAAAAGAGAATAATACCTGAAGCCAGTGCTGAAATGTTGAACCCAGGATAAAGCTATTGTGACATTTATGCTGCCTCCACAAAACCAACTCATTTACCCATGCTGACAGAGATGGGTCATAATCACAACCATGCAATAATAGTAAATTTGTTCTAAATTTGAAAGCATGATTTCAACTGTAAATGTCTGCACTAAACGCAGTTTCAAACTATTTTTTTTTAACAGTTTGAGAATATGGCCCCGGTCCATGTGAGTGGAATTTATGGACCTTAAATTGTGACAATAGGCATTTTGGACAAATGTTATATTAATGGAAACATGGTGAGAAAAAATATCAGCAGTGGCACAATTAATAATAATAATAATAACTAATATTGTAACAACAAAAATTAAATTTCATGATTTTCTGATCACCTTTGAACAACCACAGCTAAGTTGGCACAACAATTTCTTAAGCAGGTGCCAAATTTAGTCCATGGAAACATCAACATGTGTAAATAAATTCTGGTTTACAATAAAAGGTAAGAATAAATGAACTTCCATTACAGATCTCACACAATTATTGGTATTTTGTCTCCACTCATAATCAACAGTGTTTTGCAAAATAATTTCTTTATTTTGAGTTAAATCTCCTTTAAAAGTAACATTTTATTAAGCTTTCTGCAAGTTTCTTCCTACATACACTGATTTCTTCTAGCAAAATTACTAAATACCAAATACCAATGTATAGTGAATAGAGAGTTCCAGAACAAAAAAAATATATATGTGAAGTAATGCGAAAAGCAAATTTTTACGTAAATTATATTTCTCCTTCAATTACATTCCACAATCACATTAAATTAGGAAAGTAAGAATTCAGAGGAGGGGATGCTGAGCAATCGACCTCTACCTTGGGTATCCTTCTGGGGGAAGAGTAGCTGGATTCATACTAGGGATGTTAATATCGTTTTTTTTCCAAAACCGATTATCGTTTGTAGAAATCGGATTTTAAACCGATTATCGGTTTTTGTCCTACATTGAAAATTACAAGAAATATATTCTTATAATGCAAGTCTGTGAATGCCGCTTGCGAATAAAAGATATTCATTACATACCATAACGTATAGACGCACATCGTCTGACGGCATGGATGACGATATTGTGGCTCCACCAAAGCCATCAAATCACGGAAGGAATTGGATTCAACAATCGAAGTTGGTAGCATGTTTTCAGCAACAAACTTAGCTACAGCAGCAGTAACTTTTTCTTGATGACTATCAGGACAGTTTCTTTGTGTTCCAAAAAATATTGTTAATCGCGGCTGAACATCTGAAGGAGCCGCAATTCCGGGATGTTTGCTACGCAAATGTGCATGAAATCCAGTATTAGTACCACGCTCCGACTTGTTTCTTGTGAACATAGTTTACAGCGAGCCATGCTTGATGAAATTTTTTCAAAGTTTTCCCATACATCAGATTTATTTATACGACCAGCCATATTTGTAAACTTGAAAAGACACAACCAGCAGAGACCAGTCCTCAACAACAGAGACTGTAGCTATTAACAGTCTATTGTTGTCAATTTCGGACATCAAAGAACTTAGCGACCGGTCGGTCGACTAATTATTTACATCCTTCAACAATAAATGTATTCATTTACAACACGCTGCATGGAGCGCTCACAAATTTTAAACAAACACACCTTATCTGCTGGCCATATTGTATTGAAATGTAAACACTAAACAAATGCATGAATGAATTTTTTTCTGGCATTTTTTAAAATTTTCACTACAAAAATGGTAAAAAATATTGAATTCGAATATCGTTTTGTAAAAACAAAAACCGATAATCGTTTTCAAAACCGATAATCAGATTTCCGATTTTCGTTTAACAACCCTAATTCATACACAAGTTGCTGAATGCAGCAAATCTAAATGGCTGTGTTGTTTCATTTAGATGAGTCTGGTGGACAATCCTTGTGATGCTAACTCTCTGAGATAAAGGCAAGTGAAGGTTGAATCTGCATGTCAGCTAACATCTTCTATTATATCTCGGATCTAACGTTGTGAATGCAAGGTTCATAGAGATGGCTTGATGCTTCTGAGCAGTAATCTTTAATGAGTCAACCCTGATCTGGTGAGACATCAGAATACACCAAGCTTACAACCTACTTGAGTTATGAATCAAGGGCTTGAGGGGTGACAGCTTGTGTTCTGGCTCACACCTGAAGTAAGTGGTGTTTGCACATGGAGTGACAAGTGTGCGTCTGTGATTTTTATTTTTAACGTAGCTTTAACAATTTTTCAGTCATATACATATGATGTTTGCAGTGTGTCAGTTCAGAGTGATGTCTAGCACTGGGGCATCATGCCACAGACATGTTGCATGATGTCCCATGCTGTCACATTATTCTGACACCTGGCTAATCAGTCCTAATACATGTAGAGATGAAGTGGATCGCTTCTGATTCCACCTTGTTGCAACAAGACTGATCAATGGATGCCCCAAATTGTATAATTCCAAGTGAAGAATGACTGGGTTACACTACTGATACAGGAATGAAATGTCAGGCATGATCATGACTGTTTAATCATGGGGATTTGAAAAGGGGCATCAATATGTCTGCAATGTTCGCATAAAGACAGCTCAATGGGATCAAGTCTACTGCCACACTGAATTAATCAAGCTGCAATACTCTCTCACTGAAATCCAAGTCCTGTTGGAAATGAACTCAATGAGATTGATGATTCTGATAAAGCTAACACAAGGAAGTTGCAGCAGATTCTGGTTGACTAAAAATTCCCTGCCCTGATGTAAAAATTTCTTAAATGGACAGAGGCCCGACTTTTCTCAGTTCACTAGAAAGCTGAGATGATCCAATAAAGAGAGATCGTTCCTGCTTTCGGGAAGAATAGAACTTACCATGTTTCCGAGGGTGCATACATACCAACCACACAAGAGGTGTAAATGTAATTATTACCATTTAAAGTGGTAAAAAATATAATAAAAAAGTGTAATCTATAAATTACATGCCAGATTTAGAGCAATTAAAAAAAAAAGATACATTTTTACTACCAACCTGGTTCTGTAGCTTGTAAAAATTCTTGTTACAACATCCATATGGATTACAACCAGAATACAAACACAAAATATAGTGAATATTTATTTATATTCATCACTCACAACAAGAAATCTACAACTTTTGCTGAATGATGTGAACATGAACCATGCTTTGATCATTATGAGACTGCTGATTACATTACTCTCATATTCTTCTTTTAAACTTTGTAAAGCAGTGTTGACTCTTTCTGATCAGACATGTTTTGAAGTCTGGAAAGATCCATCTGTTCTAATATTTTCCATCATATAATATCCACAAGTCACACCTAAAGTCTCGTGCCATTATCTATTATAGACTATTTAGAATGGTTCACTAACTTGCATATCAATAAAATGAATCTGCTAAACAATGTTCCCTTTGGAGAAACCCAAAAGTTTTCTTGGGATGGGATCATATTACAGTTGCTATAAATTGCAAATAATGAAGGTGATCATATGATATTATTATGCAGCAGCTACCTTTATATGAAAATTCTCAAATTTATATAAGTGTAATTAACGAGATGATAATAAAAATGACAAGAATATATATTCTTGCTTTATTTTTTTAATGCAGCAGAAAAGCATAATCCATATACAGTTTAGCGTAAAACGTAATTGGTGAAAAAAAGCATAATGATTATGTCAAAAGCGTAATGGCTGGCATGTATGAAGATGTTGCCCAGTTATGCTGCAGATGTAACACTGTAATACATATCTCAAGGGCTGACGATGAGGCCAAAGGAGAAATCTGAACTGAAAAACTGCTTCATATTAAGCAAAATGGAGAAAATGTTTGTGACATTTCGTGGATCGGGATGTGAAAAATACATGTCAGAATGAGACTGATGATATACTTTCCTGTTTCCGTCTTGAATTGTTTGAGGCGACACAATTCAATGATAGCCTCAACCTGCTGTTTGCTTTCCAAACTGAAACAGCCTTAAAAAAAAGAAACAACAGATTGTGGCCTTTGCACAAGTTCCACTGCCTGTTCTTGGCTGGTTATTTTATTATGAGCAACCATATCTCCCATTGTAGAAAAGCATCCTTCTCCAAATCTGACAGTGCATCCATGAAGAGTGTAGAGGAGAGGGGGTTGTTGAAAAATGAAATAAAAAGCACCTTAACTTCTCACCTGTCCTAAGGCTGTTCAACAATCCTTCACACTAGCAGAGAGTGATTGGTTCCAAACGCTTGTGTGTGTTGAGCGGCAAGGCGAAGGATCAGTTCCTAAGCTGCTCCGACTTTCCTCTATTCTTCCTCTAAAGCAACAGTGACCCTAACAGGGTCGTTTGTAAAAGGAAGGTATGACAAGGTTTGCGAGACTGGATTGCAGACATGTGACATACGAGGAGTAAATTGGTCAAGCTCGTTGAAGTATTGGCCATAGTATAGTGAACAGCCTGAATCATAACCATAGCGATCCTAATCATAACCATAGCAATCCTAATCATAACCATAGCAATCCTAGCCTCTCAAGAGTGGCTATTGCTGGGTGTCTCTGTTGAGTCTGAATCATAACCATAACCATCCTAGCCTCTCAAGAGTGACTATTGCTGGGTGTCTCTGTTGAGTCTGAATCATAACCATAGCAATCCTAGCCTCTCAAGAGTGGCTATTGCTGGGTGTCTCTGTCGAGTCTGAATCATAACCATAGCAATCCTAGCCTCTCAAGTGTGGCTATTGCTGGGTGTCTCTGCTGAGTCTGAATCATAACCATAGCAATCCTAGCCTCTCAAGAGGCTATTGCTGGGTGTCTCTGTTGAGTCTGAATCATAACCATAGCAATCCTAGCCTCTCAAGAGGCTATTGCTGGGTGTCTCTGTCGAGTCTGAATCATAACCATAGCAATCCTAGCCTCTCAAGTGTGGCTATTGCTGGGTGTCTCTGCTGAGTCTGAATCATAACCATAGCAATCCTAGCCTCTCAAGTGTGGCTATTGCTGGGTGTCTCTGCTGAGTCTGAATCATAACCATAGCAATCCTAGCCTCTCAAGAGTGGCTATTGCTGGGTGTCTCTGTTGAGTCTGAATCATAACCATAGCAATCCTAGCCTCTCAAGAGTGGCTATTGCTGGGTGTCTCTGCTGAGTCTGAATCATAACCATAGCAATCCTAGCCTCTCAAGAGTGGCTATTGATGGGTGTCTGTTGAGTCTGAATCATAACCATAGCAATCCTAGCCTCTCAAGAGTGGCTATTGCTGGGTGTCTCTGTTGAGTCTGAATCATACCCATAGCAATCATAGCCTCTCAAGAGTGGCTATTGCTGGGTGTCTGTGGAGTCTGAATCATAACCATAGCAATCCTAGCCTCTCAAGAGTGGCTATTGCTGGGTGTCTCTGCTGAGTCTGAATCATAACCATAGCAATCCTAGCCTCTCAAGAGTGACTATTGCTGGGTGTCTGTTGAGTCTGAATCATAACCATAGCAATCCTAGCCTCTCAAGAGTGGCTATTGCTGGGTGTCTGTTGAGTCTGAATCATAACCATAGCAATCCTAGCCTCTCAAGAGTGGCTATTGCTGGGTGTCTCTGCTGAGTCTGAATCATAACCATAGCAATCCTAGCCTCTCAAGAGTGGCTATTGCTGGGTGTCTCTGTTGAGTCTGAATCATACCCATAGCAATCCTAGCCTCTCAAGAGTGGCTATTGCTGGGTGTCTCTGTTGAGTCTGAATCATAACCATAGCAATCCTAGCCTCTCAAGAGTGGCTATTGTCGGGTGTCTCTGTTGAGTCTGAATCATAACCATAGCAATCCTAGCCTCTCAAGAGTGGCTGTTGCTGGGTATCTCTGTTGAGTCTGAACGGTGACAATGAGGCCAAATCCAACAAAGAAGAAGATGCAATCAATCCCAAATCAACTCTTATGGTTATAAAGCACAATTATCTGTCTTATAAAGCATATCAGTAGACATATGAACAGCTGCTATATTCTATTGCAAGTTCATTGATACATACATGTGTCGCTAGTAATCATACTTAGCCAAGATCTTATTGACAAGGACCAATTTATTATGATTGATCAAAATCTAATTATAACTAGTCTCTAGAGTGATAAAACAAACCACAGCCAATCATATGCCAGAACACCTCATTATTAAGCATAAAACTTGCTCATAATAAACAAATTACGTATCATGTTGATATAAAACTATTTAGGGCAAGTCCACTAAAACATAGATGGGTCTCATGGAAGTCACTTTTAATGTGGGGTTCTCACCCATATATGCAATTTAGAATGTTCCTATCATTTAAAAATGAACTCAAAGTACCCATGGCATATATTTTATTTTTTAAAACTACCTTCCCTGGGTACCATGTATGTTTAAATGGAACAGCCCTTACCATTATCAGGGCTAATCAAATCCTATAGCCTAATGCCTTGGAATATATATTTCGAAATCAAAGAAGTAAAATTTACCAAATCAGAAGTTTGGGCCAGTTTTTTTTTCTCTTATTCTAAAGCAAGTCAGGCAAACACTTTAATAATTACTTTATCTACTCTGGGTATACTGATTGCTTGAATCTACCCCCATTATTTATTCACAACCTATGATACTAGAATAAGTGCTCACTGCTAATGGTCAAATGTATGCGTGTTCTATTACTGCTTGAATGCATATTGGGCTATGTGACCAATTTATCAGACAATGAAAAGAATATAAGCCAACAATCTGGCACAATTTATTAGCAGTGCTAAAAAAAATTTTTAAAAAAATTGCTATATTGCTTTTTCCCCTAAATGAGGCATGAGCAGATTAGCTTTTTTATTTTAATTAATTGAGTTAATGCAATGAAATTAGTGAAATGTACTTTATCAACATGAATCCATTTCCTTAATGAACTGATTAAATGACAGTAAATGAGTATACAGAGACCTGATTTCTTGTATTTCAAGCAAAACAATCACACTAATGCATTATCATTTAAATGAAAAAAAAATTTGTCATGACCACTATAGAAGAAGTAATTGACTAATGAAGTGATAAAATATATTTGGATAAAATGAGTTACTAAAAAAAAATTTTTTTAAGGTCACAAGGAAGACTCAGAGAAGGAACTTCATGTGAAAGTCAAACTGATAAAATGTAAGGCTGCCACAGAGTCTGAGATAACTCCTCCAAAGAGGCATCAGTCAGACTCAGTAGCAGCAAAACATGTAAAATATGACACAACTAAAGAGTTAAGCTACACTGGGTCATTAATTACCCATGGCTTGAATTCATCAACTCCGAAGTAAAGATGTTTTGCAATTACTGCAAATAATATCTCAAACTGGCAGAGTTTGGAAATTCAGCCAATGTATTTGACAAATTCAGGATTAATTAAGCACGTGCAGAAAATAAAACTTAAGAAGGAGTTGCTAACATTCCACTAGAAAAAGCTATTAAAAAACTATATGAAAATGAAATGCAAAACAAATAAAATAAGAGCTCTCATCAAAAAAGCATACAGCCTAGCACAATATGGAAAATTATTTTTGATACAGAAATTCTGTATGCAGTCTAGGAGAAGATCAGTCTAAAACTGGATACTCATAAGAAAAGAACTGGCTGAAGACAAGAGTCTCTGTTCTGCCAATTGAATGAGAAAAGTTAGGGAAGGTCTGAATTCCAGTAAATTTCTTTCCATTCTTGCTGAGGGAAGTACTGACGTGATACTACCATACTGGAGCAAAACATAATGCATTCAAGATACCACAACAGTAAAAAAAAAAATTTTAAAAATTAAGTTCTTAGAAGAAACAAATATGCTGACTATTGCTTCTTTTGTATTTAGTAATGACTAAATTACATCTTGTTGAACCTTGGCAAGAGATTGAAATTTTGGCAGGTGGGACAAGTGAATTTTCTGAAACCACTTGTCATTGTTAGTGAAAGGAAAAATTTGACCAGCATTGAAGCTTGAGAAAAATAAAATCAGTGACAGAGTTACTAAAGTGTCTAGTTGAGCCTATATCAATAAACTGATACTAGGATATGACTTCATTTACAAAAAACTGTAATGATTTAGTTTTTAAAGGCCAATGCATACATGTTTGCCATTCTACAAGTCATATTTGTGATGCTCTTGATAACATGTTTGTCTTGACCATTAGCAATCCGTCAAGTAGTTTAGAAGGAGTACCAATAACAAACTATTGCTAAAGGATGAATGGATGACAGATGTCAAACAATGGATGTTGGGCAAATGACCATCCATAAACTCTTCTGATCTATGACCATCAGTTCAGAATACATCTTTAATTGGATATATATCTCATAAATGTTGTGTATTTAAATTTTAACAATGTAAGCTCTCTTGTATGAAGAAGTTCAAAAATCAACACCATGATAGATCAACAACACAAACCAGTCAATCCATGTTGTGCAGCAGACAAAACAAACAAAAACAATAATGGTGGCATGAACAGAACTTGGTCTTTGCCATGCTGAATTAAGAAATGAAAAGCACACAATATATCTGTATGTTTTAACTTTACAGCTAATGAAAATATTCTGGTTAAACATTTAAAAAATATTAAAATTACTAATAAAAAATCCATGTTTTGGAAAAAATAGAGTATTATGCAACATATAAAAAGAACACCCAAATCTGGATGATGCAATGTACATGGAGTTGCAAGTCTAGTCCAACTGCAAACATAGACCACAATCGGATGACTATCAGAGTCTGCATGTTCTACTGATTTCATCTAACTAACCTGCATAGATCCAGATCTGTTGATGATGCAGATCTAGGTCTGTGCAGTTGGACCCAGCTTTAAGAATATACAGCTTGGTTTGTACTTACAGTATGTGAGGCCAGTTGTCTATACTGACGGATGTCTTCTGATGTTGCCAGACCTTCAGGAACAGTCTTACCTCTCTGCAAAGGCAAACAAGAAGTCTGCTTATCTACTGATCTACATACAATCCATAAAGGGATTTTTTAAACTAAAGATTATCATAACTTGTCTCAAATTTCTTTTCTTTGAAAAGTTTGACTAACAAAAAAAAAACAACATACAAGACTGTACTCAAATGTAAACGAGACAGTATTCCATGGATCATTTTTGTATCCAATACAATATCAATGATTTTATTAAATGGAACTGCAATGTCCAACTAATTTATATTGCCATACAAAGTGAAGAAACTGAAACACAGTAACAGCCCAATGATTACAGTACCTTACTGTGGGACATTGCATAATACTGCAGTCTAGCTGAGGACAAATTTCTTGCAGAAATTTCAGATTCATCCAAATGTTTTGGATGGCATACTTTAGGAATAACTGGAGAAGCTTAAAGTTACACTCAATCTCATGAATAAATATTGGAACTTTTTATATGATTAATTGGACTGAACATAAACATTCAATCAAACAAAACTGTCAAATCCCCCTATTTACACTACCAGCTGTCAGTCAAATACTGTTTATTCAAATAATAAATCTAAAAGATCTAAGTCAAACAATCATTGTTTATTTAACATTCCAATGGACTCCAGCCCACTCTCAATCTGGGCTTAAAGTAATTATTACATAATATTTGGCTTGCTACATTCAGACATGCTCCTATCATTTTATCATATGGGGATAGTTCTCCCCCCCCACCCCGTCACAGCAATAAAGGGGGGAGTAGAACAAAAATGAGGGGGTGGAGGATATGACCATAGTTAAATATTGAAATAAGAGTTCAATATCCATCTTTCTTCCTACTTAGTTCTGTAAGACCCAGCTTAAAATCTTTAAAAGATCAAAGAAGATTTTCAGTTTATGTGCATCTGTTTTTCCAACTTAAGAACAATTGGGCGATAGTAAACTTACTCTTTTACGCTCTGCTGTCAGAAGTGTGGCTTTATCTTGAAGCTGAAAGAAAGATATAGAAGGTATGGGTACAAATAAAAAACACCATCTACATTCTTTTAAAATTTGCCTTAAAACATTTATCAAAGAACTAAGTTGAGCTATTAACATAAATGGAATACCCATTACACAAACCCCACAAAAAATTCAATGCAAACTGAAGTGTGACAAACAGAAAACTTTAATTTTCTGTGACAACGTTAAGCAAAGCTGACTATGATGGGACATCAAGGCAAGACTAAAAACCACGGTTGTTGACAAATATTTTCATTATTAACAAAAACAGCTTGATAACTGCATGAGGAAATTGAAGAAACTCTGGTAAACTCCACAAATTCATATGGGACATTTTCAAAAGCTCAAACACAAACAAAGACTTCAAAAAACACAATCTTCCAAATGCAAACAACATTAGGCAAAAGACATTTCTTGAAAAAGTACAAGTTTTCGAATATGAAAAGTCTCAATTTCATTTGCAAGATTTATGCAATGCTTTCTTCCAGCATCATCCTTTTTGGAATCAGTATTTTCTCTCTGAAATGTGTTATTATTACCAGGCAGTCAAGAACTTACTCTTAGTATTGTAAATTAATTTGTGTCGTTATATCTGTGGGTTTCCTTTTTTCATGATTTTGCATTAAACATTATTTTTGTCCATAGTTAAATCCATGGATTGGTCTAGGGGTTCCAGTTTCCCATTTGCTTACATCATGTCTGACACGTATCCTCTTGACTGTACATCAAGATCATGTATATATTTCCTTGCTTAAACTCATATATAGATAGAGGTAACTGATTTATATATTTCCTTGCTTAAACTCATATATAGATAGAGGTAATTGATTTATATATTTCCTTGCTTAAACTCATATATAGATAGAGGTAACTGATTTATATATTTCCTTGCTTAAACTCATATATAGATAGTGGTAACTGATCTATATATTTCCTTGCCAAAACTCATATATAGATAGCGGTAACTGATTTATATATTTCCTTGCCAAAACTCATATATAGATAGAGGTAACTGATTTATATATTTCCTTGCTTAAACTCATATATAGATAGAGGTAATTGATTTATATATTTCCTTGCTTAAACTCATATATAGATAGCGGTAACTGATTTATATATTTCCTTGCCAAAACTCATATATAGATAGCGGTAACTGATTTATATATTTCCTTGCTTAAACTCATATATAGATAGAGGTAATTGATTTATATATTTCCTTGCTTAAACTCATATATAGATAGAGGTAATTGATTTATATATTTCCTTGCTTAAACTCATATATAGATAGAGGTAATTGATTTATATATTTCCTTGCTTAAACTCATATATAGATAGAGGTAATTGATTTATATATTTCCTTGCTTAAACTCATATATAGATAGAGGTAATTGATTTATATATTTCCTTGCTTAAACTCATATATAGATAGAGGTAATTGATTTATATATTTCCTTGCTTAAACTCATATAGATAGAGGTAATTGATTTATATATTTCCTTGCTTAAACTCATATATAGATAGAGGTAATTGATTTATATATTTCCTTGCTTAAACTCATATATAAATAGAGGTAATTGATTTATATATTTCTTTGCTTAAACTCATATAGATAGAGGTAATTGATTTATATATTTCCTTGCTTAAACTCATATATAGATAGAGGTAATTGATTTATATATTTCCTTGCTTGAACTCATATAGATAGAGGTAATTGATTTATGTATTTCCTTGCTTAAACTCATATATAGATAGAGGTAATTGATTTATATATTTCCTTGCTTAAACTCATATATAGATAGAGGTAATTGATTTATATATTTCCTTGCTTTGACAAGGTGTGGCAATTATCATGACTAGTTAAATGTCATTAGAGCATCAACAGAGGTTCAAAAGGTACACTCCAAACAAGGAGACAATTCAGATCTAGATCTTCCCTTTACCTTATAATTGTCGGTATGACTATGGTGTATGACACACCTTACCTTATAATTGTCGGTATGACTATGGTGTATGACACACCTTACCTTATAATTGTCGGTATGACTATGGTGTATGACACACCTTACCTTATAAATGTCGGTATGACTATGGTGTATGACACACCTTAACTAATAAATGTCAGTATGACTATGGTGTATGACACACCTTACCTTAGAAATATTGGTATGACTATGGTGTATGACACACCTTACCTTATAATTGTCAGTATGACTATGGTGTATGACACGCCATCTATACATGATACATAAATGGCTAATGTTTTGTTCAAGTATATAAAGTGGTTTAAAAGTTAATTTTCAGACAAGTATGCAGGTAACAAAATTAAAATTTACCTTGGCATGACCATGATGTAAACAAATGGGGAAAAAGTTTTGGACCAGACAAATAATACAGATTAATAAATGTCAATACAACCATCTAAACTGGACATGAAAAGACAAAACTCTAAAAAGCACATCTCTGTGCATTAGTCAAATTACAAATGACATCTGTATTAATTTATGTGTAAAGATCATATATATGTGGTGGTTACAAGTGTGAATCTACGGACTGATAGAAAAAAAAAAGGAATAGTATAAGGTCACTGCATATCCATATTGGGACTTAATGAACATGTTAGCTATTCTTCAAACAGAAACATAAAAAGACTTCATCACTGTATCCTGGTGCTTAACCAGGAAAAGTGATTGGGAAATATGCAAACAACCTCAATAATAACAGAAGGACATTAATCATCTCAGACATTGCAGCATGACATTAAGTAGCAAAAATGACACAAGAAGAATAACTAATTCACTTCACAAAGTTTTATTTTCTCGTCATACTAGCTACACAAAATATCGCTTTACCTTCTGCAAGACTTCCTCACTCATGCCTGCCTCCTCCATAGGTTCCTGGGCAGTCTCTGGAGCGCCTGCCTCTGCTGCATATGCCTGTAACACAACAGAAAATATTAACTGACACAGGGAAAATAACAGTAAATGGTCCTTCATCTGAAACTCTACAACCCTTTCTTTCTTAGCAAAATATCTGCTTGGAATCTACCATGGGCTCAGATGATTAAATGGACATAAAATTTAATGGAACTAGAAAAACAAAAAGTATACATATACACTGTATCGTGTCAAATGAAGTGCAATAAATATACAGAGCTCCCAGATTCTGGTTCTGATAAATGAATAAATGCATGTAGGAGATGACTGTATAACCATGAAAACATGCAAGAGTGTGAAAAAAAACAGCTGTCAAAACAGATTACAAAACATTATTTGAAAATTCTAATTTTTTTAATGCAATTTCACAAAATCTGGAGTCAGAGTTTTTTATCTTCAAATTTCCAAGCAATGTAAATTTAGAAGACATAGCCATACATACAGGTTGTGGTGCAGCAGGTCCACCGTACCCTCCAGCTGTCATCCCTGCCTGTGGCTTAAGGGTGGCCAATGCTGAAAAACATCAATTGTTATGAAACAACCATCCACCAGGTCATGAATACAATTTTTTAAATTTATATCTACATCTAAAATACATGTAACAAGAGAACCAAAATCATGCTTGATATGTCAATATGACTTTTACGTGTCTCAATAGAATGTAAGATAAAACAAGAGGCACAAGTTGGCCTATACTGCTCACCTACCATAACATGATCATTTCACTAAGCCACTGGTGCAATATTGTCAGAACACAAGCTATGAAAACTATAACTCAAACTTTATATTTTCAGGAATTTACAAATTCTACAACAGTCATATTTTTTTCCCTTTCCAAAGATAAATGCATAATGTACATAGTCTTGTAGTCATCCAAAATTGTAAAAGTTCAATTTACAGCAAAAGTATTAATATGTGGTCTGCAGTCACATTTCACATAAACTGGAATTATAATATATAGACTGTTGATTTGTTAGGGTTTTTTAACTCATAGTAAATAAAATAAAATCAAAGTTTGAAGGAGAAAAAAATCCAAATAATTTCTGAGTAATGGTAGTGAATATGTACAGTGCCATAAAAAATACACAATGTAAATCAAAACACATATAAATGACCAAATGCTTAACACCGAAATACTAGCAACTGTCAAACTCTGCAACAACAAAAATATCAAATTGCTTCCAAATATTTAAAAAATTCAAAAGTGATGCAGTTTTACAAAAACAATTCTCTTCAAGAAAATGTATAGAAGTATTTACAAAAACTGTTTTTACTGGAGTAAAATCAATACGGAAAAAAATCCCAGCAAAATAAATATCTATAAATAAGTAATTAAATTCTGATCTTAATTACAACACATAGCTGATGCTAACCTGCAGCTATATATTTTCTCAAACAATATTTTATATCATTTCTTCAGTTATATATATATATATATATATATATATATATATATATATATATATATATATATATATTTAATCACCAAGGTGTGTTATTTATTTTGTTAAGTTATATAATCTGTTATATTCAAATTTAAGTATCTTCAATTCTAATTTAATATGCAGATGAACTCTTGTCAACCAATACCCATCATTCCCAACAGTCTATCTCATATGTCAATTCCCTTGCTTGGGTTGAAAATATGGCATCCAGAATGGTCAAGTTCTAAGCCAATCAAATCACCTCATTAATAATTCAAACTAGTGTCAACAAGCAAATCTTGAAAGATGGGTAATGGAAAACAAACACATCAATAAACCATAAACTCACAAAGACTTACAGCCAGGTGAACTAAAACAATACAATTTTGTTTGAATATAGTGAAAATGAACCTAGCATGTAAAAGCTCATACCAAGTATGGTTTCAATCCATTAAGTTCTTTAAAAAATATCACGTTACATTTCTTTGAGAATAACTTACCTGATCACATTAATATTAAGAAAATCAACTCAACTACCTTCTGAAACCAGCCTCCCCCTAAAATAAAATTGTTATCTTTCCTACCAACATAGACAATGAAAAGACACATTTACCAATTACTCCACCTTCCCACCACCCAGTTACAATCCATAAGCTTTATCCTCCTCTAAGACTTAGAGCATGTTGAACACAATGCTAATTTTAGCAATGGTACCAAGTCGATAGGGATTTTGTTGTGTTTTTTAGCCTTCACCTGTAACTGTTTTCCATACACTTCAGATAGTGTCTGAAATAATGAACTGTATCTAAAATTATTGTCGTTCATATCAATTGTTGAGAGTGAATGAATGACAAGCTTCTGACTGCCTGAAGAAGGTAACCTTTCTTCACTATGAATCCATGTTGCATTAGGATCATGGAACCATATAATTTCAAATGCTGATAGCTAGAGTCTATAAAAAAAGGGCATGCAATTCACTCAACCTGCATGGTGAAACTTTGGCAATTAAAAAGAATGTTTTGCAAGATAGCAGCTTGTGAGGGTCTGTTAAAGGAATAAATTGTCTGAGTTTAGCACTGTCAGAACAAAATAAAGGTTCTGCTTGTAAAACAATATCAGTGACCATGGTCAATTCAAGTCATAACAATCATACAAGTTCAAGTCCAACAGGACACTGTCATGATCCATACTTCACCTTCCATGTCTGAATTCATTGGAAGTCACAGAGCAGTAGACCCTAATTATAACAGCTATTTTCCCTCCCTGAAGACCCTGAGAAAAAGTTAGCAAACTGAGCGATAAAGCCTGCAAAGGACAGAACAATGTTGAGAAAAGTCAGCAGTGCATGAGATTTAAGCCTGCAAGGGGACATCGCTGATGCCTTTACACCAGTCACTAAAAATTGCCACTTTCACCACTAGCCTTCAAAGGGCTTGAGCAGTTCAGAGCTGCAGGGATTTTCATCAGAATGTCTTTCAGTAGACCAAGTTGAAAGTTAGTCCCAAAACCCATCCCAACTGGCTGACAGCACCCATGGTTCAGGGATCTGAATCAAAAACTGGAACTGGATCAACACAATTAGAAGCCCTTCTGAAACAACTTGGATTATCTATATATTTTGCAAAACAATTCCAAGCCTGCTAAAAATGATGGAGTCTGCCACATACAGGGTGGTAAGTCGCTGGTAACAACTGTGTGGTTTGGGGAAGAGAAATCTGGCTTTCTATTCCCTTTATTTTACTGCCTTCAAAAATTCAGAACCCTATTCCTACCTTAAGTTAGATTACAACCACACCTGCTGCTACTGAATGTGGTTTGTCGACTCCTCTTTAGACAACTATAATTTATCCCAGTTGGTATGGAAAGTAGGAGAGGCAGCTCTTGTCAACACATCATCATTAAAATTGACTCCAAAACTGGCTGGATAGACTGGTTAAATGGGATCCCATAGGCTCCAAATATAATAGTTCGGATTTGGATTTATATTTTTTTTAACGTTGCTTTAAAAAAATTCAGTCATATCACTACAATGTCTGCAGTGTGAGTTTATAGCGATGCTATAGCACTGAGGCATCATGCCTGAAATGTAGCACGATGTCCCACCTAGTCACATTATCCTGACACCAGGCCGACCAGTCCTAACACTAACCTCCTAATGCTAAGCGCCAAGTGAGGCAATGGTTAATTCCATTTTAAAAGTCTTTGGTATGACTCTGCCGGGGTTCTAACCCACAACCTCTCACATCTGAGGTGGATGTTCTAACCACAAGGCCACTGGAGCGGTTATGTAATAGTTCTATTGGATAGTATGAAAGCACAACTAGCACAGCAGTAAAAGCCAAAAATGGCTGATAAAACATGCCAGTAAAAGCCAAAAATGGCTGATAAAACATGCCAGTAAAAGCCAAAAATGGCTGATAAAACATGCCAGTGACATTGGTGTTATACCGTATGTGCCCAAATTGACACACACTCAAGTCATTCTCAAACACATAAAGGGTCCTGCACCCACATGGCTGCCAAAAATTGCAACTCCAATAGGTAGTAAGGCGATGTATCTGATCCTCTATATCAAGCTGACACTACAGGAATTGTTCTCTTAATCTTTGAAAGGAGAGGGGCCAACATAGCATCCACCACCACACTAATTACCAATATCTAAAGACTCAAAATGTCATGCTCAGTCGACTTGATTTCACTTCACTTTTCAAACTTTAGTACATCATGATGGATTAGGTATCCTCTTATCAGTTTGTGCAAACAATGCAATGTGTAACTAAGGAACACCTACTACAAGACTTTAACACGCGTGTCCTCACTGACCATACACTTCTTGCAGTTAAATTGGAAAATCAGCAGCAAGTATCATTAATACAAAAATAAGTCACAAGCTGTGAAAAATGTACCTAATTGTTGACTAATATACAAAAAAAGGTGACTAATATACAAAAATAAGGTGACTAATAAACAAAAATAAGGTGACCAATATGTAGCAAATACCTTAATAATCATTAGCAAAACTTTCTTGACGGAAAGGTAGAATTCAAGCTTACATCTGATTGATAATGAGGTGATACACTGTTGAATGTACTACACTGAAAGCTTAAACTGTTAAACATCTGGTACATTGGTAACCACCAAACAGGAAAGGGGAGATAACTCGTGAGTTTCTCTCTCTCTCTATGCATGCAAGAAATGTACATTAAAAAAATATGGCCAGAAATATCTTTTTGGAAAAGTGCTTACCTTCTCTGGCAGCTGTGACTTCCTTGGTGAGACGTGCGATGACACGGCAAGCAGCGTCGTGCTGATACAAAGCATGGGACAGCTCTACAACAGCAAAGAAATTACAACAAAACTTAACGAGTTTAATCTCCAATGAACCTTGTATACCCAGTCATATTTGTCCTCCAATCAGGTTCCCATATGCTTTAAATATCTTATACCAACACAATCCTTGAAATATACTCTTTGATTATTAGAAGCTGCAATCAAACCCTGCACTTTACTTCATAATTTACAAAATATGTGAAACAAGAATAGCAAATGTTCCAATTTACTATCATTACCATAGGTATCCAATGATAAACCCGCCCCCACTTGCAACAAAAGTTTAGAAACATTTATGAGAAAGAAAGACTTATCAAATGATGAGCCCATACTCCAGTTTTCATCACAAATATATGGTGGACCTCCTGGGCTTATAATTGGAGAAATATATCACGTATTTTAACAAATGTACTTTTTTGTCATTATGTTCTCGTCTAACAATGTGTTCTATTTCATGCCAAGTATGTCACTCTATCACAACACACATTGAAGTATCTCTTGGTTTGCATCCTGTTATGTAATCAATAAATCCTTATACTTAGATTAAGCATAACAAATTATGATTTCTTCTGCCGGCAACATGAAAATATCCCTGAACTCGAACAAGTGCAACAAAAATTATAGCACACGAGCTCAAGAAAGTCAATTAGTTGACAGAAAACTGCTAACTATGGCCGCCAGCTACTAATGTTTCCACCCTTATTCAGTCTAAATGATTAAAGAAAGTAATAGCAATGGACAATCCATCGAGGTTAAACAATGGTTAGACTAAATGACATAAATTGACTATCTGACTAATCAATCAATAAAACCTTTTGTTCTTACCTTGTCTTGCTGTCTGCAACTGCTGACGAAGTGTAAAGCTATGCAACATCACTGCATCCTAAGTAAAAAAAACAAAAACAACTTACTTATGAAATTCTAAGGCGTCTATAATAAATTACAGTGTCTTGGTTGAGCTGTGGAAATTTTATGTATGTTTGTCCTCTTATAATGATCAAGAGGATTGAGGATTTATTAAATCTAGGGTGACAGATTGGGTGTGTGAATGTCACCAATGAATTGTACCACATCAAAAAAAGTAAAGTAATACAATTGCCTAGTTATTATTAGTGTTTACAATTCCTTTTAAAATTACAAGATCTCTAAAACCAACACTGCTTTCAAGATTATTAGTTCAGGTTTATCCAAACTAGCTGTTTCATTGCTATTCTAATAGGCAAAATAATTACACATATAAAATGCATTTAAACTATGTCTGAGAGCTTCTCTTACACAATCACTTTCTCCTGGTATCACAAAATGAAATGGCTGAATAAAGTTTATACAATTTATATTAAAATATGCAGCAGAACTTGGAAATACTTTGGTACAAATCACCAAGATGCCTATTTCAGCCAACTGTCAAAAACATTTCTTTAGCCTAATCAACCTGAATAACTAAAACTTGTTGTGCATGTAAAAATTCATGCAAATACCCCAATTTTAATATGGAAAAAAACCTTTGGAACTGGAGATCATTTCTCATGTATCATCCATACCTAGGCAAAAAGTGAAATTTCTGCTCCCTGAAATGAATACTTTAACTTCAATATAAAATCCATTATGCCAGTTTACCCATAATGCAAGTTTGTCAGATATTGTGGCACAACACTATCATCATATTAAGATATAAAATAATAACATTGTGCAAAAACTCTTCTTTTCTTTCAAGGAATGTTGAGTTCAAATATTGTTCTAAAGTGTATGGTATTCTTCACATAAGTGTTTTTAAACAGAAAATGATTTATGTTGATGAAACTAATGAATAAGTAGTTATAGGCACTCCAGTGAGGAATCAATTACCCATTCGTCCTGCAGCATTTTAAGGATGGCAGGGATACTGGTAGCTGAAGGTGGTCGAGGCTTCACCAGAGGAGATGCTGAAAGAGAAGTAATTAAAATGGCAGGCATAAATGAAGACATGTATGAACTTAAATTCTGTCAGTCAAAACAAACCAATAGTATTCAAATAGAAACCAGCAGCAAACTATTTTTGGCTTTATACTTTGGCAATAACTGCCACCTACAATTATTTCTTGAATGTCTAAAAAAGGTTCATTTTACAAATTAATATTGCAATGCTGTATTCCACAAGGGATTGTTCACTGCATTAAGATTGATATCCTCCATTCAATACAGAATGTTCATAGCTTAGAGGAGGCTTGCATTTTCTGATTCAGCATTAATGAAAGGACTTGCCTCGTACATGTCTAAACTGCATCAAAAAGAACTTTAAATATTCAATCTCTTTCCTTTCATGACCATCTGATCATGAACAGGTGTGGTGATGATGTGTCAATACTTCTGCAAGCAAGACATATGCCTGACTTTTTTTTAAAAAATATTTAAAATATGGCTGGTAAAAATTATAAGTGTTCTAGCAATTATGCAGAAAGGAGGAAACAGTATCTGATTGAACTCTGAGAAATTTAAACTATTGGATGCCTCTTCGTAAAAGATATTGGACATGTTTGCATACAGTTTGACCTAGTACAACAAATAAAAGAAAAAATAAACATAAAATTTAACAAAATGAAATGCACATACATGTACTGTGACAAATATTTAACATTTAGTGAAAGTGAATCTACGTCCTTCAATGCGATAGCTCAGTCTGTAGAGTCTCATAATCTTATTAGCATTTAGTCTCAATCTTATTTGCATTTAGTCTCATAGTCTTATTAGCATTTAGTCTCATAGTCTTATTAGCATTTAGTCTCATAATCTTATTAGCATTTAGTCTCATAATCTTATTAGCATTTAGTCTCATAATCTTATTAGCATTTAGTCTCAATCTTATTAGCATTTAGTCTCATAATCTTATTAGCATTTAGTCTCATAGTCTTATCAGCATTTGGTCTCATAATCTTATTAGCAATTATTCTCATAATCTTATTAGCATTTAGTCTCATAGTCTTATTAGCATTTAGTCTCATAATCTTATTAGCATTTGGTCTCATAATCTTATTAGCATTTAGTCTCATAGTCTTATCAGCATTTAGTCTCATAATCTTATTAGCATTTAGTCTCATAATCTTATTAGCATTTAGTCTCATAGTCTTATTAGCATTTAGTCTCATAATCTTATTAGCATTTGGTCTCATAATCTTATTAGCATTTAGTCTCATAATCTTATTAGCATTTAGTCTCATAATCTTATTAGCATTTGGTCTCATAATCTTATTAGCATTTGGTCTCATAATCTTATTAGCATTTGGTCTCATAATCTTATTAGCATTTGGTCTCATAATCTTATTAGCATTTGGTCTCATAATCTTATTAGCATTTAGTCTCATAATCTTATTAGCATTTAGTCTCATAATCTTATTAGCATTTAGTCTCATAATCTTATTAGCATTTGGTCTCATAATCTTATTAGCATTTGGTCTCATAATCTTATTAGCATTTAGTCTCATAATCTTACAGAGCTGCCAACCCTCCAGGCTCACAATTCGTGAAAATGGTGATAAAAATTCACGAATTGTGACCTTAATTCGTGAAGTGATCCTAGAGTCAGCGAATGTTTGTCAGAACAAATGAATGCACTGCAAATGTTTGGCATATTCCAAACTAAACTTCACTTTTTTTGCAATATATTTCTTTTCACTATTCTGAAGTTTCTTCTGACCCTCGCCACACCATTTTTTTAAAATTTGGACATTGATGTTGGTGTATAGAGTCAAGAGTCCATTCCCTATCGAAAAGTTGGAATTCACTGGCATAGGGTAACCTCTTACTAACTGGCCGAGCAAACTTGAATGATCTTTCATCGAGATATAGCTGCTTGAAATTGATAGGAATATGATTTATTTTCTCAAAAATCATGAGCATAGCATTTGTCTTGTCTTTAATACGCTGACAAGAGAGACGAAAATATGTTATTGCTAAAATTTGACCTAGATCTGGCTATTTTTGTCTTGGTCATGTAACTACAAATCTTGCAATCTACGTCAATGATGTCATCGAGTCACGTGATATGGACAACAAACAAATTTCCAAAGTTAAAATGGGGTAACAAGGGTCCAAGTAAACAAAAAAAGTTGTTGAATGGAAATTCAAATTAGCATTGCCGGCGCATGCACAGAACAAAATTCCCGTCAAGCCCCAGTTTCTCTTAAAAGCATACGCAAAACTAAACTTTTATTTATAGATTAAAATACGTTAAAATGATTGCTACCTGCCAACAGTACCTCTCAGCTATTGTTCACTAATACTGTGACCAGTTATACCAGACCCTTTCAGCAACTGCCGATATCATGACGAGCGCTTAACGGGAAATAGGTTATTTTATTTTTTTAAAATTTTAAATGGAGAACTCAAGAATTTGTGATTTTTTTTATACATAGGGCATGAACTTGTGAACCGCTGAAAAAGGTCATAAAATTCACACCAAAATCGTGAGGATTGGCAGCTCTGACCGTATCAGCATAATCTTATTAGATACCAACCTGGAATAGCTACACCTGTGTCCGTGAGAAAAGCACTTAACTCCCATTTCTTTGGCATGTTATAGCCAATAATGTTTTAAAATTGCAGTAAACAAGCAAAAACATAAATTCATTATTTTTAGACACTAATCTGTATATTATTTATAATTTGTAATATTTTCAGGACAGATACAGCATTATAAAGTAGGCCTTCAATACTAACAGATACAGCATTATAAAGTAGGCCTTCAATACTAACAGATACAGTATTATAAAGTAGGCCTTCAATACTAACAGATACAGCATTATAAAGTTGGCCTTCAATACTAACAGATACAGCATTATAAAGTAGGCCTTCAATACCTATAGATACAGAATAATAAAGTAGGCCTTCAATACTAACAGATACAGTATTATAAAGTAGGCCTTCAATACTAACAGATACAGCATTATAAAGTAGGCCTTCAATACCTACAGATACAGTATTATAAAGTTGGCCTTAAATACCTACAGATATAGCATTATAAAGTAGGCCTTCAATACCTACAGATACAGCATTATAAAGTAAGCCTTCAATACCTACAGATACAGCATTATAAAGTTGGACTTCAATACCTACAGATACAGTATTATAAAGTAGGCCTTCAATACTAACAGATACAGTATTATAACATAGGCCTTCAATACCTACAAATACAGTATAATAAAATAGGCTTTGCATACCTACAGATACAGTATTATAAAGTAGGCCTTCAATACCTACAAATACAGTATTATAAAATAGGCTTTCCATACCTACAGATACAGTATTATAAAGTAGGCATTCAATACCTACAGATACAGTATTATAAAGTAGGCATTCAATACCTACAGATACAGTATTATAAAGTAGGCATTCAATACCTACAGATACAGTATTATAAAGTAGGCTTTAATGCATGCATGCTGGTATAGGGATGTTAATATCTGTTTTTTTTTTCCAAAACCGATTATCGTTTGTAGAAATCCAATTTTAAATCGATTATCGGTTTTTGTCCTACATAGAAATTACAAGAAATATATTCTTATAATGCAAGTTAGTGTATGCCTCATGCGAATAAAATATATTCATTTACATACCATAACGTACAGACATGCAAGCGGCACAACACAGTGTCAACTTTAAATTGTTTATTTTCTACTTGTGGAGGGGGGGGGGTGTGCACTGATTGTAAAAATGTGTATAATGCGCGTGTTATATGCGCGAAAATACGGCAGGCTTTCCATACCTACAAATACAATATTATTAAGTAGGCCTTCAATATCTACAAATACAGTATTATAAAGTAGGCCTTCAATACCTACCAATACAGTATTATAAAATAGGCTTTCCATAACTACAGATATAGTATTTTAAAATAGGCTTTGCATACCTACAAATGCAGTATTATAAAATAGGCTTTCCATACCTACAGATGTAGTATTATCAAATAGGCTTTGCATACCTACAGATACAGTATTATAAAATAAGCTTTCCATACCTACAGATATAGTATTTTAAAATAGGCTTTGCATACCTACAAATGCAGTATTATAAAATAGGCTTTGCATACCTACAGATACAGTATTATAAAATAGGCTTTCCATACCTACAGATACAGTATTTTAAAATAGGCTTTGCATACCTACAAATGCAGTATTATACAATAGGCTTTCCATACCTACAGATATAGTATTATAAAATAGGCTTTCCATACCTACAGATACAGTATTATAAAGTACCGTATTTTAATTAATATTTTTAGTAATACAGTCCTACCCGTTTATATCAACATCGCTTATATCGACAAGCCGCCTATGTCGACAAAAAAGCAAAGTCCCAGTCCCTTGGTCTACTATTACTATCAAATTGTCATGCTTATATCAACATCGAGATAAAAGATCAACGTACATGTCAACAGAAGCTCTTGGTCCCAGCTTTAACAAATCCTTTGTTTTCTAATCATTTATGTCGACAAGCTGCCAGTTCCGACCCATATTTTGTTCAACAATTAGTTGATCTAGTCCAGGCTTTAATGTCACAGTCAGATTTTAAAAAAAACCATAGCAGCACATTTTCTCACCACTCTGCAGCTAGTTAAGTCTTTGATCTTGCTGTCTAACTTGTGGGTCATGTTCTTCAGATGTACTCTTATAATGACATGTACATCTGTGGGTCTTTCAGCCACTGAATTTTCTGATTGTTAATATCAGCACAGCTAAAAGAATTAATTGATCAACACAATTTCCCAATCAACAAGAGGTCGAAGCAGGACTAGCAAGCCCTTAAATTTAATGTCCAGGAAATTGATGCATACAGAAGACTCCTGTATGTGATTTTCTGAATCCCAGATATAAAAATTGCGTGAAAATACGGATCACGCATTACCGAGACCTTTGAAAGTGATCAGTGATTAAAACAAGTTGTTTTTTTGCTGTGAAAGTTTCGTTTTTAACTTTATTTACATTTACGATGGCTACCAACAGCAGTGTAAAACGCAAATAAAATTTACAGTCTCTGGAAACTAAATATCTGGCTCTTAAGGAAGTTGAGGGATGAACATCTCGCAAAGAGGTCTGTGAAATGTTTCACTTAAAAATAACACCCGTTCAGGAAGGATGAATGCTGCAGAGTCTATACAGAAAAGGCTACCTTGAAGGTAACTGCCCTCCCCAAAGGAAGAAGCAGAAGACTGCTACATATGAAGACACGGAGGAAGCATCAAAATGGTTCAATGAAGCATTTGCGAAAAAACCTAGTGTGGAGAACTTCACTGCAACAAGTGGTTGGTTCAGTCGCTTTAATGTTCGTCATAACATCGGATACAAAAGTATTTGTGGAGAATACATGTACTGTTGACAGTTTTTCACTTCCCTGTGAATAGCCCCATCCCCTTGGTAGACTCAATAAAATGGGAATAGACTGACCAAAATCTAGGCCAATTTAAGTACATGTACATGAAGCATGTAAATAACAACTATCCAACAATGTGCTAATGCAGACGTTGAATATCATAATGTTTTTTTGTATCAGGATGTAGTTGATACAACATTTTAATTTGGACACAGAGGTAACCAAAATGTAATTTGTCAATATGCAAATGTATTTCACACTGATTCTGTCTTCATGTACTCAAAATTTCCATTATTTTCTCAAAGTGTAAATCACTGGCACTTGATTCTGGGTCAATTAATGTATAAACTCACCATATCATGTGCTATATGATATGGTGAGCGTATACATTAATTGACCCAGAATCAAGTGCCTGTGGTGTAAATGCTATTCACTGACGACGGGTCACCCTTTGCTGACGAATTTTAACTTTTATCTTTTTTCAGCCCCCCCCCCCCCTCTCGACATCCGCCTATGTCAACAATATTTCCTCAGGCTCAAGGATGTCGACATAAACAGGTAGGACTGTAATTAGTTCTTTTAATTTTGAAAAGAACAAAAGAGGTGCTTTTTCAAAGAAAATACTAGTTAATAATAGGTACATAGTAAGGTTGAATAGAAGCCAGAACTGGGACAGAATATTCCAATCTGGTACACTAGATAAACGAACACTGATTTATTTAATGTCTAAAATGCAGAGTATTACCTTTGACATCAATCAACATATCAGGGGCCAATTTTTCCCCTGTCATGGGATCTGTTCCATTTTCCTTGATATACTTCTCTATCAGTCTCCTCTCATAAATGAATCCTGACAAGGGGGAAATAACTGGGTGCTCAGGAACCTCATTGCTAACTGAAATGCAAACAGGAAATGGCTTGACAATGTTATTCATATTTACTCTAAACACACAGAACTCTTCATCAATGTGTGTAACATAAACAAATTGAGGTCACCAAGAAAACAATCTGAACTGCAAAATTAATCAATGAACCAACCTACCAGCCAGTTAGTGAGCCAATTTAAATAACATAAAATCCACAAAAAAATCAATTTTAATCCATAAAATCAAATTAATCAACCAACAAATTATTTTTGATCAGTTTTGTTCAACACTATGCAACATATCATAGATACAAATACTTTCAATGACAAAATATGAAAACAGCTTCATAAGTTCTTTAAACTATTTTCAGGCAGCGTCTTGACAAATTCAAAGTTAAGTTAATACACAGGAATTCTTTTTTGAATGTACAGCTTGCAATTTATGATTCAAATCATCTTGGTTGGGTTATGAACAATGAAAAATCTATATACTGATGGAATGGCTTACAGATAGATCACGCCTTTACTGGTAATAAATTTACTTAGTGGTAATAAATCTACCTGTGTGGAAGAAAAGCTAAAAGCTTGTCCTATTATAAGTTCCACAAATTATTAATTTTTGTTAAGTCATAATGAAACAAAGTCAACTCACAAACTTATATCTAGACTCCAACAAAGGCCAGCTTTTTAATCTATTTTTGTTTTAGAATATTTGCACTGATTCAAATACATACCTCCAATGTAACGAATAATTAGTGAGCTCAAGAAGTAGCAAGCACTTTCGATAATGCATACATCTAACAGCCAAATACTAGACACCTATAGTTTCCATCTATAACCCCCACCAATTTTTACATCAAATACACAAGAAATGCCCCAAAACTTACTTATTTGGTTCATCAATTAATAATTTAACTCTAATATCACAAAGCGGTCCCTAACATGGTGACAATCATGTTAGACATAAAAAGAAATGAATCAACTCATTATGCTTTGTGCATTTTAATATCCTTGATGCTTTTCATTTTAAATTCAGTTACGAGCTGCCTGAGGGTAGATGGATAATATACAAAACAGTGGCACCAAAAGTACTAGTTTCTATCATTATCTTCTTCATCTCTAAGAATTTAATCCATTCACAATTCCAATTAATTATATTTCAAAACTTAGGTACATTACTTATACAGAAAAAGAATGTTCACAAAATATGATGCACCAATGAAATAACACAGAATAGTATAAACAGATATCAAGCATACTTCACTCCCTACTAGATTTAACTTCTTTAAATTACAATCTATGCAGTATTTCAAACTATTCCATGGTAGATGCAAACCCAAGTAAAGCACGATTCTATCACTGGTTTTATTAACTCACTCAAATGTTTTGGTAAATTTATATTTAGAAGGATATATCTCATGATAATAAGTTCATTACTTATTTGCTGCAAGAAGTTGCCAATAATTTCAATATATTCCTTTGTCATGACCACATATTTCTTTGCCACACTGCATACAGGGATCAATTTTGTCCTACAATGTAAGACATCAATCCTGATATTGATGTTTTGGTGTTTGAGGTCTTACCGTCTTAATAATGGTACTGTAATATGTTTTGATATTGATTAGCATCAGAATGATGTAAAATTTTCAGGAATATCTTACACTTGGAAGAAAATATCTGAGCTTTTTTTAAAAATTAAAATCATAATGTTTTAATCTGACATTACTTGTTCTGAGGGGGCCCCGAGTGATCTAAAGTGATCTCCATTACGGATCACTGCCATCTCACCTGCCTACGTTGGTTCGAGTATAAGATTTGGCTAATGTAGTTATGTGAGAAAGCTTGCCAGTAGCTTCTTCGTGGTCGGTGGTTCTTTCTGTGGGTTTTCCTGGGTTCTTCCTCCACCAATAATACTGGCTGCCATGTATAGCCTATTATGTGCTGAAAAATGGCGTTAAACCCTATAACAACAACTTATTCTGATGTCTTTTCTCTAAAAATTTCAAATTCTTACAAATGAGCATGTTTTGAAGGGATTTTTTTTTAGCAACATTTCAATTTTCAGTTGGCTGGAATGAGATTATCAAAATCAGTTAAAAAGAAAAGACTCTTGAATGAAACAAACTTAAACTTAATCCAATTTTAAAAATCCTGGCTTCTTTCACATTCCAGGCATATGAAATGCAGGCCAACAGAACTTGACAACAATTCCATTTGCGAATTTGAATTATTTAAAAAAAGACATCAGTCTGACTGAAACATTTATAACTATATTTATTGAAAAGTGCCAGTAACAAATGTATTCCTGAAAATCTGACTTCTATTTATGATGTTAGTCGACCACACAGCACCATTATTTAGGTGGCAAGATTTCAACCCCCAAAACATGTCATACATTGTAGAACTAGAATCAATTGGAATACAGATCAATTTAATTTTGTGACTGTGGTTTTGCAGGCATATGAATTTCTACAATATAATGACTTTTAATGAAACAAAAGCATTATTAACTGTTAGAAAGAGACCAAATAGCAACCCTTAAATATTGTGCAAAACATTATATCATTCAACCTTTTTTGTTATATTTTTGTATTTGACCGTTTTACTTTTGTATATGCCTTGAACTATGGAGTAGTGTACAGGAATTAAAAATATCTGCCACACCGAAGCACATATTTCTAAAGAGGACAACTTAGCAACAAAATTGGCTTAATGTACATGAGACTTGATGACATTATCTGAAATGTGCAATCTGTAAGCGCCTAAAATAGTAAAGGCTGAGCTAGCGAGCGGGATCTTTAAAGTAAGCTAACGAAAATGGACGTCAGATTTCAAAACTCATCAGACTCGAGACTAAGTAACACGTTAATAACCGCTCAAAGAGTCAGCCTAGTGCTCCAAAAGTTACTAAAACCTTGCTGCCGATCAATATATAAATCATATTTAGTTATTCATATATTACTGCGTATTACAAAAAGGTTAAGTTAACACATGAAGCATATAAACTGTAAATATAACGTTAAATTTATACAAAACACGCACTTGCACAGCAGAGCGCCATATTGCTTGTATCACGTGACTTACTATTAACTAAGCACCAGGAAGAGGCCGAACCTTCATATTCTCATATTAGGCAACTCTATCAAGGAATCAAGTTATCAAATTATTCGCACTGTATACTGATTTACACTAGGAGCTGAATATCGATAAATAATTAACAATAAATATGACTATAACAATTCCCTTTCTGACTGCCATCTTTCACAGGAAAACTAGAACAACCAATTAACCTATGCATATACAAGCATTGTATATACCACAGAAGAGTTAAATTACAAGAACTCAGTGGAAGATATTCACTGAGAGTTTTCTACAGTATTCTCATTTTCACATATACATTTTACTTCTATTTTTGTAGAATATGTCTTATATCTGATGTCATGAAAATAAACTAATTTGATTTCTTAAGAATACGAGAAAAAATATCCATCAATCCATCTTTCGATAGATCAGTTGACTGATTTATTGATTTGAGATTTATATTTTTTAAAATAAATATTTCTATAACGTTGAAGTTTGGTTTAAACTTGATTTCATATTATTCCATTGTTCTTAATCTTCATGTCAAGATCCGTTCTTTCTCCAGTCCATGTTACTTTGAAGTGTTACATTTTTGTAAAATGTGCTGTTACTTCGACATCATCAGTCATTTTATGGATTGGTTTGGTTCTCCCAAAAATATACTATACCTCATATTTTTAGTTTGGAATCATTTGTTTGAAAATATTCATTTATTTCCCCGCTAAAACCCTTATTTAGTCTCAACAACATTGTTCATATTTTCCTTCATGTTTTTGGCTTCATGATGTGAGATGTAAGGAAGCGTACGTAAAGGAATATTCACATTGGTAGCTAACATTCCCCTTCGCTTTTCGTCCTCTGTTTTTACTCAGAGATTGGTAACGGCGCCTGATAAATCTTCTCGAGCCTTTGCGCATAGTTATGCGAAGAAGATAATACGATCATTATCTTTATCGTATTTGTTCTTCTTGCAATCTGTTAGTCTCGAGAAACGATGGAAGTGCGTTTATTAGAGATGTCCCAGTTGGTGATTGTGCAATGTCTGTCGTGGATATGTAGCCCAACATGGGAGTTGCAGTCCTTGCTGAACTTGAAAGCTGAGACTTGTTTGTGTTGGATCTTCTTCTTCTTCCTCTGAAATACCTTTTCATGAGCTAGCAAGCGATGCCTATCCTCGCCGGCTTTAACATCAGTGACCAGAGCGTGTCGCCAGCTGGGCTTGTCTAGAGCACGCTCTTTTCAGGTGTTGACATCGATGTCAAGGGCTTTCATATCGTGCTTGCAGACATCCTTGAAGCGGAGATGTGGTCGTCCGATTTACATTTTGCCAGAGACAAGTTCAGAATAAAGAAGGTCATTGGGGATCCGTCCGTCATCCATCCGACGTATATGACCAGGCCATCTGATGCGACGTTGGTGGTGAAGTGTGACCATGCTGAGAATCTTGGCACGTTTAAACATCTTGTTGTTTGTTACTCGAGCACTCCAAATGATCCCTAGTAAGCTTCAGATGCATTGCGCATGCTCAGTCTTTACTCTTGTGAAGGCGTACAAAGTCCAGGTTTCACTTCGCACCCAGGCACGGTACACGAAGATTTTAGTGTTCAGGGTCAGCATACTGTTGTTTAACACGTTTTGCGACAACCTGGAGAGAGTTGTAGATGCCTTTCCAATCCGTTTATTGGGCCCATCATCGAGCAATACGTTGTTGATGATTGTAGAGCCGAGGTACGTGAACTGACTGACTACATCAAGTTCGTAGTTGTTGATAATAATGCTTGAGGGATTCGCGTTCTGAGCCATCGCATTTGTTTTCTTCAGGTTGATGGTCAGACCAAACTCATCGCATGCTTTAGCAAAGCGATCAATCAAACGCTGTCACTCAACTTCTGTCATGCTCTGACAGAGCTGAAGAAAGTTTTCATTGGCGAACTGCCGTGCTAACCTTTGCACCATGCTTCTGGTAGACCTGTTTAGCTGTAGAGTCTCCTTTCATGGAAGGACTGGATCATGTTTAGCAGCTTTGGGGGGCGTCTAATCTTCGCCAGGATTGTGAAGAGTTCGTCTCTACTGACCAGATCTTAACCCCTTGATGAGGTCTATAAAGTCCATGAAGAGAGGTTTGTGTTGTTCTCTGCATTTCTCATGCAGTTGCCTGACGGAGAAGATCATGTCGATTATGAACCTTTCTGCACAGAACCCGCACTGTACTCTGGATACACTCATTCAGCAAGCGTATGAAGTTTGTTCAGGATACTATACCCAAAAGGCTGAGAAGGTCTATGCCCCTGTAGTTGTTGTATTTACTGATGTCACCTTTGTTCATGTACAGGGTTACGATGGTGGTGTCTCTCTTGTTCTGAGGTACTGCACCCTCATCGCAGCAGTGGCAGAGGAGGTCGTGCAGGTGTGCGAGCAGTACGCTTGATCCGCACTTGATGACTTCTGCTTTGTTGCCATTCTTCCCTGGGGCGTTACTTAAGGACAGTTTCTCTAATGTCTTCATTAGTTCTGTCACAGTAGGTTTCTCAGCGTTGGTCACGTGGTTCTCTCTGAAGTACTGTTCAGAGTAGTACTCCACCCAACGCTCCATCGATCTTGCCCTTGCCTTGTCGTGGATGGTATCGCTTGCGACATACTCAAGTGGTGTTATCGCTTTCTTCCTGGGACCCATTGCTTTTAATGCTATCGTACATGCCTCTGATGTGTCCGGTATCTGCTGCTGACTAGATGGTCTGACAGAGCTGAAGAAAGTTTTCATTGCCGAACTTCCGTGCTAACCTTTGCACCATGCTTCTGGTAGACCTGTTTTGCTGTAGAGTCTACTGGCAGGGAGATCATTTCTATTCCATGTGAGCACTGCGACGCTCGTCTATAGCTCTTCTCACAGTCTCTCCGATGTGATCACATCTCTCTTTGGCAATGCCTTGTGGGGTTCTAAATAAAAAGTCTTGGAGAAGACATAAGAGAATCCCTCAGCCTTGTCTGAATATGACGTCTTGCTAAAATCAATGCGTGCTTTACCCTCTAGCCGAGAGCGATGCATCCCTCTGGCTGACACTTCATTTTTCAGTACACAGCGAGTGGTCATTGTCTCAGTCAGCGCTGCGGAAGTTACAGGAATAAAGCACACACTTTATGGGGGACCATCTCGTACTGATCAGGTCCCGATAGTGCCAGTGTTTGGATCGGGGATGCCTCCAAGAAACTTTATCTGGTGGCTTTGTCTGACAGAATGAATCGGTGGTGCCGAAGTCGTGGTACAAACACATCTCTAGGAGTCGCTGTCCGTTATCATTCATCTTCCCAATGACAAACATACCAAGACAAGAAGAACAAGAGTAATGTTCAGTACCCACCCTAGCGTTCAAGTCACCCAGTAAAATCAAATTATCTTCCTTGGGAATCTTCGTTGAGCGAATTTAATTCGTTGTATAACTCATTGTTTTTATTTGCGGTGGCGCAAAGTGTGAAAACGTAAACACTGATCATGTTGACAGTCCCGTTGTAGTGTGGAGGCAGAGGGATAACAGTCTTCCGTTTCCTTGTTAGGAGGGTTCTATCATTCCATGCAGAGAGTTCCTGATGGCGAATCTAACATCAAACTCTTTTGCTTCATCAGTGCTCTTTCCATGACAGAATAATGTGTAGTTCTCTTCACTGGGGACCCGGAATCTTAGTAGCCGTGTCTCCTGTAGTGCGGCGATGTCGACCGTGCAAGTTCGTCATTGATGACTTTTGTCTTTCGAACATCGCTGATTGCCTGGAGATCATCTGAGAGTCCGGTCAGTATGGTCCGGATATTCCAGTTACCTAGCTTGAGGATTTAAGGTTTCATTGTTGTTTTTTGTTCGTTGTTTCTTGGTGCAATAGATGTAGTCTGCTTTGTCAAATACTCGCAAACCTTAAGCCCTACGCACCCAGTAAGACAGACAGACTGTGGCGGAACGGCAACTGTTTGTCTGGGGTCTATCCAGCTTGAGTCGGGCGGCAGCTATCCAGTGAGACCTGTTGGTCTGTCCCACCGTCAGAAGCAGCCACTGGCGTCTGACTCTACACCAATCGAGCGATGAATTATAACCAGCAAACTGCTGATTCCCGTGTTGTGTCGACGCTTTGAATATAGCTGAAGTGTCCTCTCCAGGGTTCAAGCATGTTTAAGCTGATATGGAGAATCAGTTGTTGCCCATGCAGCTGATTCCACCTCTCCACGCAGCTGATGAATTCAAGGGAGAGCACAAGCCGATACGTTATGGTACCAGTGGCGTCGCAAGAGTTGCCTAGATGACACTGAAAACATTACCAAGTCGCCTTATGGACTCCGTCTCCGGATTTTCTGTTAGGGTTTACCGCATTAGCATTTCCTATGACAGGGTATAGCCGCAAGGCAGCGAAGGTTTCAAGTCAGAGTTTACCTTCTCCTAGACGGGAGACTATCCAAGGCTAACGAGCACTATCTGCCCGAAGCGTCTGATTTTGAGGCGTCAGAAACTGTCATGTTACCCTTTACCCAGTCCGTATAAACAGGTTCCGCCGGGCTTAGCTAGGTCTTTCATGAAGGCATGTTGCTGGATTGGGTTGTCAGAGGCTCTATCAGATGTAAGCCATTGTTGGGTTTCGAAGGGAAGAGAATGTTTATCTCCCACATCCACCCCGGCGATAACAACCTTTGGAACCCACATGCAGGCATGCATGCATACATACATACATACATACATACATACATACATACATACATACATACATACATACATACATACATACATACATACACACACGCGTACACAGATACACACGCACAGATATACATACATACATACATACATACATACATACATACATACATACTTACATACATACATACATACATACATACATACATACATACATACATACATACATACATACATACATACATACATACATACTAAACGAATTTAAAGGCAATAAAGCAAAACATTTCGAGGCATATGAATGGCCCTGAAAATGGCCTTTGGGCGTTTTGTTTACACCATTTTGTTATCATAGAGGGCATCTCCAGGATCTTCTTTTTCTCAAATTTCCCTATGACCTCTGGTCCGTAGAGGAGGACTCTCTTCAGACAGCCTTTTCTATATACATACTTTATTCTTATCCAAAAGTTCGTATCGGTGATTCAGTTGATTTTCCATGATGATCTGACATACATGGGTAAGTCCGTATGGGACAGCATTGACGATATGAGAATAGATGATTACTCTTTAGTCCACATCTTGTGACTAAATAAGGTTAAGGGAATGAAATGAACTGCGGTTATTTATAGTGGAAGAGTGGATCTAAACGGGTTGAGTTTTTTTCACCAATCCTTACACGTTTTCCAAATTCAGTCACAGTGCGGAATCTTTCTTTGAATGGAAGATAGGTCACATTCCTTACATAGACGCGCTACCGTCTGTGCGCAGACAATCCATGATACAGATTTTCCAAACATAATGGAAACTAAGAAGTCAATGAACTGGTGTGCACTGGCCGTGGAGACGATGGTACAGCAGTAGCTACCAAAGTCACCACATGCCTACTTCCAAAAAGAGACAGATTATAATTGGGATTTAGTCGAATTTCCCTCTTCTCAAAAACATATTCTGGTACCAGTACCTTCATCACCTTCTCATTTCTTTCAACACGTTGAGGATTTTAAACAGAGACAGAAAAAATAATCGAAGAAATTTTTACAGCTGCAGAAAGAAGCAGATTGTTGCTTTTCTCCTTCATTAGCAACAAGAGGTAAGAAGAAGGAAACGTCAGGGAGAAAACGCATCACAGAAGAGACAAGGTTTATGACATAAGGAGAACACTGAGATTCAAACTTTTACGGTACTCTATACATTTTGGCAAAGTTAAGGAATCTGAAACAAATGTATGACTTCTTTTTTACGACCCAAGAGATAAAACCTTCCTGAGCCAAGCAGCACAACCCTGTTGCACATGAGTTACCCACCACAGTGAGTTCTACCAAATCATCCACAGGAAAACTAAGGAACATTCAGAAGTGACCCTCAACGTGGATATCAACACTGGCTGACATGATCATGAATACTTTACAAAAGAACATTCGTGGTATGCATATGGAGTTGAGAAAAAGCATTTACCTAGAGTTGGTCAAATTACAGATGAAACGCAAAGAACAAATGCATCAATTATGGCACCGATATTTAGACCACTTGCTCATAAATGCTATTAGAGGACTGATTAAGAGGAAAGTGTTCCAGTGGTCAGGCATTGTTAAACTAGGCTGGATGAAAAGGATCGGTATGTTACTGATTTTTGTTACTATGAGGTACACATACTGCAATAAAATACAGAAGAAGAGGTAATGGATTACCAGAATCTTGTCCACAACATAAACTTTACTCAAGAAGAAACTTCTGAAGAAGTGTGATGTGTATGCTAGGGACTGAACCATCTAGATTTGATACTGGAATATGATTATCTCTGTGGAGAAAATACATTTATATCTTCCGAACATAGAGGGTATAAAAAAAAACGGTCTACCATTCCACGAGCTTTATCACTCGTGATACAACAGATTTCGTGGAGGAATATTAATGCGTTTAATCAAAAGGTGGAGGATTACCAACACTTTATACGAGAACTGTGTCCCATGAATTGGGGTCAACGTGTATATTATGTGTCTTAGTGACATGCTTTCTGTGATTTTGTTTACCAATCGATTCCTTGTGGACTCTTTACGAACAGTGATTACGACCAAATTAAACGTGAAAGCATTCCCTTTAAATGTCCACGAGAGACTCGTTCTGTTAAAAGCCTTGCGCTTTCTCCTTCTTACTTCTCGACCTCTACGTGAAAAAGGATTCGTCAACTTTTAGGTACTGATGTATGTGTATCTTGCAACTTGTACCCTCACTGGACAGATGTACATGACTAAGGTCAAACATCCAATGTGAAAAGGAACGTTTAAACCTGTTAGAAAGAATTCAGAAGAAGCACCCATCACCGGGGACAACCACTCCCTTTAGAACAGGACTGACATGGACATTCCCGAAAGTCCATTCCGGGAGGACATCAGTGTGACCGAATGTAGAGTCTTTAGAAACATTACACGCTGTCCCTCGAACACCTGTATTACCAAAATCACGTTAGACAGAGACTTGTTTATATTATTTTGATCGTTTTGATGTGGATTTGATCGCTGTACTTAGCCGTTGGCTTTTATGCATATTTGTATTTCGTGTTGTTCCATTTATAACATGTTTTGAAATAAACGTGTCCTGAATGAGTATAAAAACTCTTATCGATCTTTATGACAAACGTGACATTTCCTACACTATGGCTAACTCTGCTGTCTCAGCTCCCTCTTCCTTCACCTTTAAAGTCATCGTCAAACAATTAGATAGTGCCCGTTTGGAGGCCTTGTATCTTCGCCAAAACCTTTAACATTTTAATTTCCGGACCCTGCTGTTCAGGCAAAACCGAATTTGTCATCCGTTTGATCGTCAATAAAAAGCTTTCAATAAATCGTCAACCTCAACGAATCGTGTGGTGTTACAAAGAGTGGCAATCGGTGTACAATTTCTTTCGAGAAAGTCAAGGCGATTCCATCGTGTTTGTGGAAGGCATTCCTAGCAAAGACGACATGCTCGTTTCTGACACTAGTCAAACCCATTGGGTCATTTTCGACGACATGTTATGAGAAGACGAAGAAGAAATTAAAGGTCGTCATCGTAATGTCAGTATCATTAACATCACTAAAACTGTTCAACAAAGTAAAGCCTGTCGCGCCATCTTGATTCTTGGATCGACACTTCGCAAGTCATTGACTGTTTTTTTTTTTTAAAAGTGACTATCATGCCCTTCAACACATTCTCAGCTACCACCGTGACCATTCCTTCGGCCAGTTATTTTTTCTTCTGCAAGATCTACAAAAACAACCCTTCTGGGTATGATGTGGCGAAAGTGTACTTAAACCGCAAGTCGTCTTTTCTACCAAATCTTTGTGGTTTATTGCGCCATCGGTGCTGTTATTACCAATTTGAGTTTTCAAGGAGAAAAACAATTGTGGACCATTTTACTGAGCACATACATCGGTTACCTTCTTCCCAATCCTTCCTTGAAATACTTCTCGAACGGGAGTCTTGCGTCCAATATTAGTGACCACTACAATATCCCCAGAAATCGTCTTTTAGAAACAACTCTGACTTCGAGTGACCCCTCGGACATCAGCAGAGCTCTTGAACAACAAAAACAAATGTTTCTTAACCTTGCCCAGTGACAGTTCCAAAGAGGTGTTTTCCCCACAATACTTAGTGTTGCTACACGGCCAAATTACCTAAAGTCATCCAATTGAACCACGAAGCTCATTGGGATGTGGCTTTAGTGGAAATCGTTTACCTAACACAGGTCGTAAATATCCTTCCAAATCATTTTTTCACGGTCGAAGTTCCTAACGAGCAAGTGCAAAAGTAATTCGATACGCATTTAAAATATGAGAATAAAACAAATCTCACAAACTAAACAGACCACCTATAGAATTGTAATTACCCCCAGGATATTTTTAGTGATCAACATTTGGTGACCATGATTGCTACCAGGTTAAATGTCATGTTTGGCAAATCCTTGGAGAGTGTCAAAAAAAAGTGTCACCCATGAGTATCAGAAAGTGGCTCGTCGACTACGGATTAAATTTTTGGAGGGTAAAGTAGTGTCCATTATATTTTGTCCTGAATTGTTTGATGTTTTGGGTGGGAATGTTGAGATGAGAATGGCCATGATCAAGAAAAACGAATTGTCATTCTCGACACCAATTCTTTAACCAAGTTATTTTGTTTCCCTGTAGAACTGAACCAAGGACTGAATTTGATGTTTATATACTCCGATGTGGTGTAGTACAACGTGGTGGGACACACATATGTATCATTACTGCGTGTTATTCCTTTCGAAGTAGATTCTGCCACGAACATTGCTTTAAAAGGAGATCTGGGGCAAAATATTCCATTTACCAAAGGGAACGCCACGGCGAAACTCCATTTTCGAAACCAATTCTCTAACGACCCGTAAGTCATGTATCCAGTGTACCGATGAGTTGCTCGACAGCAAGGACATGGTTAGGGAGATATGTGAAAATGGCTTTTTGTTCAGTGGCGCCGTATTGACACCGATGGTGACACGAACTTGCACGTCTTGAAAGATGTTGTATTGACGCACGTCAAAGAATTTCTCACAAACATCATCATCAACAAGAAAATACCAAAGAAGCTTTCTTAAGAGCATGCAAAAATAAATTGCTTCAAACGGGTAAAGTGAGTATGGGTCGACGAAAACTCCTATAAATACCCTGACAGAGGCGAGTAAGGCATTCCTGTTTCTTAGTCACCACGCAAGAACAAGTGAGAAAAAAGCGACAAAGACGCCCCACCAGAGGCCATCATACCCCTAGAGCTAGAAAGATTAAGAAAAGAAATGTCTGAGACTTTACTTCTATTTGAAACTCAGTGATCAAAACGGACAATAGCAGAGAGAGAGAGAGAGAGAGAGAGAGAGAGAGAGAGAGAGAGAGAGAGAGAGAGAGAGAGAGAGAGAGAGAGCTGACTTGTCCTTGTCTATGAAGATGTTCAAGACTGGCCAAGATGTACAAAACTTATGGGAATTTACATCGTGTCAGTCAAAACCTGATAGCCAGGCCTGAAGAGACAGTAGATGTCAGGAGATTGAAAGTGACCGAAGACCTGATATAAGAGAGCAGCAGAGAGGGTGAACAGACCAATTTTGTAGGCGTCAGCGATGCTTCCTTCTAGTTAATATTTATTAGGAAGTCTCAATTTGTCAAATAGACCTTTCTAGTAAATATTAACTAGAAGGGTCCATTTGGCAAAAAAAAAAGACGCCATATAGTTGGCGTTCACCCTCGTTGCTGCGTTACGCTAACCGAATTAGTTATAGATACAATGATGAATTAGCGATATATTTTTTATATAAATGGCAAACATCGGAGAAGCACAAATAACTAGATTAACAAGAGAACGGTTGGCTGCGATTAAGAAATTTCTCCCGGTGAGAGATTCTTTCAGAGATAATCTTCAAGCGCGTCAACAAGCAAAGATGGATTTTTCCACTGACACTAAACAATTATTCGCGCCGATAACTACGGCAACTAAGGAAGTTGTAACCGCGGTACAAGAATTAAAATCAGAGGTAAAACCTCCTAAAAAATATGATGAACGAGTTCAAGAACTCAGAGATAGATTTACCGAGGAAGCCTTAGCGGAGATTAATAAAAAAAAAAAGACTTAACTGATTTAGTAGATTTTGCTGCGCAAGGATATTACGCTAAAGGAAATTATTTAAAACCTGGACAACACGGCTATATAAAAAATCTAAATGATTTTGCTAAAGCAGTTTACAAAATTAAAAGAGAACTACCACAAGCCAAGAATGAGGATCTTATATATCAGGCGTATGTAACTGCTGTTGAAAAAAAATATTATGAATATCAACAACAGCGAGGTTTATTAGTAACTGAACAACAACGACTAGCAACCGAACAAAAACAACGAGAAAAATAAGAACGAGAACGAAAAAAACAACAACGAGCACGTACAAAATCAACTCCACAAAAACGAGGACGACCACGAAAACAAGAAGAACCTGTTATTGACCCTTTTGATGTTCAACGAGAAGAACCTGAAGAAGAAAAAAACCGGTGAGGGATCTCACGGTGGAAATTTAATACCCTGTTCAAGAAGTGTCCTCGATGATATATCACGGTTAGAAGTTCTCATTGGGGGAAAAAGAGCTGGAAATAATTCTCTGGAAATAATTAATGAAGCGACTGAAATCTGTCAACGGTTATTTCAAGGACATGTAATGGATATTGGACTATATCGCAGTTTCATCGATGAACTTACCGATGATTATTACAGGGACTGATCACCGAACAATTCTGAAGGAATTTTCACGATTAGATATATAGCATTTAAATAAAATGATAATACATCGTAGTATGAACAGACCAAGACGGGTTTACGTTGTAAACTCGCGACTACCAGTTTACAAGCTCATGTACGGAAATGGACTCGGTGATATTGTCACTGGATTATTTACTAGAATTGTTCCAAAGATTTTACCGGTTGGTAAAGAAATAGCGTCAAAAGCTATTGGGGTTTTCGGTGATAGAGCTGGTACAGTTATCGGCAATAGTGCATTTGATATGTTAGGTGATGCAAAAGACAAACTTATGTCGTTGGCACGAGGTAAAAGAAATTCAAAGAAAAATCTAAAAACATTTAAATTACAATCTACGGAACAAATGCCACTGAAAATAGGTAACTCGATTAATAAAATGGCAGCGGCGCGGTTAAGAAAAAGTACTGGTTCGGGGTTAACGCGTTTAAACATTTAGATCAACTATGTTAGTATAAAATGTTCCGGGATGAGATCGATGATGCTTTTAAAATAAATGATCCAGTATCAAGGAATAATTCTATACGTGATTATCAGTATTCTTCATATCAAGCACAAGATCCAAATACAAAATCACAAATTGATCTTAAATTCGATGACACACCTAAATACTTCTTGCCGTGTGAAGCATTCATCGAAATAGAAGGACAACTGCGGAAGCATGATAATACACCGTATGCAACCGGCGATAATCTTAAAGATACCCCGATTGGGTTTGTCAACAACGGAATAATGGCGTTATTCAACAACGCCCGATATTCGATTGGTACTTCTAAAATAAAATCCATCGATAACGATGTTGATATTGCAACAACAATTATAGGTTTAGCTAGATATTCTGATGATTTTATTAAATCTGCGGGTCATTCAATGATGTTTTCGAAGGATACTACCAATCACGCTGAACATCGTCAGTATATTATAAGAACACCAACTAAGCTAGATAATTCTGCCTTCGCTGACGGTTCTAAAAGTGAACCTGTTGTTGTAGGCAGTAATCCTAATTACAACGCGGGATTTTCAGCACGAAAAGCGAATATTGACACCAATGGTAGATTTTCATGTACGATTCCGTTGTCGCATATATTTGGATTTTGCCGAGATGTTCGGCGAGTAATATTTGGTGCTAGTCATACTGTAACACTTACACGAAGATCAACTGACGATTATGCTCTTTGGCGTGGTCCTGCTACTGTAACAGATGGTCGTGTACTATTGACAAAATTAGCGTTGTGTATGCCAGTTATGACTCCATCGTTGACCGTTGAGACTCAGTTGCTGTCGTTTATGGACCAAGGAGGAAAATCGTTGATGAGTTGGGGTGAGGTTACAACAGCTACTACGTCTAGTCCAGGTCCTAGAGTTTTCACTTGGCAACTTGCGCTGACGAAAAATATTTCAGCACCAAGACATGTTTTTGTTGTATTACAACACCAAAATAGAAGTCAAAAAATAGCTGGTGTTGCAGATGACAGTCTACAATTGCGATCTCATATGATATTTGATCGTTTTAATGTCAGTGAAGTATCATTGCGGATAAGTAATCAACAAGAACCAATGGAAAATCTTATCATCGATTACGAAAATAATCAAATAGGACGAGTTTATCATCGATTGTGGTCATTTATGGGTCGTGATCAAAATATTGATATTGGACTTCAAATATCACAGGTGGATTTTAAAGAATTATATCCGATTTATTACTTTTCGGTGCAACATCTTGATCTATCTAAACACTCAACCGTTGATGTAAACTTTCAAGCTCGTATCGGTGTTGCCCCTGACGGATTTAACGCGGTTGCTATTCTTGTCAGTAATAAATCTATGATACTTGAAGGTGGTGGTGGAAGAATGAGAGTCATTGATGCACCAGTGGAAAATCTATAAGATTTTCAAAACCATGTAATTGAATCAATCGGTGTTATATAAAATGTCATATAACACTATTAATGTTACATTAACACCAGGTCAGATAAAAAAAAAACTTCAATCGAGTTCAACTAAAAAATGTGGAACTACGATTACGCTAAAACATAATCAAATGACTGGCGGACCAAATAAGTTATTGCTGACGAAAACTCAGGTTAATCACTTCAATAACGCTTTTAAGGAAAAAAAGGGAGTTCAGATTACGCTATCTGCGGCTGCAATAGCAAATATGATAAAAATCGGAGGATTTTTCATGTGGTTGGCTGCAATTCCAGGATTGATTGCATCAGCGGCTCCGGCACTTCTTGGAGCGTTAGGAACTGGTGCAGCTGGAGCACTTGCTTCTAATGTTGTCAATAGGATAATGGGTAAAGGTCTAAACGGAAAATCACGAGAAAAAAAAAAGGGAAAGGGATTCAGACTACCAGGAAGTCGATTCACGCGATACTACAAAACCAGTTAGTGAAATCCTATGGATTTCCAATTTCACCAATGTCAAATTTTGATTTACTCGACGCAGTAAAAAAAACTCCCAATAAAGCATTTCAGTGGTGTATTCATGAAAGATCAATTACCAGCAAAACCACAAATACCAGAAACTGGCATAATTAATCTTGATGATAACACTGGACCTGGAACTCATTGGGTTGGTTACGCAATATATCCAACATATATTTTGACTCGTATGGATTACCACCTCCGATTGAATTTGTCAAATACGTGTCTAAATTACGAAGTAATTCAATTCCAGTTTGGTATTCAACGTTACCCATGCAGACATTAACAGATCCTCCAATATGTGGACAAGAAACCCTCAACGCGTTGATGATTATCTCGGCAAATCCTAAATTACCTCATAAAGCCATACACGAATACACGATGATGAATCATCGATGATTTTAACAAACAAATATATATATAACATGTCAGATATTTTTGGAAGATCAGTACCACGTGTTTCTACAGAAGGAGTTACCGTTGGACAAGTAAACAAAATAATCAACAAAGCTATCTCATCGATAGCAAACTTAGATGAATTAAAAAAATATATGATCAAATGAGCGCTAACACAGAATTACAAAAAACCATCGATGATGTTAAAGTCAGTGCTGATCAATCCGCGGCACAAATAACTAAAGTACGTGATGAATTTTACGGTCATATAACCAAGTCTAATCAACTCCAACAGGATATCATCGATTCATCGAGACTCATAAATAATTTCTTTGGTGTCCCACCTACACACGCTGATTTACAGATCTCACACGTAAAAACCACCGTTGATAATTTACCAAAATTACGATCAGATTTTGATTCTCATGTTGATCAGTTAACTAGTTTACGAAGAAATTTTAGAAAAGCTGATGACGCCATCGACAAGTTCTTCAGAAAGGATGCAAAACCAGATGATATTAAAACAACTCTCGGAAATATTATTACCAAACTCGATGAAATAACCGCGATTAATTCCCGGTTAGGTGTTATTCGAGAAGATAGATCAATTTCAGATTTAATCGCGATTAATAAAAAATCCATCGATGATCTTAAAACGACCACAAATGCCATAATATCAGATGCAACAAGAATGATAACAATAATTGAAAAAGTAAAATTTCCTCATGATAAAAATATCGTCAACAGCGTAGTATACACGATTCAACACGGATCATATACGTGGACACCTACAAATAATATTTTACACGTTACTGCAACCGTCAAAGGTATTTATCGATTAACGTTAGTGACACCAACGTTGTTTAATATATCATCGTCGAGTTCATCTGGAGTCAATAATACGATATCAACGATAATCGACAAGGATACGATTGAACAATTCACGATTACATCCACTGATAATAATCTAGCTAGGGTTTCAATGACATGGTATGTTGAATTTGTAGCCGAAAACAGTTAAACTAAAATGAAAAATTCTTTGAATTTTCAGGGATTTTCAACGAAGAGATTCAATCAGAGAATTATTGACGTCGTTAATAGATAAAATGTCAACAACGTCATTGGCGCCAACCGCATTCGAATATCGTTATAGCACCGTTAAAGAATTTCAAAACAAACTTGAAGCGTTAATTACCGAGTATAGCAATAAAAAGAAGAAATACCAGCGTGGAATTACCGCGTTAGATGTAACTATTTACTCGGTATCAGGTGTAATTGCCGGCGCTGGAATAATACTATCTTCGGTGGTTATGATATCCCCCATTGTTGTACCAATTTGTATATATGCGGCTGCAACAATCACAGGAGTATTCACCGGAATAACCAAAAAAAATATCATCGTGTTCTCAACAAAAGTTACACGATTACGCTGTTAAACTTATCACCGTGTCAAACGCTTATTCGGAATTATCGATGTTGACCTCGTCGGCGATTGATGATCAAATAATCACCGAAGAAGAATTTTCAAAGATGGTCAGGTTGTATGATTCAACGATTTCAAAGTTGGAGCACAATAACAATAATAACAATAATAACAATGGCAACATCGTCGCAAGAAATCCTTCAACGAATAGCAACAAACACCGCCAACACAAAAACAAAATTGATCTCGGTGGTAACGAAAACACCAGAATTCAGCATTAAATTTAATCCTCCGTTGGCGGTATCTGCAATCGCGTTAACACAATTAAGATGCTACTACAGTTGGCCTAATGTAAGATCAGAACCGTTCAATGGTAAACCTCCCAATAATAGTTTTACGTTCACGTATAGAAAAACTAATCCAGATGGAACAAAAACAGAACCAATCACACACACAATACATCTGCCAACGGGCGTATACGATATCGAAGATATCAATGACGCAATCATAGAATCAATCCAGGCAATTACAGGACCAAATATCATCGAAGTCAAAGATGAACCTGATAAATACCCCATTGAGATAAAAGGACATGAGCCGCTGCTGTTAACGGTCATCGAAGTTAACTCACCCGATTACGCCGTGGATATATATAACAGCTCAATTAGAACATTATTTGGTTATCCTGAATTTATTCCAGGCACCGTCGACATAAAGGATCTACCACCGAAACCGTTGAAATCCGACTTTGTATCCACGAAAGAAGATTATCACGGTTATAAAGAGGTAGATAATACATGGATAGAATCTCTCTTTAAAAAATTGCGAGAAGAAGAAGAAAAAGATAAAAAAAAATTGCATCCTGATACATATCTTGACATTGATGAAGAAGCAGTCACTGAAAATTTCACAACAATGAATAATAATTTTAATCGATTTCTAGGTAATTTGATAACGGCAATTAGTGAAACTCCACCTGATCGAGATAAAGTCATCGAATTCATGGAAATATGTAATGCAATTATCGCTGGTATGGAACATTATAATTTGGGATTAATTCAATTAATTCTCAGTGATGTTGATTCTGAAACTAGAACGGAATTTGCAACAAAACATAAAATCCGCGTCAATGACATTCCCACGTTTAAGCTTCCAGGATATAATGTACCAGAAATGCGTAAAAAACTCAACGACACCATCGATGAAAATTTCCCACGGGTTCACAAAGCATGGCAGGATAGTCTTCCCGCGGTTCATTACCAATTACCGGAACCTATCAAATCTGACTTTTTCACTGATGATCTACCAGCGATAGATCCAAAATTCAATTACAACTTCGATATTAGTTTTCTACGACCTCAAGATATTTATAGCAAATACTCATATAATGTCTACGATGGAACAGAAACTGATGCACTTAGCAAATACGAATACAACGAAAACGGTAAAATAGTATGGAGATTTGCTCTTGGTGATCAAGGTGTATTTGTGATTACAGAGAAAAGTCTCCTTGGGATTTTCAACTCGATGAAGGAAATGTTCCAGATGAAATTAAATCAACTTCGAGATTATCTGCAAAGATCTCTGTTGTTGGATTTAACAACTCAGCGTGTTACAATCAAACAACAACAGCAACAATTAAATCAAATTATCGCTGATATGAACTACCTCAATGATAGATTACTCTCGTTTGTATACGAGGATAAATCACCAAACAAAGAAAAATTCCGAAGGGTGTTTTCACGCACAAATGACAATTTAGTGTTTATGAAATTTCAAGGATGGAACGTACCAGCGATGAAAGCGTCAACGAGAAAACTCATTGACGAATTCTTTCCTCAGATTCATGCGTTATGGTTTAAACTAATTCCGCCAGAAGTAATTTTAACATCAACGAATTCAGTATACCGCAACAACAAACACAGATCTCCCGGTAACGTTGATATATCATCTGTTATTGCAATACACGTTATCTTTGATGATATCTTGGGAAGTTTTTCCGTGGACGTTTCAAAATCAAACAAAGCCACCCAAGGATATATCATGTACACGTTTTCCCCAGACGTATCCCCGGAAAGTCTCATAGTGAAAACCCCACCTAATTTGACTTACTTGGAGCCCATTAATCCATTTTTATCCAAGATGAAATTTTCAATAATCGACCAAGATTTTAACTTGATTGATCTCCGCGGGGAAACACTACAAATAACGCTAGATGTAAAGTCGTAAACGGTTTTCATTTCAAATTAAAAAAAAACTAAACTGCTTTAATAATGTATCAACATGTGCTAGTATCTATCCATGATAAAGAACTCCTTGAACAAGCTATCAGAGATGTTTTCAACGGAGCAACAACAAGTGAATTCTACGTGGATATAGTCATTGATAACCTTGGAAATTCTTCGAATTTCCCACAAGAAAAGTTTTTATTGACGGATTATCAAATGTTACAACTTCAGCAAAACGTTATAACCGTGGTGAGATTAATCCGTGATCAAATAATGCAATACGCCCATTCATGCCTGTCCGTGCAAAATCTTAAAAAAATCTTGTACATTTTCTAAAATTGTTCATTTACAGAGCTAAAAAAAATCACTGCATAAGTATTATACTTCCTTGTTGACACACTAACAGGTATCACATAATACAATTTTACTTCGTCGCTACAAAATTGTTCTAGTTGAGTAATCACGCTTCACAAACGGGTATTATACATGCGTTTCACATTACCTGTGTACACGAGGTTATATATACAACAAGGAGGCTCTCTACGCGTGGGAATCAGCCTGCTCGATTAACGCTTTTATCTGTCTCACCTTACAATTAATAAGTTTTCTTTGCTCGTATTCAGAACTTAATTGTTTCCGTACATCTTCTACGATCATACATAATGGTACAAACACATTAACGTCTTCAACATTAACTAAACTTTAACGGATAAGTTTTTGAATCCGCTTAATTAAATAATACTGCTTAGCGAGTACATATTTTCCATTGTTTTGTGCAAATTCCATATCCTCGAAATCGGTCATTATTTGATCACAATTTAACCCCGAACATAGTTTAATATTTTGATTTTCGAGCTTGTTAATTTCCGAAATAATACATTTGATATTTTCAGAATTCATATATATGAAAAAGTATATTTGTTTAATTGATGAGTTTCACAAAATGAATTCTGGACCCGCTAAGGTGGTGGTCATCTTAGCATGTCCAAAAGCTTAATGCGATTACGATGATGATGATATATACGATGACGACAACCCCATGATCTAGTGTGTAGGCGTTTGTATACACATAGGACTGCACATACGGCACATTACATCCCCATGATCTAGTGTGTAGGCGCTTGTATACAACGGTACAACAATAGATTATAGGTGATTATGGTTATATATAGATGCAATGACAATGGTATAATACAATGAATTGATTCAATGACAATGGTTATATACAAATGCAATGAATGACGACGGCACAACAATAGATTATATAGGGACAACACAACAATAGATTATAGGATGATAATGACGACGGCACAACAATAGATTATATAGGGACAGCACAACAATAGATTATAGGGGTGATTATGGTATGTACAATGACAATAACAATGGATGACGCGGGCTATTCTACATTCAAGTGGAAAAACAAACCCCAAAATCCAACCCGGTTTGAATGTCAATAATAACATTCACACCACGTGTGACGGTGTGATTTGTTTTTGCACTTGAACTTCGAGCTAAAGCCCAAACATATAACAAACCAGGTTATATATAACCACTCATTACAACGAAGTTAGATAGAGAGATGTGTGCTTTTTATTCCTTGTTGTGTTTAATTGATCACTGACAACGTTGAAGTAACAAATAATACTTGAAAAATACACTAAAAAAAAGAATTAAATACGACGTGTATATAAAACAGTTCTGTTAATACTTGAAAAAGACAAAATTGATTATATGTTATTAAGATTCATAACAGCGAAACCAACCAATCAGAAATCAATGACTGTGTTTAAGATCCGTAATTATGTCATTGGTGATTTATCACACGCGCTTTACCTAAGGGAGTTATTCCCCTTGAACATATGCGTGATTACATATTATACATAAGGAAACTGAATTTTTTCTCCATTTTTTCTGGAAATCGCCGTCTTGGTTATTCCCTCTGCAACAAGTCGTACTGAGGGGGGGGGGGGCAAATACCAAAATACTTACCAGCTAAATACAAGGATTGAAAAACTATTTCCTCGTTATTTGCCGTATTAATTGACTTTACAGGTCTAGCATTTTTCGAGTGTTTCCCAGTCTTACCTCGTTTTGTGTTTTCGCGTTGTGTAACGGCTTCTAAATTATTTAGGGAGTTATTAGTCTTAATTCCATCAATATGATCAATAACAAAACCATCCTTGATCAATCCATTAAACACTTCGAAGACGAAACGATGATTGAGATAAGTTTTCTTTCCAGAATTAAACCCCAAATATCCTATACCATTATCCCGTCCAACAGATTTCTTGAGTCTACAGTGTCTAACAACACCATCACGAGAGGCTTCGTAGTTGGTGATCACTGGATGTCTTTGAAATTCTTGGTTCATTTATATACATAATATTTTATTTGTCTAAATCATTATTTAGTTTAGATATATTATTTGAAAATCTTTCTATGTAGTCCTGAGCAGTTTTTATGATTTTGCCGTTGGCAACGTCGTTGACGTCATTGACAGAGTTAGGATTTTTGATTTTTTGTTGTCATAATAACGCTTCAACTCTCTATAACGCTTACCACCACAACTGATACATAACTGTGATTTGCCTCTAACACCTACCCCACAATACAGGCACGAGAGAGGACCATTGCATCCCCGAAGAAAACTTTACATATGATACCCACAGAATTCATTTCTGCATGATTTGTTACACGGGATTACTGATCCAATCATGAGCCATTTGCAATGATTCATTATATAAAATACTTTTCTATTTAAATACTTGTTTTAATTATAATATGAAAAAGTTCAAGAGATTATCGAAAATTAAACCTAAATTCAATCTCGATAGAGTCTCTGATACACCAAAACGTCTAATAGACGATAGCATGAAGGAGTTCAAGAGATTATCGAAAATTAATCCCCGATTTAATAGGGATAGAGTATCTGTTAAACCAAAACGAATAAACGACGATAGCATGAAGGAGTTCAAGAGATTATCGAAAATTAATCCCCGATTTAATAGGGATAGAGTATCTGTTAAACCAAAACGTATAAACGACGATAGCATGAAGGAGTTCAAGAGATTATCGAAAATTTATCCCCGATTTAATAGGGATAGAGTATCTGTTAAACCAAAACGTATAAACGACGATAGCATGAAGGAGTTCAAGAGATTATCGAAAATCAATCCTTGGAATACTAGATTCGATCTCGATAGAATCTCTGATATGAAGGAGTTCGAGAGATTATCGAAAATTAATCCTTGGAAAAATGATAGATTTAATCTCGATAGAATCTCTGATATATCAAAAGGTCTAATAGATGACAAAACCATATTGAGTAAAATCAGCGACTGTTTTAATGAATTTAAGCGTGATGGAGCATCTCATACGTGGTCGACATTTCGAATTATTGATGATGATGTCAATGTACCTGTAATCGATGCTACCATGAACGATGCAAGAGCAGCTGAGATAATCTCACACTTTGGCTCGGTTACGGGGAAATCCAAGGGTGTAGCATCCAAAGGTGAAATTGCACAGCAATTTCCAATCAAAGATTTTCAACAAAGTAATTCCCAACAGAGGTATTTTTTTTAGAATAAAACTCATTATCGAAGTCGAAGGTGAATGGATTATCAGAGATAAATTTGAACCAATTCTCAAGGATAAAAAAATTGTCATTGTGAGTAGAGATTCCAAACCAGGAATTCTAACTGGAATTGACAAACTATACTACGAGAGATCCTATCCTGTAACAGCAGTAGTTTATGGAATATATCCGCTAAATGATAAGCCAAGTATCGCAAAACTAGCACCTATGAAAACGGCGTCATCGGATTCGTCAGGGCTCAATTGTGTAGCAGCACGGGTAATGGAACACTTCACGAATGCATCCCGGGGAAATAAACTAACTGAACAACGACGAAAAAAAATAACCGAATGGGGACTGACAGTGAAACAGCATGGGGCAACAATTCAGAATATAACCAAATTAGAAGCATTATTAAAATTTCCAATATCGGTAGCGACGATAACCGGAAAAGTATTATACGAACCGAAATATAAATCGCGAGGAGCTCCAATTGAAATTATTGATCATAACAAACACGCGTGGACACCTGCAGTAACAATATTTCCACGAGAACGAATCGTAAGATATATCCCCCGGAAATTTTCCGGGGAATTTTCCGGGGAGTTTTGTAAGGATGTGTTCCACGAAGAGAGGTTATTCGATGCTATTCATGCGTTGTGTAAAGATGATCCTGTGTCAGTGTGGCTACTTCGCAGCGCTGAAGATTCCGAATTGAGATTTGATCAGTTTGTAAGACCGAATGGAGAATTATATCGCACTGAAGAGTTACACTCGAGGATGAAAAAAACCGCTGTAAAATACTCGAATAATTTCCATGAAAAACTACTCACGGATAGTTTTACGATTCCATCAGTGGTAGCTCATTTTGCACGAGAAAAGAACTCATAGCGTCCAACACGAAGTGATTTTCTCGAAGATGTTAAATTAAGTTGTCTTGAATTCAGTCATGGAGGACTGTGGAATACAAAATACCACCGCGAGTTTATGATTTCAATTGATATAGCTGCGTGTTATCCAGGGAGTTTTCTCGGATATGGAGAATGTGCTAAGTACTTTAAACGATTTGGACACCCCACACATGAAATGACTCGTGTTTCGGTTAATGGTCCATTGCCTGATTTTGACTTAACTGGATTCGCTTGTGTGGTATCATTTGAATTAGCGTTAGGATTACATCCATGTAGTTATGTTTGGATTGGTAGACATATGTCTGAAAAACACTGGATGCCAATAGTGTTACTACGATATATGATTGATAGTGGTATGTTGATATCGCTGATTATTTCCGAAGCAATTATATGCTATCGAGCTCAGAAAGAAGTTTGGCTACCACAACCCAATCTAGATAGTATAATACGCGAACAACGAAAACAGTTTCCTGATTTCAATGAACAACAAATCATGGATTTGTCTAGGCAGTTATTTGAAACTGAAAATGGACTAGCAAAATATTTTGGACGAAAAATAATCGGTAAATTTACTCAAGGTGGAAGATATGACAATGCAAAATACTCTTCGCGGTTGATCATAGACAGCGCTGAATACGATTTTATTGTAACGGATTTAACGAAACATGGAAAACTTGTAACTCGTAAAGATGCTTTTCTATCCAATGGTGAGAAATTGGGTACAATTGTTACCTACTGTGATGGATGTAGTCCCCAGTATACACACTTAAGATCATCTATGCTCGGTTATTCTACTATTAATCTATTTTCGATGATAAATAGATTTCCTAATACCGCGGTTAGAGTAGCCACTGATTCGATGTATATACATGACAAATACAAATCAGCAGTGGCTGAATTCACATCCGGGGAGGAAGCGTGGGGATGTTGGAGATTTAAAAAGGAGACGCTACACGAGTATTGTAAATCTGCTGATGTTACCATGGACTATAAATACTTGAAAAGTAACCAATTATCAGAATTTTCTAATGCACCACCGATATCTGATCCGATTACGCGATATAAAACCATTTATTTGAATGGTTGTGGAGGATCAGGAAAGACAACACGAGTAATTAATTTATTTCATAGGAAAAGAAAACCAATTGAAAAATCCGTTGAAAATCCAATTGAAAAACATACAGATGATCAAAAAAAAAAATACAAGAAATTATACGACAAATCTTAGGGGAAAATTTTTTACGGAAACCCCTAAGGAAAATTCTATGGAAAAGTCTATGGAAAAGTCTACAAATTTCACAAATATGATTGTGTTAACACCAACTCATAGACTTGCAAGAGAGATGATACAGTGTGGGGTAAATGCATGCACTTATCACAGTTTCTTTCGATGGAAAGGTGACTCATGGACTCCTGAAAGAATGGGACAGAAATGTATTCCACCGGTGATAATCTGGGATGAAATATGCACGGTACCGTTGAAAATATTAAAAATGTTTCTTGAATGACTGTCAACGAAAAATACAAAAATTATTATGTGTGGTGATCAAGGTCAACCACCACCATTTGTCGGTGCATCCCCACATAATTGGCTCAAGGAATACGTAGATCATTACGAAGAGATTAATACCGACCATAGATCATTAGATGAAGTATTAAAAGAGTTTAAACAACTAATCAGATTACAACAGGATAGAATCCAATGTGAAATAGCACGTGAAATAATTTCAGAAACTCCCATGAATGAGTTTTGGAAAACGTGGAGACCAAATGATTTGATAATCGCGAGTAGAAAAATAATCAGAGACGCACTTCAGATGAAGTTATTTGAATTGCATAAGTGTAAATTTGCAACACTTCCAGTGCCGTTGTGTTATAGACCTTCGGATACACGAAAGCAAAATATTTTCGTTGACATTCCTGGACAACGTGAAAAGCAGAATTTAGTATTGAATGATATTGTGCTGGTTGATATCAGCGTCGTCGAAGATGCATTGCGTGCTGATAAATCCCCATGGACGTTAGGTTACGCAGCGACAATACACTCTTCACAGGGATTAACTATCACAGACACAATTGTTTGGATAGTAGATAATCGCATTGAGTGGTCAAATTTAATTTATCTTGCAGTGTCTCGAGTACGGAAAATAAATCAACTTCGAAGAATTGTTGTTGACGATGCCAGTGACGATAATGACACTACAATCGCTGACAACATCAAGGATATAATCAGAAACAAACTCTCTGGTTATAAACAACAAGATAAAAAAAATAATAGAGAATTTGACATTGATGCTGAATTAATAATTACGCTGAAGCAACAACAGAATAATCACTGCACGAGTTGCAATTGTATAATGCGTTGGAGTTGGTCGAATAAAGATCCTCGCCAATTTACCGTAGACAGAAAGAATAGCAGCATTGGTCATACAAACGATAACGTTATGTTGACTTGTCTTGAGTGCAACAGACGAAGAGGCGCCAGCACAATGCCTCTGGGGGAGTGCTAGTTAAGACCACGCGGTGGTAATTGAGTATCCTCGAGAATTACCTGTAGTTGTTGTCGAGTAAATCCTCGCTGAGGAGCAGTTGAATCTAGTTTATAGATTGCTGGTCTACCAGTTGATCGTGTTATACTAGATATTTTATGTACGGTGACACTCCAAATAGGATCAGTAGCTCTTTTTTTACCACCCTCAAGCTCTCCTGGTTCGTATAAATACCTTACAGTGACATTACTACCAAGAATTTGTTCTCGGAAATCTTTTTGTGGTTGTTCGGGTATATACTTCTTTTTAATAGCGTTGTTAGGTTTCATGTTGATTGTTCTCGTAATCTCATTATTGATTGCGGTAACTACACCTGGTAATCTCTTAACCCATTCATGAGATCGTTTATCCTGGATGAATTCTTTCGCGTATTGATATCCAAATAACCACTCTGCAAGAGTCCGATTAAATCGTTCAACACTTGCCTGATCGCGATGTAACGCAGCATGTCTTCGTCGTAACGTGGTATTATGATGTTTCATCGTTGTTAAAACAGCGCCTTGAAATTCCTTGCCAGGATCAACTTGTAACAGATTTGGCCAGCGTAGTGGGCCTCGTCGATAAATTCTTTCAAATGCAGAAGCTACTTCAGGTGATGATTTTGTCTTCAGCGGTTCTGCTTGTTTGTATCGACTTGCAACATCAACGAACGTTAACGCGTATTTGTAACCGTTGTCGTGTGGTAAAAATAATATATCAGCTTGATGAACTTCATTGGGTCCTGTAGCATCAAAATGCGAGTAGTTAATTTGTTTAGGCGGTGGTAGATAAATTTGCCATATCGCCTGTTTGGATAACCAATCCGCCGCTGTAGTATTTTTTACTTTTGCAGCGCTAGCGAGTTTACTAATTGCTGCCTTACCTCTCCAGTATCCTCTCGGAGAACAGTAAATAGATTCCATGTTGTTATTAATTACCCGCACCAAATATTAATTTGCCTTTCATGGCGGATTTTACCACGAGGCTAATTTTTCTTTTAACGATTTATCTGGAATAGCATTCAACGCATGAATCAACGCTACATCCGCGAGATGACGCTGTTGTAGATCACCACTACGGTAAGCTATATCATGTACACAACACGCTTCATCGATAGCGTTTATAGGATTTTCTCCCGGGTTAGGATTATCATGATTATCAAGTCTTATATCTAATCGCGTTCCCGGTCCACAATAACTATACCCGGGGAGATGTTTTTGACCTGGATATTTTGCCCATGGTAACCCTGGAAACGCTACTAACTTAGCGGCAATATCTCCTCCTTTTTTTTAAAAGGATTTTCCTTCAAAGGATTTTTCACAAATTGATATTTTTTTTATCCCACATATTTCACAATTTCCATCAATTGCATTTCGATTATTTTTCGTAGTAGTATTTGCAAGGTTTAACGTTGGTGTACGCTTCCTACATTTCACACAATATAAATCCATAATATTATATATACTATATCTAATGGAAGTAATCGATTTCTCAGCGTTGAAAAAACAACAACCAGTAAAACATCATCCGATGTTACCAAACTCAATCAGAATGATAATTATTGGGCCATCAGGAAGTGGTAAAACACAATTGTTGCTTACGATGATAATGAAGTATTTAACCTGGGATAAATTATATTTAATTGCCCCAAGCGTAGACGATCAACATTGTTATAAAGTGTTAAAAGATTACAATGAAAAAGCTTCAGAAGCTTACGGTGGAAGTGTAATTGAGTTTATCACAGATATCAACGATGCGCCATCCGTTGAAGACCTGGATGGATTCGTTAATAATCTTGTCGTGTACGACGATGTTATGTTGGAAAAACAAAAAAATCCTGCAATGATATTTTCTCGAGGGCGTCATAAAAACACCGACGTGATATATGTAACTCAAAAATACGCACAAATTCCAAGTGTAATAAGAGAAAATTGCAATTTAGTATGTGTATTTAACGGTACTGGAAAATACACATTACAAAATATTTATAATTACTGGTGTGACGGTGATATGGATTTTAATAAATTTAGAAATTTCTTTAACGGCGCAAGAGCTACCCCTCACGGATTTATAACGATAAATTTATCAGATCCTCGAACACGATATCGAGTCGAATTAGACCGTATCTATAACTAATTCGGTTAGCGTAACGCAGCAACGAGGGTGAACGCCAACTATATGGCGTCTTTTTTTTTTGCCAAATGGACCCTTCTAGTTAATATTTACTAGAAAGGTCTATTTGACAAATTGAGACTTCCTAATAAATATTAACTAGAAGGAAGCATCGCTGACGCCTACAAAATTGGTCTGTTCACCCTCTCTGCTGCTAAGAGCTTTTTTTAGACAGGAAATAAAGGAGAAAGAAGAATGGATGGAGAAGTAAAGACTTCAGAAGCGAAGAGAGCAGAGAGATTAGCAGCAGCAACAACAGTAGGAACCAGACAGAGGTTATGTCGACTGCTGTATAGACACAAAAGAGTTCACCTTTTTTGAAGAACACGGCCTTATCATGTGGGAAAGCCTACTGCCAGACGGGGACACACTCTTAGACGATAAAAGATTGCCATAACTCCTAGTCCACAAAAAAACCCAGCCCTTTTCAGGTCTAGCCAAAAACTCTTGAAAAGACATACTAATTCACTTGCCATTTGTATGTCAGTAAGTTATTTTATAAAATTAGAAGTGTCTATATAAAAAAAAAACTTCCGTTTCTTTCTTTTAGGTAAAAAAAAATAGAAGCATGTAGTTTTCATAGATATTCTGAGTGATTGCGTTAGTAGTTTGTGTTTGCAAGTTAAAAAAAAGTGAGTGCATGTTCCTGTTGTTTTTTAAAATCCATTTTGAGGGCTTATCCAGATCTCTAGAAAGAAACTATTCAAATTGCCAAACTGAGCAAGTGTTTAGTGTCATTATAAACACCCGACTCCTTTCCGGATGTGTTTGTATGCATTCATGTACGAATGTGTGGGGATTTTTTTTTCTCCTTCGGTTTGTGGATAGCAGATTTTTTTTCCCTCTTACCCTGTGTGGAAAATAAATTTGGGGTTTGTTTTTACTCCTTTCAGTGTGGATTGTATATTTGTAGTTTTTTCTTTCTTCTCCCGCTTGTGTGGTGAGCTTATTTATAGTGTTTTCCCAACCTTCCGTGTGGATAGTATATTTGTGGTCGTTTTTAGCTCCATATCTTGTGTGGATAGTATAGTTTTTTTAAAAATAGTATATATTGGGTTTCTATACATTCGCATACGCTCGAGTGGTTAGTAGATATTGTGGTTTGTTTTCTTTCCCTTCCATGTTGACAAAATATTTGTGGTTGTTTTCTCTACCTTCTGTGTTGATAGTATATTTGTGGTTATTTTTAGCTCCTTCCCATGTTCAGATAGTATATTTTGGTTTTTGATAGTATATATTGGGTTTGTATGCATTTGCATAATTTTGTGTGGATAGTAGATATTATGGTTTGTTTTCTCTCTCTTCTGTGTTGATAGTATTGTAGTACAAGGACAAAAGTGTTTCCACTGGACCAACGTGTGTAAATTGCCTATCATAAAAACATCATACGTAGCTGATGCTGGTGATGAATTTCATTTATTTAACTTGAAGCAATTGTGTCAAAATCTTGAATGTTCTAATAATATGAGGGTGGAACCATCAAACGTATGGGGAAAAAACCTTGTAATGCTATAATTAAAAGTATTGATGTTTTTATTTCTTTTATTTCTCATTGGCATATGAAACTCAAACGAGTCCTTTTAGTGAAAGAAAGGCTATATTGTCCAAAAAGAATTTCCAGAAATTCAGGGTAAGATACCTCTTCCCAATAACTGTTCAGTGTTAAAACAACTCTCATATTCCTGAGTGACAAGAGTTTAAAATTATCAGTGGTGGCAGCCACAGTGGATGTAAGATTGGCATCATTTTCATTTAGAACAAACCAGATACCATTGGTAACGATTCTATTTTGATATGACTATAAATTGATGAGAATTAGTGACAAGATTTTCAATATGTTCATTGTGGCAACAATATTTAAGGTTACACAAGAAAAGTTTTCATTCAGAACCAACTATATATCATAGTTTTCAGGTGAAAACCTCATGTCAATATCACTTTTCATATAGGAAAAGCATCAAGATTATCAAGTTGGCTGCCATATTAGAGATCAGATCACCATAAATTTTTTAAAACATAAATTTAATATCAACCAATACCATAAGACATCTTATCTTGAAAACCTCAGTCTTCCTTTGTTCTTAGTAACATGAACATTCCATCCCCAGCCAAGCAACTGAATTCATTGATGACATTTTGAAATGCATGCACACAAAATTCATATCATCATGCCATTATAAAACATTATTGGATTGAAAGACAGCTGCAATGGATGAATAGCAGAAGAAAGCAAATACAGACAGACAAAAGATGGCTGACAGGATGGAAGCATGCAAACTATAACCCTTGTATTTATGATGACAAAAGTGGAGAGACAAGTTCATTTGGCACTTGTGTGCAAAGGAAAAAAATCAATGTATTCTTAATATTTGTCTTTTATTTATTTCTTATAAAATGGCTCACAATATATCATACATATATACATATAACACAAAAGTGAATACCATTTCCATTTTATGAATCCTATCTTATCTAATCTATATCATAGAAATATCTATATACAGGCCCGATAAATAGACACATTGTATCTACATTTATTATTATATACATCTCAAATTATGTTCAATGGATAAAAAATGCACTGCTTTAAGGAAAAAATCATATCACATTAGTATGGCGCATTGGTTTATTTTCCTGATGAGTCAATGTTAAATATTTTTAGTGCACATTTACTATATAATTATTCCTTTTTCTGATTTGCTGAATTTATATACAGGAAGTCATTAATCCCAGAAATAACTATACAATCTGGGCTGTGGTATTGAAACATTTTCTAACAACCATTGCTTCTTTTTCAATCTGTATGGTTAAAACGTCATACACTGTATATAGAGTATCCATGATATTAAATTTATGAACCAAGATGAATACTATAGTATTCAACAAGTTTCCATACTGTGAATACTGATATTGTTTATGTACAATGCATGCACCACTTCAAACTGCACATGCATAATACTTCTGCAAATCAGGGTCCATGTTGTTCATTGTTCTTCTTATAAATTTATGCCAACTGCTTAGACTTCACAGTATCAGATCAAAATCTGTGGTGTTTGTAATTGGTCATACTATTGGTAAATATTGCAATATCAACATACTTGTCATGTTTTGCAAAAGGAATTTATCAACAACATTCCATAATTTTATGTTGTTGCTAATCTAGATTAATATATATAAATATATGCAATGGAGGAAAAGGGATAAAAACAGTAGATCATTTAATAATAATTAACTTGAAAGCATATGATGAAATGTGGATTTTACATTCTAAGTGCTTTAATCAAACCATTTACAAAAACCCGTTTTTCAACAAATATAAATAAATCACTTTATAATTAAACACAATAACCATAAAATATTACTGTTCAACTGAAAACACAAATAACAAATTGATAATAACTTCCATCTACAAGATATGGCCTTAAAGTATTAATTATTCAGTGTAACATCTCCTTACCTAATACCCTATACTGTTACCAAGGACAGTCTGTGCAGAATCTACTGTACTACCAAAATCTGTCTGTGCAGACTGTGCTGCTATGTTCAAACCAAAGTTTTCAAATACAGAATAAACTTGCTGATAAGAACTACAAACTGCACAGACCCAGATCTGCCACTGCATTATACAATAGCAGATGTTGGTCTATGGAGTTGTTCAGAGTAATCAGAACAAGCATCTTAGACCTTGATCTGAATCTATGTAATGCAACTCCAGATCAGGGACTATGTTGTCTGCAGTTTGAGTCAGCTTCAAAGCAAATATAAACAGTACAATTTTCTGATCTCAAGGCTTTAGTAAAAAAATCTTGCAATCTGCCATACAATCATGAAAGTCATTTTTGGGATAGAGTTTTCACTCTGAGCCTATCATAAGTGGCATTACAAAAGTAAAATCAGTGCTACTAGATTTTAAAATCAAGCTCACAAATTGTACGATTTCCAGGTCTGATTTATACACATCCTGGATACTTTCATACATCAAGCCATGACAAATATAGTTCTTAATATACTGTCACATAATGTACCAATATATCAGTCTACATGGTTTGTTTGAAAATATGAATAAGAGTCACAAGTGGGTATGACATCACTCATTTGGCTGATGTGTACCTGACAGAAAAATGCAAGAGAATTTGGCCCATAAAAAAAAAAACAATTCTGTTGATGACATATAATGAAAATTATTGCTTCAAGGTTATTCAATTTTTGTATCTTCATCCTTATCAGATTGCACCTCAGCATCACGTGTACAATATAGAAAGGCCACTATGCCAGGATGCTTGGTGTCAGTGTTGGTATACTTAAGTTAAGTGTTTCTGGTTAGATAAAGTGGTGTAAATGCTTATCTACTTTTACCAATGACAGCCATTTTGACAACAGAACATTTATATAAATCCGAAAGTCATTCAAGTTTGTGAACTTTTTGTCAAGTTTTTAATTATATTATGCCAAGTGCATTTTTTATATTATTAAATGTTTCACTGTTTATGAAAAACAGTTCTTTCCAAAGACAGATTGGCATTTTTGCATAAACTGAACATTTTTCATGCTATAATGCTTTCAGATAAATGAACTCAAAATTTGTTGAGTAACTTTTGTGAAGTCACTTAAAAGATTTTCCATTTCTAATATCTATGGTCATATTTTAAGGCAATTCAGTATAATTTGTAAATTTGAATGCTGTTATTACCATAATGATTTCTGGTAAATTTAATAAGTTTCAGAAAAGTTTTCAATTTTATTGTCTATTTATTGCAACAGTGTTTTATCTGATGGTGGATCAATATCATTTATACAAAACTGAAAGACTTCTATGTCAAGACGCTTTCTGTCAATTTTGGTCAAATTCTGTTCAGCAGTATTTGTGAAGAAGTCCTTTCAAATTTTTCCTGTTGGTAGTATTTGATGGCAGATGAGCACCATTTGTATAAACTTTGAAACCCTCTTTGTCAGTCTACATTCCGTCAATTTTGGTCGAATGCAGTTAAGCAGTTTTTTTTAGAAGCAATTTAAAGCTTTCCTTATCTTCAGCAACACGGGACAAATTTGGTGATGTGCTGGCTTCATGGCATCATTTGCAAAATACTGAAAGGTTTTCAGGCCATGATGCTTAAAATTCCATTCATTGGTTTTGGAAAAGACATTTAAATGTCATTCTATTTCTAGTAATGGCAGCCATGTTTCATGGTGGATCAGATAACAAGAAGGCTGAACATGTAAAAAAAAAATATAATTGTCTTCAATGGAGAACTAGAACCTGAAAATCCAGCCCTTGAGAAACGGCTGAAAACAAGTTTGTATTTTCACTCTTAATTCAAACATAATTTTGGTTAAGAAATTTACAAGTAAATGGAATGGTGCTAAACATGAATTTGTGCTTCAACTACAAAGTGACATTATTAATCAAACTAACTTAAAAACTTAACAGCTAAAGATTAATAATATTTGGATCAGCTTTGCTTTCTTGATATGACTGTTTAATTAAATAATATTCAGAGACAACTGTTGTTTCCCAGTTCTCTTTTACTGGGACAACCAGAATTTTATTTGGCTAGCTTCACAACTAGAGGTTTTCAATATGGCTAGCAATTATGAAAGCTAAACTTTACAAATCAGACAGACCTGAAATGCTAAAATGAAAATTGCTGACTTTGCTTTCATGCATGGAAGTTCTATTTTCACAAAGATTGGTGACAAAAGAAAAGGTTACTTCAGAAAATGTGACATCACGATGGGAAACATATATGAACAAATTTCTAATGTAAATCATCAATATCCACTACAAATAAAGCTTGTGCCTGCATGTCATACCAATATGAAAACACTGCCATGTAACCATGACCTGAAGAGCAAATGGGTGAACGAGTGTGTCACAGAAAAATTTATCTGCTTTATAGTAAATCACCCCAAGTAATAATAAAAAAAAAATCCATCATTAAGGTCAAGAAATATAAGCAAACAATATAATTTGTAGCAAAACCTGAATGGAAATGTCTCGGACCATGATGATTCATACCAAGTATTACAAGAATCTATCCTAGGATTTAGAATGAAAATAAAACCTGAACAAACTGTTTAAAACATAACTTCACATTTTCATTAACATGGGTTTGAGAATAATGGGGGGTAATAAACTGCAATATATGCTAGAAACATTTTAAAATCAAAATGCATAAAATATGATTTTATGCCAAAAGAGAAGTTTTCTGGCATTGCAGTGCATACACACACACACATACACACAGAGTAAATATTATGGCCAAAAGGTGGTGGGGGAATCTGTGACTTATTTTTGGCAATATGTGACCAACTCAAACTGATTCTAAGAGCCAACTAACAACCAGAGTGTCATCTTATCTCAGCAGTTACAGCTGGCAGTCAACAAAATACATTATTTTGAGAGGAGATCAGACTATATCATCTATTTAAGTGGAATGTACATGTATGTGAAATGTTATATGTATACCAATCATTAAGTTATATACATGCAGATTATGCATATATACACACATTATAAATACTGCCATTAACATATTCTTGTTTTTACTCACATATTTCAAAATTTCACACTTGAAACGTATTGATTGTCACGAAAAATAATCCTGTCAAGGCAACCCAGGGGCTGACAAATTCTAACTTACTTTATGGCTACAAAAATGATCAAGTCACGAAATGTAATTCAAGAGATTACATTTTCTGAAAATGACATTGACACTTGTCCCAAACAAACCCCTAAATTAAAAAAATGGAAAAATGACGAAATATACATTATGTACAGGTAAAGTGAAAGAATTTGTATAAAAACAGCACACATTTTGTTAACAGCAAATGTAAAGGTGTTTTTTTTGGGGTGATCAATGATGCTCTCATGCCAGAAATTGAATGCAGACTAAAAACAAGTAATCTGTATCATACAGCTTTCTTTACATTACTGCATAACAGGCTTGTAAGGTATCTTAACACTTTTGTCACCAAGCTATGCTGACAATGCCCCCCACCAGATAATGTACTGCAACAAATTAACCTCAAAACTAAAATATTTAAAAACTGATGTCCGCTGCATTTAATTATGGAAGCTGGGGAAAGTGGTTTTGTTTAAGAAAAGGGTTATGTAACAGTGATGATAGACTAAATGAATTAATCGTACAATTTTTTAAAGGTAGGCATAATTGGTGATGCAGAACAAGACCAGTGGAATCATAAAATGAGTGATATATCAGTGTTGTAGTTACCAATTTTGATCCTGATTATTTTAAAGTTCAAGAAACAGGGATTAATTTTTGGGATATATTTTGGTTTAAGAAATATGGAATCCATGCCAGACACCCGTTATAAGTGAGTTTGCGAGTTATCAGGACACGGGTTATCGAGGGAGTGGTGTAGTTATAAAAAGAAAAATATGAAATCATTCAATTCCAAATTTGACAAGGACATTGATCTAGGAGGTACAAAAACTTGATCTGGTGATATGTAGTCTTTGTTTTCATCGATTTTTACATATCTGTCATAGGGCAGAGCATCATGTTATGATGTCTGATACATCCTGTTTGTTCCGTACGTCGTTCTTGTTCCTGAGGTTTTGATAGAGTTTGGTCTATTATATAATGACAACATAATGAACAGCATAATTCAGGAATCAATTTGAATGTTCAACGAAAATGATAACATAATGAACTACAATGACACTATCTTCTAATTGACATGATAATAAAATTTATGGCCACAGAACGTGAACATGTGCTTCACATACATGCTTGTGACCATTTATGAAATGGCCGATTTTTTCTTTATCAGTAAAATTAAAATATGTACCCAAACAATGTCACTAGACTTGCATTTCAAGTAAATAATCTAGCAGTAACAGTGTTGCATAAAATAACAGTACTCTATTATGCATGTAATGGTGCTGATGCATAAATTATTTAACTAGTCGTACATGTATATCATCATGATCCATGAGGAAATTATCATTTTTCAAAGTTATCATTTGTTTGTTTTTTAAAAGCATGATAAAAATAGAAAATGAAACAAAACTGTCCCCATGACATAAAAAGCAAGATATAAAAACCATTATCTTAATATAGCATAGAAATTCAAAGTACAATCTTGCCAGCTAACCTGGATGTAGAATCAATGAGGAACAATCCATGATATGGATGGTCAACTTTAAATTGCATGAACACATCCTGGTTATCAGTAAATATATAAATGCAAAATAATTCCCAATTACATTTCAGAAAAGTAACAGATTAAATTTCTTGATCTGTTAAAAATTCAACACATAAATTTAAAGTTAATTGTCCCTTAAGCATTGTACATTTGAGAAGATATGGGCAAAATCAGTAATGCATTGCTGTACAGTCCAAGCATACACAGTAATATATTACTCACCTATCTCCTCTAATTATATACATGCAAACCAGGCACAATATACAGGAAAATGTCATCATATTAAAGTTTGGTCTCTAATGAATACAAAAGTGACATTCAGGCTGAAGTATTTTTTTTAGTTGTATATTTTCAAGCTTTTATTATTTTCTTGAATGATACATTCAATAATTACAACTATTAAAGCCATGATGTTGGCAGTACTTGTAATTCTGTCAGTCAGTGTCAATCACAACCAAAGACCATTCATGAAATACTACAAGGGATCAGAGTATGAAACAAACCATGTCCCTTACCCTTCCCATGTTCTTAAGTTAACATAAGTATCACTCTATGATCTTGAAATAAGATCCGTCACTACAGCCCACTCAGGTCCCATAATCACGAAATATCTGATCAGAAAAATTGCACTTGGTCTTATTTCCAAGCCTCTAGTCTTATCTGAAACCTTGAACAGTGGGGTTAGCAATAAGAACTTTTGGGTATGATACTAAATTCGGAACTGTGCATACAAATTTCCTTAAAACTGAGATATTCAAAACATGATTTTATATTTCAGCATTTAGAGTTCAAATTCAAAATTAGTGTTATGACTGATTCATGAATATGGGGAAGGTATTTGAACTCATTCAAGGTGATGAAATACCAATATCTGGACTAGTTGGTCTAAAAAGTATCTTAGATATCATGTCTGCAAGGTTATTTTGACAAATTGAATGGATAGGTGGCAAGACAGATGGATGCATGGACAGTACAAAACCAAGGTCTCACTTCCTGGAGGGGGAGATGTAATGAAACCAAATTACAGCATGCATCCAAATGAACAGCATAGACCCTGATCTACCAGTAGTACATGATGCAAATTTTAGATCAGGATATATACACATTATCAAATTCTTTCAAGTGATTTCTTTGGATAAAGTTTTTCCTTTTCTATTTTTGGTCATATTTAGTAGCAGGGAAGCATCATTTGTACAAAAATAAAAGAACTCTTATTTGGATGTTTTCTAAAAAAAAATCTGGTTATAATTTTTTAAAGCAGGCTTTTGAGAAGTTTGAGAAATTTAAAGGTTTTACAATTTATTCGTAACTGCAGCCATATTTCATGGTGGGTTTGTTTCATTTTGTATAAAACATAAAAACCCTTCATACCAAAAATCTGTTGAGTTTTTTTCTAAACATGGATCCATTTAAAGGATTTTCTAAATTTATGGTGGTTGATGGTGGAGAGACATCTGTTACAATACTTCAAGGTCTTTATTTCAGGTTGCTGTCAAAACTAGTCAAATTTTACCGAGTGCTTTTGGGGAAGTTATTTAAAGTTTTGTCTCATTTTAGTAATTGTGCCCATATTTGATGGTGAATTGGCACCTTGTGTAGAATCTAGTAAGCAACCTATGGCAGGATGCTGTCAAATTTTAGTCATATTCTGTTGAGTAGTTTGGGAAGAAGCGGTTTAAATTTTATTCTATGTTTGCTCAGAGTGTATATATATGTGATGGGAGATCTCTATTATTTGTATCAATTTGAAAGCCCTCTATAGCAGGATGCTTTCTGTCAAATTTTGTCTAATTCTGTAGAATTATTTAAAGCAGAAATTGTTCAAAAAGCTTTTAAAATTTTTTTGTATCGACAGCCATTTTTGAAAGATTAACATCATTTGTACAAACTTTAAAAAAAACTATGTTACAGGATGACAAGAAATAAGGTTAACAAACTGAGCAGCTCTCCCTCATTTTAATCCAAGTGAAATGCAAGTCACAGCTTCAAACATACTGGATGCTTATTGTCAAATTTGGTAAAGTTCTGTTCAGCAGTTTTTGAAAAATCACATAAAGGTTTTTCTATTTTGGTCTGATGGACTGTATGATCTCCCTTTACTTTAGTTGAGCTGACCCTATGGTTCTAAAACAATATGGCACCTCTGTCAGTTCGCTAAATGCATCTTAAACGCTGATGACTGCATTTCAAGTAATTCTGGCAGGTGAGCACTGAGTTATCATTTAAGTAAATGAAATGGAGATTTGTTTATTGACCAACTTTTTTGTAAAATATGGATAAAAGGTGTGTGGATATAATAAAATATATTTTAAAAAATATTTACACTTGTTTTTACAATATATTGTAGCATAAATAAGTACATATGCAGTAAATAAATATAATAATGGATTATAAGACTTTTATTGGAAACTCTTATTTATTTAGTAGGTATATTTCAACTTATTGCAACAACACTTTTAAAATATTTTAGATCAATCCAAAAATTAAGAAGGCTAAGACATGAATGACTTGTACTATACTGTACTAAACAGCAGTCAAATATTGTCATTGATAATTTGTGCTATACTGTACTAAACAGCAGTCAAATATTGTCATTGATAATTTGTACTATACTGTACTAAATAGCAGTCAAATATTGTCATTGATAATTTGTACTATACTGTACTAAACAGCAGTCAAATATTGTCATTGATAATTTGTATAGGTCAACCATATGTGCATAGGCCTTAACTAATTTCAGCCATTAAAGAGCTCACATCTTTAAAGCTTAATTATCATACTAAAAATAAACTGGCTAAAGTTTTATTAACAAAGACATCTATCTTAAGTTTTTGGGGGGTTTTTGCTTTAATTTTGTTCTACTTACATTTTTACTTAACTTTAAATCAGAACTATATAGCCAGAAAAGTGGTGATGAGCCATAAAACTAGATACATGCCAGATATCCCAAAATTCAAATAGCTCTTGCTGGATTTATTTTTATCTGCATGAAAATTAAGACAACAGCCGGCTATTGATGATATTAAATATAAAAACAAACCAAGTCATAACTAAAACATAGAGTATACATATACTTAGTTATTAAATGTAAGAAATAGAATATCATTTTTGGTTCTGGATTTGCTGCTCCAACAGTTTTAGATCATGCTTCACTAGTTTTTCCACAAACTATTAATTTATAAAAACGATTTTTCTTTCCCAAAAAAAAAACCCAACAGAATTTCACTGAACAATATAATATATTTTTAGATTTTAAAAACAGTTATTAATTGACAACAAGCAGAACTGCTCTTTGATTAGTTCATGAAACATATGTGAAAGGAAGATAATACAAGTTTGACATTGTTCCTAGTATATTATTTTCTTTTGAATTTGGGACTAGGTTAATTACAGATAGTTGGTCCTAAAGGTACAATATCTGCACATGTACACAAAATACAGTTAAAAAGCACACAGTGTACGGGACTAATGCAATATCTATAGTACAGATCATGGGGTAATTGTACAATTTATAAACATTTTTGACACTTCCAGAAGACATTTTTCACAATTCTTTTCCCTTGTGCTTTGTGGCTAAAAAAATCTTTAAATGATTGAAAATACATAATGACCAAACAATAGCACAGAATAATTACAGGCACTTTGTATCCAATTTTCAACATGTCAAATTAGCAAATGGTCATTTGAGCTTATTTGTCAGTCATGCGAGGCAAATATGGAGATTTTAGGATCTCTCATATATACATACTGTGGCAAGGCATACAAAATAAAATTATCAAATAGAACATTCCATTATATTATGTAAAAAAAGGTACTATAACGAGTTGATAAACACTGGAGATTCATTGTCAATTTTAAACTGTGCTTCAGAAGCTATTTTCTTTGCCAAGCACGAGGCCAGATTTCAATGGGTGAAAGCAACTTGCTTTAAGTAGCCTTGAAGTAGAAGCCTGTTATTAGAAGCATAATTAATCCATCAGTAATTACATCGATCAGTCACTACAACTAAAGCCTCACATGAAAATCATTTAGTCCATTTATCCAATTTTATACTCATTTGAAGTGCACCCTCCCCCCCGACAATTAACCTGATGAGTGAAACCTATCCCAATCAATATTCATTATTATGGAAAGTTTAACACTAAATATACATATTTATTTGCACATGAGCCAAAAACGTATGCCACTGAAATACGACATGTAGATCACAATGTCACTGTTTGTTGTGCATGGAATGAACAAACTTGAGAAATTAACTTAGAAACCTAACTCATTCAGTGAAATATGGGTCACATTATTCTATTATTGTAATGAAGGTGTTGTACTAATCAAGATGCAAAGTTTCACAACTCCATGTACAACGGTATGTATAAAAGGTGCACAAAATTTGACCAAGAATGATAGTAGTCAGCATCCTTAGCCCCCTGCCTATGGGGGATAGGTGCATTGAAACTCGCACCATACTGCAGCTTAGGACTTCTCAAGATGCAATAAAACTGTAGCTCTGTACATAATTTTGATATACCTATTATCCAGATTTTACAATAGGTTCACAGGTCATGCATATATATCATTTGTATTTGCTTATAGGTTGAGCCAAACTGCAGACAATAAAGAAAATCTGCCATCGCTTAATGCACCTGCAGATCAGGGTCTATGTTGTTTGTTTTACAGATTATTCCTAACATACTGCACAGACCCAGATCTGCCAGCACATTATGTGATGGCAGATCTAGGTCTGTGCAGTTTGCACCTGGTCTTGTCTTATAAGCAAGTACATATGGTATATAAAAAACTGGGTACCTTCTTGAAAAAAACAGTCAAATTTCTTCAACTGGACACAGATTGACAAAACATTTTGGTAATTTTACAAGGTGGTCATTTTATGAAGCGTCAATTAGTATCAGAATTGCCTTATTGGAGCTAAAGTATCTGTCATTGCAGAGGTGGCTGATTTACAGAGGAGTTGCCAAAGGATAGTTTCACTGTAAATGGATACATTATCTGTCAGGTTTTTTTACATTATCTGTCAGGATTTTGCTCTAGAGCATAGCCAACCATTACTAATAACATGTCAGTTACATCAAAACTATATATGTTAACAAGAGTTTCATGTCCAAATTTTTTTCACTCATTTTCAGCCATTATATTCAGCCATAGTTTCAGTCAAACATATCTGACAAATGCTTGCTACACTAAATGACATATTACTATTCTTTATGTTGATTTTCAAACCAATTATACTCAATATAGACAAAAATAAGTCTTACATGTATATAAAAATATATGATGCAATAATCGTGCATGTTTAATCATTCAAACATAAAACTTAATAAGTCATTTAAATTCACTCATACAGATATTTCATATGTGTCATAAACACTCTTCATTTTCTCCTCTCCTCTTTTCCTCCTCTCTTGATCCCTCTGATCTGTTTCAACTGTATTAAGAGCCTCTGACATTTCCAAGGCTTTCACGAAAGATATTGGCCTTCGATGATCAACATTGTTCTCAGCATTACCAGCTTCATAATACTGCCGCCTCTGTGCTGGCAATGTTTGGCTGGTCTGTTGGTGTGTAGATGGCACCTTGCTTGTTGAACTGCGATAATCATTGGCTCTTCCTCCTCTAATTCCATGCACAGGAGGTTTAGAATGTGCTACTGGTCTGTTTACATCACTGAAATTTGAATCACGATATCTATCCTGGTGGTTTGAACTAAAACCATGATTATTTTCATTAGTCCTTCTGGCTGGCTTAGCACCATGACTTGAAGTATACTCATTTGGCCTATATGGGGGGGAAGCCCCATAGCTTGGTGGTGTTTTTGAGTATCCCAGTTGGGCTCTGTCTCTACCTGGGCTATTTATATTAAAATGAGATGGAGAATTAACATCTGTTTCTGTTGGTGATGAGTTTTCAGGAGTGGCAAGTGGTGGCTGTCCCTCCAACTGTTGTTTTTCTTGCTGCCTTCTTCCAGCTGATGGGGAGCGATTGTATAAATTTCGAGGTCGAGAGGCCCTAGGGGATCCTCGAGACTGATTGGCATGCAAAGAGGCTCCAACAGGGGTGGGCTGTGAAGTGTCAAAAAGATTTGTGTAAGAACCTGATTTTGTCTGCATGGGAGGAGATGGTTCACAATCCAAAGACTGACTATGCCTGGAGTCATCGTCACCTTCATCGTCAATGTCATCAACCAGCGATAATCTCATTTGATCTCGAGCCTGGGGCAAATAACAGAGGGGGAGAGGGGTGTCAGATTAAATGTGCAAACAAAACACCAAATGTTAGGTGCCAAGTTGTAAAGCATATACATGATCAAAGCACATATAGGAAGATAGTAAAGTGTCAAACAGCAGTGGTCACTCCCTGAAATGAAGAAAATGAATGAAAAGAAATTGTCTGGTGATATGGCTAGAGAACTGACTAAATCCATTTAATTTTGTTTTCCACCTTACACTGACTGAACCAAATAGTAACACACCTTAGCTCAGATCACACTTATGACAGATATTTTATGTGGCTCAAATTAAGCTTAATTTATGGGTCTAATAGAAGTACAAAAGTAAAGTCTACGTCTAAACATCCCGCCATGCAATATTTAAAAAATTGACAATATTACCATTCATCGGCAAAGTTAAGTACTCAGATGACTAGGATTGAAAAATAAAGTGTGAAATAACTTCTATAAAAATGTTTATAAACAAAATTCAATTTCATCTTCATTTTATTGCAAATTAAATTTTGGAAGATGAATTTTACATCTTACAATATATCTCAAATTTGAAGGAATTGGGACAAAACAAAGTAATTAAAGAGAATAAGAATCTAATTGTATCCAAATGTACTCAAAAATAGTCCTGATTTAGGTCAAATCATTGTTTACATGGTTAACATCTTTATATTTAAAAGTTTATGTTCAAAGTTCAAAATATTGACTCATTGAATCCAAAATAGAGGCATACAAATTATTTATTGTGTGAATTTCATCCAGTGCTACCAATACTCATTTCTCATGACTAAACAAACCGCTATAAAGTATTGAGCAAAATTTAAATTTGCGTTCCAAATACTATATGTAGCAGGTACTCGCCCATTAGTCAAAACCAACTTCAAACTTCAAAGACCTAGATATGCCATCAAATAATGCTTTGGCAGATCTGGGTCTATGTTGTATGCATTTGGACTCAACGTATAAGCAAGTGTATAAGGTAACAGAGCAAAAAGCACTTGATCTTATCTTTTTCATTTTCACATCCAACACTAGTCAAGATTTGTCCAATACAAAATTTATCAAGCTATGGGAAGTCTGCAAGAATTGCCTACTTTTGGAACTGTGGTAACATAATCAGAGTTAACATTTATCATAATTAGAGCTGTACCGATGTCACTTTTTGCCGATTATGCCGATACCGCGTATAGCCGATTATCAAAATTGCCGATACCGATTATTAGACCGATTACCATATTATGTACTCGGGTATAAGCCAACAAATTTAGAAAACAATAAAGGCCTGGAATGGGGGGGGGGGCTTATCCGTGGGCCAATGTCAAAACTTTACAGATTTTAGGTGTTTTTGTTGTCTATTGTAACGGCAGTACATCTTGGGACAAAAATATCCGTGTTCTAAGACATAGGCATGTTAAAAAAGTAACTTTCGGTGACTCGAAAATTATTAAACTTATTGCCGACTTTCTATGAGCAAAGGTCGTCGGCTTGCTTTGACGACAACAAATACTCGTTATTGCTGCGGCAACATCAGATAATTGTAAAACATTGATATAGAATTGTTATATTTGTTTAGTATATGTCGGTACTTCAAAGGTACAGTAAAACCTGTTATGACTTATGAGAGACCGCCCCTTCTGCCAGATGGTGGCTTGGTGAAACACTAACAAAAGAAATAAAAAATAATTTAAAAAAATCCGGAAATGATTCTCACTTACTAGTATTAAAGACAATGAGTTCGTTCACCCTCCAGGCATTACGGATTAACTGAAAGACAGACGACGTACTCAAACCTACACTGAAGCCCTTTCAAACAATTTCTCACTGGGACATAAGGACTATCAGTGTTTTGTGAGTTTTCATAAAGATAAAGAAAAAACACATACCTCAAAATTGACTGTGTATATATCCATCATTACTCCCTTTGATGTTAATCTTACTGGCTATTCACATGACTTTGGCACTACAATGGCGGTTAGCGACATGTACTTTAGTCTGGTTTACTGCAGTTTACAAATGTTACCGGACGCTGGAGTTGAAAATTTCGCACAACTGGCAGTAAAGATAAATTCTTTTTAAATACTTTATTAGAGCAATCTCTTTGTTACAAAAGATTAATTGATGGTTCGATGTGTTTATCTCGATATATAGTTATTCGACTATACAGTAGTGCTAGTTAATGAGCAACTTCTTTGCATACTGCATTTATCCCGAGCTCTAGTGTTACAAAAGATTAAGTTACGGTCAGTCAAAACACGACTGTATATACAACTTTTATCAGGAAAAATTGGTTATTTAAAAAAATTATTTGCATCGGCACCGATTATTTTTGCCGATACCCGATTATACCGATTGTGCTAATAATCGGCCCGATTACGCGTACGGGCGATTAATCGGTACAGCTCTAATCATAATTACAAGTAAAAATGTTAAAATTGGCAGGTTTTATGACATAAAAATCAAGCCAAATAATGCCAGTTGGTATATGAAACAAAGTGGACTGCCAGTAGTACAAATTGGTGAAGGCTTCAATATGTTTATATATGTTGGAAGAAAAAAGTAACAATCTTTTTAAAGTTCTAGTAAATTATTTACTTTCATAATCTGACAGCATATGTAGCTTTACTTTTAATAATGTTGCTCTTTTTCTTTCAGCTCATCACATTGTACATTACAATGATATAGTTCATGGCCTACCAGACAATTTCAAGGTGACAAGAGTTGATTCCCTTTCCCACTTTATTAAGCCATATCTTTATATAAAAAGCAAAGACTGCTTATGAATCAAAAGCTAAAGCTATCCAATAATGACACCGTTATCACTTGTGCTTTGGTTCTAAACATTAAAGTCACTTGATAAAAACTTAATAACAAGGTTATGTGAAACTTTCTACCTTTTTTAAAAAGCTGCAATTTTTTATATCTATGAGTAAAATTTCCTGCTCAATGGAATCACTTCCGAGTATAGACTTTTACCTAATTTCCAAGTATTCCTATAAGGAATATAATCAACCAATGAATCATTGAGATCAGATAATATAAACTTCATAACACTGGTAAGCCGTTAATGATTCTTATTTTTATGTTTAGATAAAATACTAAAGTACAGATGATGTAAATATAGCAGGAAGGATGAGAGTGCCTGATATACTAATGCAATAATTTATGCTGATTTGCCAATGACATGTTTTCTCCCCACTAAAGAATAAAAATGTGCAGTTGAATAGAACAAAAACCAGAAAATTAATAAGACCTTCCCTCTTGCAAAGGACAAGTTGTGATTTAGATGTGTAAATGTTTTGAATAGCAACGAACCCTAACACAGGCATGAATACTTCATAATACACATTTTTAAAACATGCTGGTTGGGCTCTTTTGCTGTCAGTCTAATAATCATGTACAAAAGTGTCTGATTTCATACATCTCTAGCCCTAAATCATAACTGGGGGAAATATGTTTCAAAACGAGGTCACAGTGACCAGGCTTAAATCCTTTTAAAATGATTGCTGACAACATAAGCATATTTTAAATCGATGCATGTAATACATGGCTAACACAGATTCAAATGGGAATTATATTAAGAGTTCTCTTCAAGGCTGGAAAATTGATGTCCAGGGCCACATTTCTCATAAATATTGAAAACAATTTTTAAAATTCTCTGGGTGCAAGACCAGGAACCAAAGGTCCAGGGACTCCCATGATTTTGAGCACTGTTTATCTCTCTTTTTTTAAAATGATTTTTTTTCTCGCAGTTTTTGATGTTCTTGTGAAACTTGTAAGACCATGATTAAAAAAAACCTAAACTATTAACAACCCTTAGATGTATTATCAATACACTACAGCATTTTCTATTTTATATCCAGTTATTTAATGTTTAATGTTCAAAATTTAGTTTGTGTGTGTGTGTGTTGATGGGCAAAACTAACTTTAATTATGTAGTACTGACCTGTCACTATAAAGTTGTTTACATCTTCCTGGATGAAAATCCCCTCAGCCAAACTCATACTTCTGGCCTCTTATAAGTTGGAAAGTTCTAGAAAACCTAGAACAGATAGAGCACAGACCCAGTCTGACTTTCATGACAGAGGCCAATGCAGATCACACCTTCCCTTTGACTTGGACCTAGACTAAACTTATGACATAGTGGGGTGGGAGGTGGGAATCTGGCAATAGTGACAGGTATTAGATAATTAAATTAATTTGAACCCCCATCCCATACTTGCGTTTAAAAGTAGTAATACAATACATGTTACTATCGCCTTCATGAATTTGTCAGTCTGAAGGGAGGTTACTTACCAGATTTTACAAGTGACCACATCTGTAATCTGGCAGAAAGGCAATTTTTTGAGCCATCATTATCAAGCTTAAAAGGAGGGAGAAGTGCGGCCACAATAATGTTGCTCTTATTAAATCATCCAATTAAAAATGGTTACAATAGACTCAGGAAGTGGAGATAGCCCCAACTTCATGGGTTTTAATTCTCATGTGGGAGAAGTTCCTCCAAGTGTAATACCAAAAACTTATAAATATGGATCTAGCAGTTGCTTCTCTTGGCTCTCAGCATTAAGAGGTTAGTAAAAGGGCTGGTCGGCCTGGTGTTGGGATAATATGACTGGGTGGGACACGAGGCTACATGTCTGTGGCATGATACCCCGTGCAAGTCATTACTAAAAACTGTCACACTGCAGACTTCAAAGTGATTATAACTGAAAAATTGTTAATGCAATGTTATAAATACAAATCACACACCCCTCCCAGTGAGGGACTGATAAGTTCTCTTAATTGATTGGATGAGGTACTTAAAACTCTCCACAAGATCCCAAACATCACTGGGCCATAGACAACAAAAGAGAAAATTCTTCATTTATATGCACTTAGTTCAAGATAAAAAAAGAATTAGATAATCACTCAAAACTTGTTTCAAATCAAACTAATTTGTGAAGAAATATCTTTTGACACAAAACTGAAAGCGATTTTCTAAGAGTGAATTATTCAAGTGAATAATGTACAAGGAAAACTATGGGTAATCCTCTTGGGCCTAAGTCAGAGTGGGTCTGCATTCCTTCTCTTCAAGGAATTCTAGAACTTTCCATCTAATGGGAGGTCAGAAGTATGAGCTTGCAGGATGTACGTGTATGTGATTTGATTTTTTATGTAGCTTTAACAATTTTTCAGTCATATCACTATGATGTCTGCAGTGTAGCAGTTTAGAGTAATGTCTAGCACTGGGGCTTCATGCCGCAGACATGAAGCATCATATACCACCCAGTCACATTTATCCCGACACCAGGCTGACCAGTCATAATACTAACCTCTTAATGCTGAGCGCCAAGCGATGCAGTTGTTAGTACCATTTTTATAAGTCTTTGGTATGACTCAGCCAGGGTTCAAACCCACAACCTTCCATTTTTGAACCAGACACTCTAACCACTTGGCCATCGGAGCGGTGTCATAATTGTAAATGCCTTATGAAAAGTATACGCTGAATGCAGTAGCCCTTTTATTATTATTAGACACTGTTAATTGTCCCAACAAGTAGAATACTAAATTCTATTAACATTCACCTTTAGATATGCCTGGGATTTAGAATATTTGTAAATCCCAGTTGCATCTTCTCTGTTCAGATATGTGACATTAGACTTAACTAGTTATCATAAAAAACTGCTTTTTCTTCTACCCAAGACTTCCCGCATCAGAGGCGGATGCTCTAACTACTAGGCCACTGGAGCGGCATGAGCTTGGAGGAGGTAACTTGCATCCTGGAATAGGTAAGCATGGCAATATTGACAGAAAATGTATTACTGCTATTAAATATAGATAATACTGACTCTTTCAATCTAAATTACTAGAAGCGCTTGTATTTACATCTTTTTTTCAATTACTACTGATTACACTGTGGTAGATATTATTTTACATTGGTTTATAAAAGGACTAGTTTGGCACAAGTTTATAATCATGACAAAATGATTATCAACACATAAACGAAAGCACATTTGAAGCCAAAGATGACATGAAGCTCTAAACATTTAATAAAGAAATCAAAGCTACAAAGAAACATGTATAAATGATCAATCTACATGTTATTGAGGAAACTCAACCAAAATGCACAAGATGTTTGAAAATGTTATCAGAACAAGCTAACTCTAGGAAATGATGTCCTCTACATTTCGTTGGAAGCAGGATACAAACTATTACAGAATGATGTGATGTGATTAGGATTTGTAACGTAGCTTTAACAATTTTCTGTCATACTGCTACGATGTTTGCAATGTGGCAGTTTACAGTGATATCTAGCACTGGGGAATAATGCTGCATACATGTAGCGTAATGTCTCACCCAGTCACATTGTCCTGACACCAGGTCGACTATTCGTAACACTAAACTCTTAATGCTGAATGCCAAGCGAGGCAGCTGTAAGTACCATTATTTTAAAGTCTTTGGTATGACGCGGCCAGGGATCGAACAAACAAACTCCTGCATCCAAATAAAAATCAAACTATGCTAAGGTTTGTGCAGAAAGGAAAGCTGAAGAGTCTGACAAAAGAAGGCCATAACTTCACTAAGAAGTGTTGCATCAAGAAAATGGAGCCAACAACAAAGGCAATCAAACTCAGACGAGGTCTGATTAATATCATGCTGCCTGCATAAGTTGTTTTAAAGTCCAACAAGGAAAATCAGTATGCAGAAATGAAAAAAGTGTGTAACAATTAGAGACCTCATCTTTGTTAAATGATGCTGAACTGCAACAACTGAACTTTGCTGAAGTATCAACAATAAAACTGAATAGCAACAGATCAACATCAAGCTTCAAAAGAGTTGCAATACTTTTAAACTGAATTTAGTTCTTTACAATAATTAAAGAGACTAGGTCCAACAAGCAAGGGTTATAACTGTACTAAATAATGAGGTATAATGTTGATACTATCTTTACCTTATGTTTTTGGATGGCTAATAATAACAACAATGAATCTCTAACAAAATAACACATGTAAATGTGAGGTCTGAGTGTTGTTGCAGTATCTATCATTATTACAAATCAAATTTCAAGCTGAACGAGTTACAATGGTGTTGAGCAGGTCACAATTTGATCACTGTGGTGTACAGCTCTCTCATTTTAAATGTTTCGATGATAATAGAGAAGTCTAATATCACATATCTAATCAGAGAAGATGCTTTTAAGCTTGAACAACTAAAATGGGATTTTAAAATATTCTAAATCCCAGGCATATCCAAAGATGAATGTTATAAGAATTTAGTATTCTACTTGTTGTGACAATTAAAAGTGTCTAATAATAATAATGCACTGAGTGTGTACTTTTTATAAGGCATTTACAAATATGACAACTCTCCAGTGGCCTAGTGGTTAGAGTGTTAGCCTCAGAAGTGAGAGGTCATGGGTTCGAACCCTGGCCAAGTCATATCAAAGACTTACAAAAATGGTACTAACAGCTGCCTCACTAACCATTCAGCATTATGAGGTTAGTGTTAGGACTGGTTGGACTGGTGTCAGGATAATGTGACTGGGTGGGACATTGTGCTACATGTCTGTGGCATGATGCCCCAGTGCTAGACATCACTAAAAACTGTCACACTGCAGACATCGTAGAGATATGACTGAAAAATTGATAAAGCTATGTTAAAAATCCTAATCACACACAATTATGACAGCATCAACAATCTAGCTTGCTAGAGATGATGTTGAACTGACCATTCATAAACCAGTTCCAATAAGATTCAAATGATTTTTACATTTATATAAATTTTATTTGGAATGAAAAAATCATGCATATTAGTTTTATCAAGATTCTTTTTTATTTTACTCAATGTTTGTTTCATCTACTGGGAAACCTAATTTCAGAATGGAACTACTTACCACAACCATCACAATTTATCTTTTAGCATATCCACCCGAGGGTTAAAAATTCTAAATTATCCAACATTTTTCAACTATGACTGATAATCATATGTTAACTCTTTGTAGTCTTTTTTAAGTAGTGTAAATCATCATGACTTCCATTTTAAAATTATCTTAGTTTTTGTACTCAGTATATCCCAAAATAATGATTCAAAATAAAATTAATGGCAGAGATGGAAAACTTGCATTTAACATTTTTTTTAGTGAAGAGATTTACATATTCAAAAATATAGGATAAAGGTGGCAAGCAGATGGGTTTTATCTTACTTATTCAACACCCTGAGCTTGTAGGGGGCTAATACAAATGACAAATCAGCGTCTTAAATTATACTAAATGATGAAACATACTGACAATCAAATTCCCGCAAAATCAAATTATGATTTGTTATGGGAAGGAAAGTGTATAGGTCTGGCAAATTGGAACTATAATTCTTGTAAATAATTACCTTGAAACTCAAACTCAAAGTCTACCAATATCAAGCTGCATATCAGATTTGGTTGAAATCCAATAATTGTTCTGGAAGTTACCATGAGGAAACAAAATAGAGTGGGTCTTAACAATCATGGGCCATTACTATGCTAAAAGAGGATGTAGAAAGAAGACAACTCAACTCAGCCTCAATATCAAACTGCATACCAAATATAATCTCAAACGGACAAAGACAATAATTATATGACAATATAAAATGGGTAGGAGTGTATAAAATCTGACATGCAGTACACAAAATTGCTGTCTGGGTATGTGACTCTGTAAATAACATTTAGCCTTTAAAGAAATTTTGTGCCGTCTCCTCAAAACGTGAATTTCTAATGCTCCACAACCAACATAATTATCTCCCAAGCATGATAGAGTTGATTTAACCTGTTTTACCTATATCCTGATATCAATTCTTTCCAATGTAAGGACTTAGTTAACATGTTTAGCAGCTTGCTACTAATCAAAGTCATCCAAGATCTTGATGGTATAAACCAATTACATGAAGTTTTATTTTAACTAGTTGAGAAATATGGTCTCAAGTCCAAGAAAGGAAAAATGCTCAGACAATCAGATGCAAGGCATCTCATTATTGTGTGCAGATCTCATTCACAAAACCCATCTATGACAATGATAATATAAGCTTATTTACCAAGGTGAAACAATCTCTGATTTTAATGAAGTCCAATTAAGAAGATTAATGTCTTAAATATGCATAAATATTGCTCATAATGATCACACTTTAGATCTTAATCAGATAGGCCAAGTTTAACAGAAACCTGGTAAAAAGTGCTCACAAGTACAGCCATACTGATGCAAAAACACCTCAATAATATGCATGCATCTTGCTCATAACTGTACCCATCAACACTCTTGATGAATTAAATGCTTATCTGTCAAATTTGATAAAAACTGGATCACAAATAGTCTCAAGACTGGTAACAAGCTCATCCAATCACATGCAAAATCACCTCATTAATATGCATATAGCCCACATATTATATAACTCGTATTTGAGATCTTGATATTATTATAAGTCTGTATCTATAGCGTAACTAAAACCAGATACAATATTCAACCAGATGCAAGATCACCTCATCAATAGGTGAATCTATCTCATTAAGTAATTCATGCAATGTCTTCATTATATTACCAGTATGGACAAAACTGGGTCAGAAATATTGCTTCTAGACTGAAAACAGTGTCAGTCAATCAGACAAAAGATCAGATCTTTAATGTGCAATTGCTCCTGATCTTTATGGAACATATTTAAGCTCATGAAGACAAAAGCCAATATTACAAGTTTTATAAAAAAAATTATCAAAAATATGGTTTTAAGAGTGGTAATTATCAATTAATGAGCTTGTCAAGGATCTTGATAATATAAGCACATATTCCAATTCAAACCAAAATCAGATCAGAATTGCAGCCAACAGAGTGGCAACAAACTCAGCGAATCAGATTTTACATCAATATATTAGTATACATGAATCTTGCTCATTATTTAACACTTCTGGCAATAAAATTATATTCCAAATCTGATCAAAATTGGATCAGAAATTTAGCATCCACTGGAGTAAAAATCTCAATCAATCAGATACAATATTAACTAATTAATAGGTATGTATCTGGCTCATTTTCAAACATGTCCAGGATTTTGAGAACTTAAGCATATATGTTCCATGTTTATCAGAAATATGACATATATAATGGTAACAATTTCAGCCAATCAGATGCAAAACCACCTCTTTAATGTATCTTAATCATTATCAAATATGTCTAAGATTTTCATAATATAAAGCCAAATTCTAATTCTGATTGAAATTGGATCAGAAATATGTACTTTAAAGTAGTAACAAGTGACTGCTGACATATTGATAGTGGGCTATACCGTAAACTTACAAGGTCTTATAGCCTAGTGTGCTAATAATGTCTCCTCCAGGCCCAAACCCTAAGAATATTTTTTAATATCTAATCAAACGGGTCATATTATATTGATACCCAAAGTTTTAAAAAAAGTTTGGTGACGATTTATTTTGTTTAATTTTGATGCGCTTAACATGATCATATCTTAAATTTTGCTTCAATATGAACAATTTCCAGATGTAGATGATCTGAGTGGTCTTCAACTTTAAGGGAAACTAAAAAATGTGAATTATGATCAAGGAACAGTATGGTTCCTCTGACACAATTTGTTTCCGATTGGAAGTGAGTTCCTTGCTAATAGCATGTAGGTTATACAGAAGCTAGTTCTACGCCATATCACCATTTATAAATCACACACAGCAATTCAGTAAAGAGTGGCTGGTGCAGACAGCAAATCTTCTATGGCATGCTAAAAAGATCTGCATCAAAAAATAAAATATAAAAAATGATTAATACATAAAGAATATATATCATTAGCATACTGAAATAAAGATTACAACATGCAATTTCTTGTTTAACATAAATGCTAAGAGTCATCAACAGTCAAAGCCTGTAAAACTATAAACACTTCTATTTAGATTCATTTCCCTTGAAAAAGGTTATTTCCTTTGTCTTGATGAGCACAGAACATTTCTTAATTGCATGTATAAAGAATACATATTAAAAGCAATTTGTTAGAACTATTTAGTTTGAGAAGTTTGTCATAAATTATCAGTGAGGCCCCAATGAGCTCACCTGGCTTATATCTGCCTTATAGCCAAATGTAAAAGAAATTGACCAAGAGATCTTGGTAAATAGGAGGTTTTCTGTTCAAATTTCTTCTTTTGATTGCAAATATTATGAAAACAATTATTTCAAGGTTTCTCTATTTGTGGCACTTTCATCCCTATATGATGGCATATCAGCAATATTTACCCAATGTTTGATCATCCTAAGGTCTAAAGGGAGAATGGTTATTATACTAAAAGACATTAATGCCTGGATTCTTTCCCTATAAGATTTTGATAAAGAGCATTTTTTATAGATACTGTTCATATTTGTCTATTTGTTTAATAATGTTGGCCATCTATGACTGTGGAATCATTTGTGCAAACTTAAAATGCCTACATGTCATGATGCTCTCTAGCAAAACCACTATGCCAGGATGATTTCTGTCAAATTTGGTAAATATCTGATATTTTTCAGAAGTCATTTAAATGGGTTGTTTATATTTTTTGTAATTGGGGACTATATTTGACAGATCAGCACCAGTTAAATATACATGAAAGCTCTCCAGGCCATTGTGCATTGTGTCAAATGGTCAAATTTTGTTTTGAAATTTGTTTTGAGAAATAGTATTTCAATGGGTACAAAGTTTTGAAAGATCTTAATGCAACCATACATCCAGTAAAATCAAATAAAATTCTGCTGAGCAGTTTTGAAAAGACATTTTAAATGGTAAGATACTGTAAAGTGATGGTGACCATATTATACAAAGGAATAACACAGTATAGACATGGACTTGATAATGCTGCAAATTTGGTCAAATTCTTTTGATATGTCAAACCTTGTTCCAGTTTTATTAATGATGGCAGCATTTGAACAAATTTAAAAAGGTCTTTTTGCCAGCATACTTTTTTGTCAAATTTGGCTATGTTCTGCTGAGCATTAATTTTTAGAATGGACAAATTATTTGATGCATTTGTATTAAATGAACAAATCTGAAAGGTGCTGATGCTAAAATAGTCATGTAAAACTGTAAGGAAAACAGTGAAGTGGCCATAGATAATAAGTAAGTAACAATTGTAATTGGAGAAATAGGATGGACAGTGCATGATGGACGAAGGACCATCAGCTCATCTGGTCTTGTGATAGTTGAGGTAAAACTTTTTCCAAAATTTTCTGGTACTATTTTCAAAATACTAGATGTACTGTATATGATGTAACACCCACATGTTCCTTTATAAGTACATGCCATTCAATTTTGTCAAAACTCACATACACATTTCCCTTTACTCGGCACACATTATATGATCGTTACATTTTGGGTGGCAGTGATTGTTACATTTTGGGTGGCAGGAAAACAGCTGCTAAAATACACTTAAGAACATCATGAATTTATTTAAACTTATCATTAGTCATGTCTGATGTCTTGCTTCAACTTAACTTATTGGGCTAAATCAGACTCAAAAATAAATCTTATGTATTCAGTGTAACCATATTGGACACAATGTAATTCCAAAGTAGAAAGCTATCAACAATGCTGAAGAGAGATGGGTTTTTCCTGTGTACATTGGGGACAATAATGTCCATATGCTAATATTCTGATGATCTTAAACTTCATGAAAATTACCCAAATAATTTCCAACACAATGCAGGTATTACATTGAATACAGTACAACTAAAATTTAATTTTTTATTGGTGTTACCATACACCATACTTCAATTTGTTCTGATGAAGAAGACCTGGAAGATTTCACTTTTTAAATAAGGTACTAGCAATAATATTATTTAGCTGATCAAAAGGCATGATTTTATACAATTTATAAATTATGGAAATTTGCAACATCTTCAAACCAACTCTAGATGGATGTTCTTTACTGCAGAATAACGTTTTCACATTTGGTCTTGTCAGTTTACACAAGTCACCAGATATACTAGCTTATAAGAAGAATCAAAAAGAAAAAGCAAACAACAAAGATCCTATCTGTATATTGTCAGGAATATCAGCATGTAAATTAAGTAATGGCTGATCTGGGTGTGTGTAGTTTACAGCTGGACTTGACTTATAAGTACATGCAATATTTCATTGTGCTCTATCAAATCTAGAACCAGTGAAATTTTAACCTATCATGTCAAGGTAAACAATATAATCATTTTTCCGATGAACTGTTTGAACTAACACTCGAAGCAGATTGGGGAAAATTTATATATGGCTAAGATTCTTGGTGTGTTACTAAAGCCAGAGGAAGCTGGGTTTGAAAAGCTTTACCAAATAGGTGTGATTTTAAAACTTGCAAGCAGGAACAATTTTACTTACAGAATTGAAATAGTGCTAAATAGTGATAAATATAAATTCTGTTTATTGAAATAATCCTGACCGTACAATAACACAAACAACACACATACATTTAAACTAATAAACATATTTTACAATGCAGGACATTCACTGTAACTCTGAAATCATATATTCTCTCATTTTAAATCTATGATACAACTAGACAATTCAAAAAGATACTTTTGTACAGCTTGCTTTTGAACTAATCCATACTAAAAAATGAAGAAACTAATAAGAATTCTTTCATAAAATTTGAAACACTCATCTTCTACAAAATAATGACCTTTTTTTATGAATGTTGTATTAATAAATCACCCATCTGCGGTCATTACGAGTTACTATACCAGCTGGACATTTGATACTGATTGTGTTTACTAAATACAAAATAGTTTGACCAGAGAAAGATAATATAAATGCAAAGGAGCTGCAAACACTCCACTAATCCTTTATCACTAAAACAAAACTATTTCTGCATAAAGTTTTCAATTTGTACTCTCAAACACTAGTGTCAAGAGAGGGAAGTGAGTAATAATATTTAAATTGTAACACCTGCTTTCAGTCAATGTTCATAGTCTTATAAGTCACTGTGAAGGAACATTTAGGCAATAATCCAACTGACCCATTATTTTAAATGCAGCCTGGACACTTAAAAAAAAACAATATAAGCTTTCACCTTTGAACCTATTGATAGAAGAATCTGGAAACCTGACAAACTATCTAAAAACAAGACAAAAATGCCCGTCATGAGAAAATCACCCATCTGAAACACCTAATGGTTTCACTGTTTACATTCTTGAAATATCATCACAAACAATACAGAGAATTATGTTAAATATACAAATGAGAAAAAGTATAATGCTCACAGAAATACTCCATTAAATTAACAACGAAACAAGTCAAAATTATAAGGGAAATTGAATAAATTACAACAATGAGACTTTGGGAAACCCAATTCACAAAATATTATTTCACAGTGATATACTGTTTTCTTAACAACTGAATTTAATGTACAGTAAATGTCTGCAAATCAAATTTCTATGGTATCAGTGGGTGGATAGTATCAGTACTATAATGCCTGAGTATTACTCTATATGAATAGGACTGAAATTTGTAAAACTGTAATGAAAACGTCTCTTTTAAGAAATTTGTCATCTTTTCTTGGCAAACTATGAAACATTAATATCTGTGACAACTAAACATTCTACACAAAATTGCAAAAGAACTAGGTACCAATGTGCTGTAAAATTACATATTAAACCAAATAGTCACACATTTTATAGTCAGTTCTTCTGATGTAACTTGTACCTTCAATATGCTAAACCCTCACAATATTTTTTTTCTATGATTATACACATGTTCCATACTTTATGATAGTAATTATCAAACTTTAAATTATCAAATACATATGTATTTGTAAAACACCTATTCCTGTACTGCTTATGAAACAATGCAGTTTGAGAAATCCAAAAATATAGAAAAATTAATTTAAAAGCAAGTAAATACAATTAGGTCATCCATATATGCATAGAAATAAGATAGCTATAATTCCATTTGCCTCAGCTTAGTGGTTTATGCACAATCTATTTGAGACATACCAACAGCTGAATAAAACAAAATCAAGATAGCCCTCCTGCAGTGAACTAAAATTAAATTAAACCCTGTGTTTAAAATTATCAACTTTCCTGATAATAAAATAATACAAAAACCTGATATGTTTGGATACTTACATTTTTGCTTATGACAGCTGTATTTTTTCTGATCCCATTAGAACTGGAATCTGTATAAATTTTCACATCTTTATCAGCAGCTATATATGTGACTTTTGAAGAATCTATCTGTAATGTTCTTGTTTTTGGTACATAAGCTTTTAATCTGAAAAACAAAGTAGGATTTTAATTCGAAAATGAACATATAATAGCAATCAGAAAATGTAATGTTAATAATTTAAGCTGCCAAAACAGACTAAATAATGGATATTTGACTCAGCAATTACCTTATTACAGCTACATAAAATTAAGTAAACCTCCAGTGAAGCAAAGAAAATAACTGTTATAATTTCTGATTGTAGCAAAGTTTTCTATTTCAAGACAGCTGTAAACTGACATTTTGAAAAGAAGCAAATGTTTTTGTCAAGCACATCTATTTACGATAAAATGAATAAAAATCAGAGAATTTTAATGGATATTCTGTAATGAATAAATAATTGGTACAATTTACCAAAATACTGAATAAACATGAATACTCACTGGTAAGTGAGTCCAACTGCAAAAAGTACAGACTTAGAGCTGCACAATGCACAAACAGTTCCAATTTGTTAGAAGTAATCAGTAAAAGAAGCAAATATCCCGATCTGCTGGCATATTATGTGATGGCAGAGCACAGTCTACAGTGTTTATAGTTTAGACTCCACTTATAAGCGAGTGCAAACAGTAATGGAGTCTTGAAATGGATTTAAATGAGTCATTATATTCCGATCCTCAAAATTCAATGAATATTGCAAGTACCATAACCATAGGCTTTTGAAATTTGACATAGATAATCATTTTTTAAAGCAATATTTAGAGACCAATAACAGACTTAAAATTTATGCACATTCCCAATTTCAACAATTATGAAAAATTTATTTCTATTCAATCCAATTTTTTCCTTAAAACTGAAAGTCTTCAGACAAATTATCAATCATGCAATAAAATTTTTATTAATGTAATTGATTTTTTAGCATCAATACAACATATGTATTGAAATTAATGTTCTGTGAGCTCTTTTTGTCAAGATGCCATCTTGCCATTTTTGTCAAAAGATGAGACTGCAAAATAATATACAATTTTGGACACATCACATTATTTTAAAATTAAAAACATTATGTATACTAATGGTTCAAAATATAAAGTACTATTACCAACATACCTTGGCCACTGAGGACCACACAGAATATATTTACAATTGGCAGAACAACTTCGGGTAAATGGATTGTGACCACCTTTGAATTTTCCTGTTACCTATCCGGAAAAAAAGAAATTCTATCAATATAGCATTTTAAGGTATGTAACAAGAAACCAATGCTCAGGGATCGTCCTGGGCTTTGCCAATGTCGCAAATTGTGATTTTTTTCCCTTATTGGCGACAAAAATATTCCATCTGGCGATTTTTTTTGCGACAAACTTTTGGGTTATTTAATCTGTACAATCAATCATGGATTTAGACTGGATAAATTAAAAGGGAGAATGAAAGGAAGCCACAAACCTCCATTGGAATCAATCTGTTACACAAACGATCCTTTGTTCGTATTGACAACCCCATCTTTACAGTGCATTGTTACATCATAATCTGCTTATGCTGACATCTGGACTGAGTACTGTATGCTGTGATACAGTCAATCGTGCTACTCTACTATACCTACAACTGACCGACTTCTGAAGACGCGAATAGAACAGATACAATTAACTGAATGGCTAATCCTTGTTTTTTTTTTACATATACCAATACAATAGTTTTGCTGAACCTTCATAGAAAACTGATAACCTTTTGAAATACCGACTACTGTGTATAAATACAAAGCAAATGGAAAAAATCTCAATCACAATTATATCTGTCACCAATACAACATTATCATGAGCAAACAGTATCATGAGCAAACAGAAGTTAGATGTTGCGTGTTCATCATCTCATCTTAAGTTACAAAAATTAACAGCATTTGGATTTAGTGCAAATTCATCAGACAATACAGTCACTGAACCCGATGATAAACCTTGCACTGCAACATCATCTACATGTAGGTCTAGTGTTTCAAGTGCAACACCACATTTCGATGAATGGGGCAAAAATTCCCGAAAATTTCTAGACAGTTGGAAATTTGAGCGTCCGTGGCTGAGATATGATAAAAAGTTAAAACAGATGTTCTGTGATGTATTAATATCAAGGCAATGTTCGTCAATTCATTTACAACTAGCTGTGATATTTTGAAGAAGTGTGTCACCAATCATAAATTCAGGCGGGGTAAGTAATATTTGTGCATTTTACTCATTGATCTTTTCCTTTTGCCATCAATCCCATGTTACGGCTGCAGAGAATTAAACTCCGCAACAAGAAATAGAAAAAAAAAAAACAACAAACAAGTTTTGCATAATTAAAAATAAATTATTTATTTCTCAAAATACAGAAGTGAAAGACTCCTTAAATTGGGTGTGAATTTATGCTTATACATACTTTCCAATATTGCCAGGTGTTGACTCGTGCAAGTTTCATTCGTGGGAATGGAGATCCTATTTTGCTTGTCGATAAAATTTATACAGCATTCAGTGATCATTCTTGGGATTTAGGAAACAATTCACTACAAGCTTTGTGAAGCTAGCCATAAAGGGGTGGGGGTCATTTAATTACGGAATGCATGCAATCGACAGTCGCATTATACGTCACTTCATCTTTCATTGCAATGTACAATCACAGGTTTTCTTATTATTAAAATGTCAACTAAAGTTGATAATTCATTTTGTATTATTCAGGTAACAACAGTCATACATGTGCACAAACGGTGATGCGGGATAGACAATCTAAAAGGTTCACGGAGGAGGGTGATTCGATAGTTGAGAGTGCTCTAACCAAATTGTTTGATCCCTATTTGTATGGTTCACAGGCTAACAGTTCCATTCTTTCAGAGGTTTCGGGTATTGTTTCAGATAAGGACTTGATTCAGTTGGCAGTGCTGAGAGACTACTGGTGTCACCTGTCAGTACTTAAGACTGTGAACGTGGATTCAGTAAGATGAACATCACAAAAACTGACATCAGAAATAAACTCTGCATCTCATCTCTCAAGAATTTAATGAGAATCAGCATGTACAGATGTGAAAAATTAGACTTTGAAACTGCATTCAACAAGTGGGAATACTTAAAATCGCGACGGATCTTTTCATGTAACATTTTGTTAATGCTTGTTGTAATTAAAGTATTAATTTAACTAACCCATCTTTTGTAATTTTCATTGCCTGTTACATTAATAGACTAAATTAATACTTGGAAAAATGTACACTACTTGTTATAGCGACAGTTTTTGAAAATTGGCGACAAAATATTGAGGTTGGTGATTTTTTTGGCGACAGCTTTTTAAAAGATAGGACCATCCCTGAATGCTACTTCTTTTAATTACCATGGTAAACCCACAACTTTTATTTTATTACACATCTGACCTCACTCACCTACAGACCAAGGGATCATAGTTCAAAATCTGTTACATGTATTATATGTCCACCTCCTATAACTGCATGCATAAATTATGATCCAAAGATATTCTAAATGACGCTTGCAATTTTCACATATCTAACTTTCAATCCCATTTACTGATCCCAGAAGAGAGGCTGCAAAAATATAACCCTGTCACATATGGCTGCCATTACGGCAACCTATGTACTAAACTGGACGAATTTCCACCCAGTGGATTAGGAGTTAGGGTTATCAACAGATGGACAGAATGATGATACTAAAATATCCCACCCAGTGAATGCATAGAGATTACAAAGTGTACATCTTTAACAGTCCAGCAATACATTCTCATTCAAAAATTTAATACAATCAAATTTCTTTTACTTAGTTTTGATACAACATTATTGAAAATACCTATTTATTCTTGGAATGCTGTGTATGAAAAAAAGAATGCATTCAATAAATGAAAATTATGGGCAAAATCCACTCTTTGTCTACTTAATAATTGAAGCATTTATTGAAGAAATAAAGAAAATACAATGCATATTTTACTGCATTTTCTTGTTTAAATACAAGTGTGAATTACAACTAAATAGACCCTGGGAAATTCCCAAATTTTCCATAAACAAGACTGCCAAATCTAGTCTTATAATTTAAGCTGCAATCAAATACTGTACAAATATCTTTAATAAACTTGTTTTCAAAGAATAGCTTTTTAACAAAATCAAATGTCATACAAACAAAATAGATCCATTTATATCCATGAACAAGAAATCCAAGCATGTCTGATATTGGTTGTTTACCTCCCTTACACAACATGACCATTTTACTAAACATGTTTATGTACTGTTGAAAGAACACAACCATACGTAAACTCTTTCCCAATGTTATAGCAGGTCCATGAATATATTTATACTTTAAACATTGTTACTTTGGTCAATATACATGGTCAAGAAATAAAGTTCTTATGCAAATCCCATTTTTTTTTCTCTTTAGTCACAGCAATCTTGACCTTTGACTCCCAAACTGGTTTGGTTCTCCAGTACAGGCCAACTAGAAAGTTTGCTAACAACAGCCAGTTAATACTCGAGTTCTTGTGCAGAAACCATTTTATTCAACTGTCACAATCACCTTGACCTTTGACTCCAAAACTGATAGGATTCTGTCCAAAGTGCAATAGTGCACACAATATGGTAGCTAAGGCCACTGACAAATTGACTTATTGTGCTGAAACACAACACAACTGATCAATAGATAGACTACATTTAACATAATAAGTCATGTGTATATTAACAAATGAGGAAATCTAAATATGATTCACAGTCAAATTTGAAATTCAGTACACGACATACTACACACATAAAGTATAAAATGTTTGAAATAAAAAGCTATATTAGAACAAAGGAATATCAAAGCGATTAAAGTACCTGTTCATTTGTAGTTCTACCCCTTGCTACTAAAACAATATGAAAGCCTGTTAGACCACTGACTGGAATGATAAGCAGGCCTATAATACACATTATCACAATGCTACAAAAGGTTAAGGATAGTAAAATGATCATGGAAAATATATTGTAAAGGTATTGCTGGAAATACATGGCAATATTATTGATAATATTGGTACACAAATCAAACATATTATACTGGATTACTATCAGAAGCAGACTTGTTGCTTCCTGTAAACAGCTGAAAGAAACCCAGTTTAATTAATATATTTCTCTGATGCACTGTCAATAAAGAGACAATTATGATTTCATGGGAGCAAAAACATACATCATTATGAACTTATTAAAAACAAAATAACATTATCAAAGGTCAGAAAAACATACCTTTAAAATTTTTGCAAACTTTAGGACCTGGAAATATTGGTTACACATGTAATTCATGGTGTCCACCAAACCATGTACAATTTTATTTTCCTGTATAATTACAACAAAGACACCGGGAACAAAATAATAGTCCCAGATAATAAGACATGTTAAAACCTTTTTATTAGACAGATGCAGCCTGTAATAAAAATTCACATTTGAAACTACGAGTCATGATTTCAATGTATTGAATTTGATGTCTATGACTTTTTTTTGCAGAATCCACCCGTTCACATGGGATCTTTTATTGTAGCATTCAAATAGTTCTCTACACATCTGTCTTGGAACACATGAAATTACCTTACATCATTAAAACATGCACAGATATTGCCATTTGACTACAAACGTTTGCACATTTTATGCGTATGCGGAGTTCCAAGTTGCTGTATGCAAATTCAAACACGAGTTACGATCAGAGGAGTACAAATTTTATGTTACCCAGCAACAGATTTGTCTGAATCAAAGGTAACATAGTTAAATGAGACTATTGGTTGTAGTAATTTAAATGTCAAAATTGGTGTTTTTGAAGAAGGGAAGTTCTTCATGGTAGATTTATGTATGCCTAGTTAAATCTGTAAAAATGGCGGGTACATGGCAACCATATTTCTTAACCAACATACCATATTACTGTTCAAGCATTATAAGAGCTGCATTTAACATAGGATTTAGTAACGGCTTTTAACTTGTACTTAATGCAGAAAAATGTGTCCACATGCAGCTATACTGCTTTGACTATTTTTTGGATTAGTTTTTTGGTTACACTAATAAAAAAGACACAAACATTAATTATCCTGATGTTATATCAAGTTTTAGGCTGAACTGTTTCAAATAAATACTTATTTTCTCTCCACCCATTTATTTAATTGGCTTCTATTCACATTTTCTTAAACGAAGTTATGGATTTTTCTACATCACATGTATTGTTTTAATTTATTTGAGATTTTGAAGATTATCTGCTGTATTAGTTCGGATTTGGTGTCCAAATTATATGTGCAACAAATGTAGTTTCTGACAGACGAGACAAAATTATACCGTTGCTGAAACTTAACCTGGATCTGGCCTTTTGCATTTTTAATGTTGTGACTAAACAACTCGCACAAACTACATGTCAATGACATTAAAGATCATTCAGTCACATGATATCAACAATACACCATTTCTAATGTTGCTCTAGGAAACAAATCGAACATTTAAATGAAAGTCACATAATCTTTTATAGAAAAATGAAGGAAAAAAAACTTCTCAAAATATTTATTGTGAAATTGACCAAAAATTGTTAAATAATGCAGCAATTTGAAGAAAACCAGATTGACTATGCAAAGAGCACATGTCAAAGTGGTAGTCACGTGACACCAGCAAAAACATCGCTGACACATGCTCAACACTCCATGAAAATAGTTTTCTCCACCCTGCTGCATTACCAACAGGCTTCTGGTCATTGTTCTTAGAATAAATATGTTGATAATTAAGTGTGCATTATATTTATTTATAAATATTAAGTGACTTCTATACAATTTGTCCAAATTCTGTGTACAACAACTTTGGAACTTTGTTTATTGTTGATATCACATGACTATGACCTATGACTCCACTGACATGTAGGTTGTAAAATTTGTATAGTCATGTGACTCTGAATGCAAATGGCCATATCTTGGTTGAATTTCAGCAATGTTTTACTTTCATCTCATCTGTCAGTGGATCAAAGACATGACGAATGATATGCTCACCATTTTTAAAATGATAAATCATATTCCTACGAATTAATGAAGGCATATCTCAATGAAAGGTCGTTCAAATTTGCTGGGCTAGCTAGTAAGCAGCTAACCCATGATAACACCAAATGGCATCAGCGAATTCCAACTTTTCAATAGAGAATGGATTCTGTCCAAATATAAAAAATTGGGTGGCAAGGGCCAGAGGAAACTTGGATTAGCTTTCTCTCAACAACTCAGGACTCAATGTTTGCAACCATGTTTCTTCTTTCCATTGCCATCTGTTTCCAATACATGAAAATTCACTAGATGAATTTAAACCTTTGACCAATCAGATTACTCTTTACGAGAGTTGTGTGTGAACTAATATATGGAATGAATAATTTACAAGGGACATTGCAAATTGGGATAAAACAGACTGTTTTTTAAAACCAAATCGGAGATAATATTTTTAAAAAATGGACTATATAAAGAAAAATCTGATTAAAGTCAGGAGAAAAGCAGAATTCTGCTTTAAAATGAAAAAAATCATGTCTGATATTTTTAATTTTTGGCACGAGTTACACTTTTGCGACGTATGATCTCACCCCACCCCACCCCCAACACACAGGCATGTGCACACATGATCGCTTTTTAAACACAAAAAATTGGTTTTGTTTGGTTGTAAAGTGCCTTGCCCAAGAACACCCCAAGGTAGCTAACCCAGATTGGTCCAATTGTCCAAGAACACCCCAAGGTAGCTAACCCAGATTGGTCCAATTGCCCAAGAACACCCCAAGGTAGCTAACCCAGATTGGTCCAATTACCCAAGAACACCCCAAAGTAGCTAACCCAGATTGGTCCAATCGCCCAAGAACACCCCAAGGGAGCTAACCCAGATTGGTCCAATTGTCCATGAACACCCCAAGGTAGCTAACCCAGATTGGTCCAATTGCCCAAGAACACCCCAAGGTAGCTAACCCAGATTAGTCCAATTGCCCAAGAACACCCCAAGGTAGCTAACCCAGATTGGTCCAATTACCCAAGAACACCCCAAGGTAGCTAACCCAGATTGGTCCAATTACCCAAGAACACCCCAAGGTAGCTAACCCAGATTGGTCCAATTACCCAAGAACACCCCAAAGTAGCTAACCCAGATTGGTCCAATTGCCAAAGAACACCCCAAGGGAGCTAACCCAGATTGGTGCCTTGCCCAAGAACACCCCAAGGTAGCTAACCCAGATTGGTGCAATAGCAGCATTCATATCTCTACCCTGTTAGATCAAGTTAATGCTATCAAAATATGATTTGAAAGAATTAAATTAAATGTGATCATTAATTTATCCGAGTAAGTTGTCAATTCAAATATGAACTGATGACACAATGAATTAAGGACCATACAATCACAAGCTCTCTTGGCCTTATGGCTAGAGTGGGCAATTCAGAAAACATGATGCATGTACAGTAAGTACTCAAAATTGGGCCAGAACTACCAAGTATAAACAAAATATGATTTTTTTTCATTATTTAATATTTTTGTGCTTTTTATACCTTACTGCAACAATACTCGTGTAACAATATTCATTGTAGAATACTATTAACTTTTTCATAATGTGCATCTCCAATTCTTACCCAAAGTTTAGCAAAACAATAGATTGGAGAAAGCAGTCATAATATTAATTAAATTCAACCATGATCCTAATGATCGCCTCATTAATATATATATGTATCTTCAGTACTGAAAAAGTTTTGATGTTTATGATATAAGCAAATAGCAAACTGCCAATTTTTATTTGCTGATGTTATGTATTATTAAATTAGACGTTTCCAAAACTAAGAAATAAGAGACATATTCAAGCTTTACTAAAATCGGATTAAAACTGGTAACAGGTTCAGCCATTGAGATGAAAGATCACTACATTAAAATACATGGTTTTTGTGCATTACTGAATTTTTCCAAGACCCAGGATATGAATAAGCATATATTAAAATTTAACTTACATTGAACCAGAAAAATGGCTTTAACTAAGTCAGCTAATAAGATACAAGATCACCTCATAAATATGTGTTGATCCTCCTCATCACTGAACTTATCCAAGAGTTTGATGATGTGACAAGCAATTGCTGATGGACAAATGCATGCAGGGCCATAAAATACGATCATCTGGCCTTACAGTAGTGAGCTAAAAAGTGCAGGATTAGTGTCACTAACAAAATCATGAGCTGCAATGGAGGATGTATGGACATGAGAAATATTATATACTGTACCTCCATCTCTCTATTGAGGCTATGACATAACAATTTACACAGATTTGATATTCCAAGGATACGATGCTACATTCCCTCGCTGTGCTAGGTTTTCTCGAAGGTCCAAAATATGAATAAGACTGAGGGCAAAAATGCACAGCTTGTGTAGTGTAAGGGAAAGTAAGAAAAGGACAAAGAACCGATAATTCCTCCGGCCAATACAATTGTTCACCCATGGACAGTGATGGTCAAATGTCTGAAGAGAGAAAATGAAAGATTATGGAGTGTTCACATCCAATGTAGAGATGCGTTAAAATGTTGTTTTTTTTAAATATAAAAAAAACAGCACAAGATTATGAGAGAAGCACACTTAAAAAAAATATTTGAGACAATTTCAATGAAAGAATATGATTTTCTGAAATGTCTCTCATATAAACCAGAGAAAATTTTGATCAAAACTTCACAATATTTGATGACCCACGCACAAGCACAAGTAGGAGAGGACAAGCTTAAGTTATCAAGAATGAATTGGATCAGGGAATGAAATGGGAGATAAACTGTAAATTAAGGTATTAAAAAATATCAGAAAATTGCAGTTGCTGAACCCAAATAAAATTTACAGACTCTATTTCCTTTAAGCAGTGCCAGAGGTCTCACTAAGAATTTAAAACTAGAAGTCCAGGACTAACATTTTGGTAAAAATAAGAGTCACACCATTAAAAGTTGCAGTCACCACTCTGAAAAAGTTGAAATTTGCAGATCAAAAGAACTATTGCTTGCTACTGAGTTTAATTCCCACATTCTTTATAACACTGACATGTACAACTGTGTCAGCCTATTCAGCATGTCTGGTAATCTGCACAAGGATTCATCATTTCTGAAAACATTGGATGAAGTGCTGTTTTGGTTGAAAATGCCAACAGAAAAATGCTAATGTAATGCATTTCATTTCCATAGCCTGATCCATAAATATCACATCTTTTCAAAGCCATGTGCAGAATTGTCTGCCATATATGGAGTCGTGAAAACATAGGGGTGGTATCCCATTTGTCCAAATTTAGCATTATTCTGAATAGAATATTCTGGTAACAAATGCAACTTTTGAATTGCAGAATTTTATTATTTTTGTCAGTTAAATTGGTATGGGTTTTGTGCCAATATCAGTAACCTTAGATGCACAGAACAGTCTGACAGCAGTGTAACTCTTGTTAGTCTTTCGGGGTGAGACTGAATTTTGTCAATTTAAGAAATGGTCGTATTCCAAACACTAAGCCAGGATTCACATGTTTTCCAACACTTGGCTACAATCCCATCCAAGCTATCAGTTCTAGCAACTTTAGCACTCTTCTGAATCTCATTTAAACCATTTTCAGTTTGCCATTTAACCTGACAATTATTATCCAAGATTGCAAATGACATTTTGTCTAAATCTTGATGTGTCTAGATTTTGAGGTCACATGCACTATTTATTTAGCTACAATCAGAAATAAACAATATAATGCTAAAGTTCTTATGTACTCTTATAATAACCACATGTACATCTCGTGATCTTTCAGCCTCTGAATGCGTGGTCTTTCAGCCTATGAATGTTACCAAATAAATAGCATTAATGCAATGTTACAGACAGTTTCTTACTTGCATTTCCTTTCCACACATAATATTTTTTCTCAACTTTACCATTATGCTAATTGTGTATCATTCTATGTTTGATAAAAGAATGAATGCCAGGCGACTAATTTATGAAGTATATACAGTATATGAAAATTTAACTTAACTTTTATTTTGTGCAGACAGCTTATTTATCAGTACATCTCTAACAAAAATCAAAGAAAGCCGTTTCAATCACTCAACATCACAAATGCTCATGCTTTTTCATGGGATGCCTATTTGGCCCCCTTTTTTGGCAGAAAAACAAAGTATCAAATTTAGTATTTTCGCCATATACACTTCCATTTCCCAAGACTCCACAAGAAGATGAGAAGACTGATATTATGAGGGCATTCACTGTGTACGTTTAAAAGTCAGACTGTTGTTTGAGTGACTTTACATATGGGGGGTGGGGTTGTAATTCAATGGAGCTTTGGGTATTCAACATGATGGATGCAAATGCTTCTCGTCAGAATATTACCATTATGCTTTTGCTACTACAGACTCTGAAGTGAACGAAACATTATAATTTTGGGTCAAGACATACTCCAGTAGCACTGAGATAGAGAGTTCTACACTACCCTTGTCTCTTGATCTATTTATTCATGTGTCAAAGTGACCTAGTAGCAACAATGTGAATTTGAAACTGAAGAAAAAAATCTGCAACTTTACCATTATGCAACTGTCAAAACACTGACTATGCTTACCAATTTTAAACAAAAAATTAAAAAAATATACAAAGGTAAAAAAATTAAAAAATATACAAAGGCTAACCTATAACTCCTAATCTCTATACTACATGCATACTCTTTCCAAACTGCATGTTTGGCAAAGTTGTTGTACACCTGCACAAGTTGTTCACACCCATAATATAAAGTGCGACCTAGCAACACAAAAGTACTTCTATACAAGTTGTCTACATGATAAATGTATTAGTATTTATATGATGAGAATGCTGCTTTGTGAAAACTCTCGCTATGAAGGTGCAGCAAAAGTAACTGTCTGGAATACATATTTTTTGTAGCATATGGTATGAAATGGTGAAAGCTGTATTGATTGTTGCATTACACAAGTTGTTAATAATGCTTTATTTAACTCATTTATTACACCATTTAACCTTTCAAAAACAAAACGCAGACCTGCTGAGATGCTGATAACCAAAGCAAGTGGGTGTATAAACCAAAGTGGGGAAGACAAGAAATCACTAGAGCTCATTATTTACCCTATAATTTATTCTTCACATGGTTATGGCCCTTGAATACTATTTCTGAGCAAAATCTGTTCCTTAAGTATATGAAGATTGTTCTGTGCTGAGAACATCCATTCATTTTGTCATCTGCAGGGGGCAAATGCATAGCCAGTTTCAATATGTTGAGAAACTTCATGGTTGCTTTGCACAACTTTACATGACTTGGGGTTATTTTCACACCACCATTTAAAAACATTACACAAAATACATCCCAACTTGCTGTTGTGTTGCAATTAATTTTACTTTATCAACCAAGATTTCTGAAAATTTGCTTGAAATCTGATAATCTTCTTTGGTTATTCATCTAGTCCCACAATTAACATTGTTTTAAAATGATCCAGTTTTGTGAGAAATTTCACTTCTTCCTTCACTTTTTTTTAAAATTCATTCTGCATATTCCCAACTACCAATTACATAAGTTGAAAATAATCAGTAATTTTTAACCCAGCCATATATGCACATAAGAGGAAAGGGAACCAATTACAAACCCCTCGAAGACATGTTTTGTTTTTTATGGTTTAATGCCATTTTTCAGCACAATATAGGTTATACATGGCGGCAATTATTAATGGTGGAGGAAGAACCAGGAAAACCCCTGGAAAGAACCACCAACCCACGAGAAGCTACTGGCAAGCTTTCTCACATAACTACATTAGCCGAATCTTAGACTCGAACCTACGCAGACAGAGGTGAGATGGCAGTGATCCGTAACGGACAGCGCTTTAGACCACTCGGGGCCACCCCTCTAAGACATGCTTGTGTTAGAAATAATGTGTAGATTTCCTTTTGCAACCTACACCAGCACACTTTAGATGGACAGAGGTATTTTAATCAAACAAGTATCCTTACTTTGTGTTTTCTTCTTTGATAATTATGTATTCAGTTTACCTTGGCAATTAACTAAAAATCTATACCATGCAGAATGCATTTGTATATGCATGACTCTTAATTACTTTGTGGGAGTTCACACACTGTTTTAAAGTGGACAAAGCGATAAAATACTGTGTGATTTGGAGATTCGCAGCACATGGTGTCATCTCTTAAACTATAACATTTGGTTCAACTGGTTCTAACTTGACTCTGCATGTAGACTTTGATTTAACAGTTTACATCAAGATATGACAAAATTCTGCAGTGGGCAGATTTTGGGGATTCATCAGTTATCTTTCAAACAAAGCCAAGATGTTTGTTTGAATGAGTTACTTTCATTAACTAGTGGAATACCATATGTAATCCCTTATAAAACAAGTCCAGCCACAAACTCTACAGACTGCATAATGTGCCAGCAAAGCTAGGTCTGTGCAGTTTGTTATGAGCAATCAGAAGAACAAACAACATAGACCCTGATCTGCAGGCAAATTATGCTACGACAGATCAGGATCTTTCATGCTTAAAGTCTTATTCAACTTATAGGCAAGTATATACAGTAGGTATTGTCTTGACAGGAAACTTGGATGATGATGTTTTTGTGTAAACTAAACATGAGTAAGCTGATCAATAAATGATAACCACAAAGAACCATGCTATGTAAATAATATTTCATGCTAGTGTGTATACGTGGTCACATTATCATTTTAAGCAATTCAGAAATTTTACTTGTTAGTCCATGAAAGCTAAAACCTGTAACAATGATTCTATCAATTTTTGCTATACTTACTTAGTATAGGTGTTTCCAAAATTTAAAACTGGCGATAAGAATGCCAAATTATAAATGGTGTTTGGTACTGCTTAGTAACAGAAAAATGTTCTTTCTTTTAGTGGGGGTATGGTATGTTTCAGATTCCAGACATTCAACAAAAGACATAATGAGTACCATGAACAACATTTCATCCACCTGCCCAATGTTTAACAGATAACTGAATTGTTACCATTTTCTACTTCAGTGAATTATATCACTGACCTTATCATATGTACAAGCCAAAGACAACATTCAGTAAAAATCTGTGATGTAGACCAACTGTTATTGTGTGGAAACAGTCTGCATTATTCCAGTCACACTGACCATGACCTCCAAAAGTGACAGTGTTTGACCACACCACAAGTGCAAACCATTAGCCAAGTTTCAGTTCAACAGCTATTGTGCAGTCATCAATATTAGAAATTAGGAATCTTCTTACCCAATATAAGACTGCCTTAACACATTAACCCCTGGTGCCGTGTTTACAGGGCAGGAGGGAGTAGCCTACTGCCAAGCCCTAGCGTCATGGTCATGTATGATAAAGTGGGTGGTATTCAAAGGTAGACAGATTTAGATTTACAATTAAACCAAATAATTTGGACATTTTAGTTGCACTTCAAAATACAGAGGGAAAAATCTAATTTTTTGGACCCATTTTTTTTTTCTCACTCAAAATTAGCCTGTGGTTGGAATCAGATTTTGTATCTAGATTTTAGACTTATTGGCCTCAGATCTAAGGAAGACCGGTTTGAAGTGCACACAGACAGGTAAACCTGTGTAAAAAGTAGGATAAGGTGGGCATTTTTAATAAATAGTAGTCTCCATATCAAACTGATGAGTCCATTAAGCAAACAAAAAAAAACAAAAAACTCCAACTTTTCACCTTCTGTCCATGCGCGAGATAAAAAAAAAACCAATGGAAAACATTGTTTTTAACACAAGTAGGCATTAGGCTAATGGAAAATTGCTTGGAAGTCCAGAAAGCTGGAGAAATTTTGTGAAGACCATTTTTCTTCTTTCAGTCACACTGACACTCACTTTCTGAGCTTCTGAATTCCAAATCAAAAGGGTTCTCCTTATCCCAAGTACATGTACATGCCATCTACAGAGGTTGGTAACTGTGGATGAAGAACTAGTTTTAATGTAAGGAAAAGAAACTGTTAGCAGACAGACAGTATAATAACCTTATTTATTTTACATTATGACTGATGTTTAAGATGTGTTTTAATCAATACAATTTATTAAATTGAATATTATCATCACAGACATCTTTTTTGACTTCAAGCAAGTGTAACCTGATGTTGAACATAATATTGTGGACTGACAGATACAAGAGAAGCCTTTTTCATTTCGGAGTATAGATCCAAGAAACCTACCTCAATACAAGTATTGCAGACACTGCAGTGTGAGCACCTTGGAGGCCGATAAAACTGGCAAGTTGTGCACCATTTCATTCGCACTGTGATTCCTTTGATCTCAACATTCCTGTATAAAGGTGCTCTAAAATCATCATCCCTTACTTCGTCTTCGTGAGCTAAAAATTCAAATAAAAAAGATACACCTGATTATACTCATCTATAAGTAAAGTCAAACTGCAACCATATTTGCTTTCACGTCATAATAAACCAGCAGATCTTGATCACTTTAGTTTGGTTTTGGTTATAGAAATAAAAAAACAACATAGACCCTCATCTGTTGGCACATCATGTTATGGCATATGCGGTCTATACGGCTGTACACAACCTGTAAATAAGAACATACAGTAGTAGGTTCAACAGTACAATGTCTAAACCTGTCTTTCAAAAATTTCACACATTTATAAATGAAACAGCAAAGTACTATTAATCAAGTATTTGAGGATAATAATAAAAAAACAGTAATATCGTAATTTCAGCAAATTGACTAATTATAGATGGTAAAAATGCTGCTTTCCATTTAAACAGAATCAATGTGTGATGCTATCAAAATGCAGGAAATTATTTGTGGTTGCCTTATTCCAAAACAATGGATAATCAAATACATAGTATGAACCTCTACTGACTCAGAATTTGTTTAAAACATTACAGACAAAATAACATTATATAATCGAGCAACATATATAATCCATCTATTCATTTGCTGGGGTTAAATTTGTTTCCAAAGCATGACATGAAACAGGTACTTATATTATCTAACCCAGATTACAAGCTTACCGTACATATTTCAGGGTCTAATCTATGATGCATGACAACATGATTCATTATACAGTGAAATTTTTAAAACAGTCTTTTGAAATGACTGACACTCTTCTGGTAAAAAAGAATTTCTTGGAATAAATATTTCCAGGAATTCAAGTTGCTGAGCTTGAAATATCTCCAATACTGCTGAGTGACTGAATTTTCAGATAAGCCACTGTGGCACCCATATTCAATGTAAGACTGGCACCATTTTCAAAGACAGTGGAACCTGTCTTGAAAGACCACCCCTTCTGCCAAAACATAATGGTCTATCATGACAGGTGGTCTCTTATAACACTATATAATCAATAAATCTGTACATGGAGAACCTGGTCTCTCAAGACAGGTGGTCTCTCAAGACAGGTTTCACTGTAGTACAAAACTAAATGCTATTAGAAGACCTGGTAAAAAAAACATGCTGATATGATCATCCATTCAGTAAAATTATTGCAAGATTTTCAATATGTTCCTAATAACAGCCATATGTGCATACTGATTGTTATCATTTTCATTCTTCACTCACTAGAATCAAAGAATTTCCAAATTGATGCTAAATGATCTTTCCATGTGAAATTGTAGATGATGTCACCATCGATGTATGCATCAAAATTATCTAGACCAGATGTAATTATGTTCATTACAACACTGAGAAGTACAAGACAAACAGCATCACTTTATATTGATGAAGTCCATCTAGAGTCATCAATGCTGAAATTTACACAGCCCTTTCCATCAGTGGGATTTGCCAAAATCTTTTTCAAAGGTCAAATTTGGTGACATACATTGCATTTCCAATTTTATAAATGCAGTCATCAATTCCTGGTAATGAAAATGAATCTGTTTTAGTCACACTGCTCACCTTTCTATAATCAGTACAAATGTGAAAAGTATTATCTGATTTCGGAACAAGTATACATGGTGAACTCCAGTCATTTTTATTCGGCTCTATAAAACCATTATCTAGCAAATGCTGAATTACTTTTTTCGATCATTCCTGTTTGAGAGGGTTCATCCTGTATAGGTGTTGATTCACATGGTGGAATTTACAATTTCAACATCATGGTATATTTTATTTCATTATTCTCTTGTTGCTGCAAATGTGAAAGCTCCTGGTCCAGATTATTCACAAATTCAGAATTCCGAAGATTTGTTATAAACAATATCAATACTGCCCAATTACATTTCATGACTTAAATCCTCAGTGTATGGGACAGGTACAACTAAATTAATTACATGATTAACCTGGCTATCTCTATCAACATACTGAGACTCCTTTACTACATGTACATCCCAGGACTACTATTATTGTAATTAAACTCATTTTCTTCTTAAATTTGTAAGGGCCATAATACCTAATCTGAAGAAAATTTGGAAGAAAAAGCAAGAGAGACAGAATTCTATCAGAAGACTCAAAAGTTCTCTCCATTGTAGTTCCGTTATACCATAATTGTACTTTTGACATGAATTGCTGATTGCCAAATTCAAGCATAACTGGCGGGAAACTTGCAGACATAAAATCTGACCCTTGATCAAATGGGCAGATAATGTGAAGGCCAAATTGAGTAAAAAAACTTTTATCAAAGCTTTTACTATTGTTTTAGTTTCAATATTCCTGAAAGGAATTGCCTTGGTCTTATTTTTGTTGACCTACACAATATACCCTTATTCAGCTACCGGTAAATGGTCTGTCAAATGCAGGAATAGGTTGCAGATGAGCCTTAGGTATTTTCTGATTGGGTTGTCCTACCATTTGACAAGTACCGGTAGTGGTTGTTGAAGGATGTCACCATTTTAATTAAGAAGCAGCTAAATATTTTTAAAACGTCTTTATTTAAAACTATATGTTAATAACACCTTCTGTTCAGAACGAGTAGCAATAACAAGATTTCATAATGACTGCTGTGGGCATCAGATAGGCACAGCTTTTTGTTTAGATCAACTTGTAAGAAGTTGTAGTGAAATCCCTTGTTTTATTCAACCATCCATTCAGGTGAGATAGCTTGAACAAATGTTTCAAGATAGTTGGTGTGGTAGCAATACCAGCCTTCTGAGTGTCACCAATTTAATTTAGGACCAAATAAACATCATAAGAATTCTCCTGATGACAAATCCATGTTGATATTACTTTCCTGAAGTAGTTTTCAAGATGGCTGCATGTCAGATCAGCACTACGTTCATTTAGGACTAACTAGATACCACAAGAAATTTATTGATAAAAGTTTGTGTTGATAATGACCATACAGTCAAAAGAAACAGCCATAACAAGATTTTAAAGACGGATACTGTGGCTTATATACTGTCATAGATGAAGATAAGTAGCAATAACAAACTTGTGCCAATAGAAGGATGGATCACAGACAACGTAACATCTCATAAGCTCTTCTGCTTTATTACGAATAGTAGGCCAGCAGGACAACACCTGAGAATCTGAATATTTACAACAACAGTTTATTGAGTGTCCTTATTAGAATATTACTATGTTCCAAGATAAGTATATTTTGTCATGAGAGAAAGCATGTTGCTTGCTGCTTTTCGAGGAAGGGTAAGATGCATCACAACAGTCAACCTCTTAAAGAAACACCATGATGGTTTTAACTGTATAAAATGGAATAAATGTGTCTAGAAAGTTTCCTGACTCCCGCTTATCTTTTTCCAAAGAATTTCTCTGTATGCCTTGCTTAGAATTTGAGGCATTGTAAAAACATGATATTTACTGTTTTGAGTCAGTTCATCCCAAAGTAAAATGTAGGTATAATCTCAAGCTTACAAAAATGTTTGGGTGCGAATACAGATATAATTAGACACAAATAAATTTTACAAACATGGTAACATAAAACTGGATAAAAATTTTGTTACATGCAGATTATAGTGTAAACTTTGGAAACCAAAGAGCAAGATTTGTTGCAGTTTGCAAAAGGAGATATGATGTAAATCAAATAAATTGGTTGCAATTTTGTAATTATGTCTAAAATTTTGGGTACAATACAACTGATCATCATGCCTTAATTTCTAACTTTTTGATTTATTTTATAGTACCTGCAAGTGGTTGAATAATTCAACATATGATTCTGTTTTCATACATAATTCATCAGCTTCTACATGAACATGTTCTTCATACTGTAAAACTATTCACAATTTAATCGATATAATAAATGTTCGAGATGAATGGAATACAAAATTCCAATCAAGACAATGAAAGACAGTGTAGTTTAAGATTATTTCCATGAAAGCATTGCAGTTTAATTAACTAGCTTCCAAATTATAAGGAAGAAATTACATCTGATTAGCTGCTGGGGGTAGAAACAATAGAATGTGCAAGCCAGTGTGTTAATGGGGCTTCAAGGTACAGTGTACAATTACAATGAATTGTATGACTACACAGGATTCTTTCTGCCTATCTTGAGCACTAAAGAAACATGTCAAACCTCACTGGCAATTTCATTTGAGTATTGTGTTAAATTTTTAAGCCAAATTGGAATTGAAAAATAAAAATAACACAACACAATATAGATAAATAAAGTACAGAGTAAAAGAAAAGAAAGAATCTAGTAATTACCAACTCAATAATACATCCCTTGAAAGTTTTATTTGGTTTACAAAATGCACAGGTTATAGATCTGATAATGTTATCCTCGAATTAGCATATAAATCCGAGACGCAATGAAACATGCTACTACATTAATCTACCTGTCTCTCATTCTATTTTGCTCTGCTCTCCAATCTGCCTAGGTAATTTATTACTGTATACTATTCATATGCAAGCATTTGGAGTGCTTCTATTATGTGTTTTAAAAAAAAGTACATTTCACTCTGAGAAGTATTAACTTATACATGGGTTGGTAAATACGATGTAGGTGTCATGTACAGATAATTTATACTGAATATGGAATATAATGGTAGTGTAGTACATTTCTTTTTTCTTGATTAGATTCATTTTCAATAAACTTAATATACAGCAATACCCAATTTCTGATTGGTAGTGTAGTACATTTCTTTTCTCTTGATTAAATTCATTTTCAATGGACTTGAAATACAGCAATACCCGATTTCTGAAAACCGAATAACAAAAATGTATTTAATTACAGCCACCTAATACTTCATGGAAATAACATTAATATTTATTTAATCCTTTGTCACCTTTGTGGATTTCAGAAAATAGTAATTTGCAATAAAAGTAACATTTCGACTACTAGTGTTCCGATTATTGATTATAATCGATCATCAGTTGGTTGAGCAAACCTATAAAATAATCGATTGTAAAACTCTAATTGATTGTGTATAAAGGGAGGCTACTTTTTAGGTGTATGCAAAGCACAAAGGTTAGTAAAACTCCCAGCCACTAAAGTTAACCTGAAATTTATTAATTCCCTTCACAACTTTAAATATGAAACCTAATATAATTCATAATTAGGAACATATAGTCATAAGTACATGGTCAAGTTGCTGAATTGTTGAGTTAATAAATTTAAACACATTTTGTTGCTTTGTTTCAGTTAAATTGCAACAATGACAGACAAGAAAAACACGTCCTTCCATACTTTAAATAATAGACACATCACATATGAACAAAATAATTTCGGGGGATTGTAACAGTATTTCAGTTACATATGACTGATCAGCCATAAAAAGTTGCGTTCATTTAACAAAGTTGTAGAACAAAAGTACGCACAACGTAATATTATTGTCAGGTTAAAGTATACATGCCATTAAATGAAATTACTTCTGTACATTTATAAGCATACTGAACTCTTGATCAAAGATATAAGTGTAACAAAAATTAAAATTTGCTCTTAGTAACCGATTATAATCGATGATCAGTTGGTTAAGGGGAACCGATTATAGATTATGAATTTCTGACCGATTTCCATCACTATCGACTACATGCAGTCAAGAAATATTCAACACTAGATATACTTTAACTGCAAGCAGGTACTACATCATACATGTAAGAGGTTCTAGTAAGCATACAAATTTTCTGTACATACATTTTTTCCCCCATGTATTTTAGAGATTAGGAAATAGGTTTGGTTTTATGGGGTTTCATTTTTCAGCACAGTATATTTGGTAAAGGAAGAACCTGGGATGAAACACAAACCCTCAAGGAACTACTATAAGGTTTTCTCACATACCCACATTGGCTTACCTGAGACTTGAGATGCAAACAGAGGCGAGTTGTGAGTGATCTTTAAAGTCAAGCAATTTAGAACACTCACTCAGTGCTCCTTAAAGATTAGGAATATACAGGAATCAAATTTGAATGTGGTTGGAAATCAGAGCTTGAAAATTTGTGCCAAACAATCACAAGTGACTTTGCTTCGGAACCAGAGTCCTCAAAATGACACTACTGGGTGAAGTGAATTTTCGTGATTTCAAGATAGGACCGATGCTGTCTTTTAACAGTCAAGTGTTGTAACCATTTTTGATATTCTTTAGCGATGACAAGACTATCAAACTAGCTTCTGTGGAAAACATGCTCGATGTCAGCTTTGCATCATTTTCATTCTGGGCAAAGAAGACATCATTAGAAGTCTTTTGGTGAAAAACCCATTTCATAATGATCATCCATTTCAGGGCAAGTAGTAGTAACAACAAGACTTTTAGGACAGTCATCAATGCAGTTATGATGATAATTTATTTATTCTGAAGATGTACTGATAACATTTTTAAGACAGTCACCGATTTCTTAAGGACCATATGGGCATGATAAGATATTTGGCGGAAGCACCATGTTAATATATTATGCATTTGGACAGGAGTAGAGATGCAATGTTTTCAAAAAACGACTTTCCATTCAGGTGGCACATCTACAATGGTGTATTTTGCAGAGATACATTTTTAAAGAAATAGGCCTTTCCCAGCTTTCCTCAATGGTTATAATTGCTATTTAAAAAAAAAAGACTTTATATACATCAGTAATTTTCAAAGAACTTTTAATTCCCATTTTTTGGGGTGTATGATTGATGTGTGTGATATGGGTACACAGCTTGACCTTTCTTCTTATGTGCACCATTCAAAAAACTTCTTTGATTTTGAGGTAAATTGTGGAGAAAAAAAAAAGAGCCAATAATATATTGGCATTTTATATGTTTGTAATACATTCATTTTTCCTATTTTAACTGCTGAAGATAATGAACTTTTGACCAATTCAGGCTGAATTTTTTAGCACAAGGAAGCAGTTATTTCAGATAGTTTGTGTTTAAAATCATGTGTATAATTTCCACAATTATAATATCCAAAGAAATTTCAGCCACATTACATGCTATTAACATTGAGGTATTTTACCAACATTCTCTCCACTGTACATGCTGCAAATGTAAACAACATCTTAAACATGCCACTCGCTCAGAAGCTCATAATATCTGCAAAGCATGCCATTATATAGAAAAGTAATACCAAGATTTTCAAGATGGCTGCTGTATTGTCAATATTGAACATCATATTGATGCAATTTTCATTTAAGGCCAACTGGACATCATGAACAATGTTCTGGTCAATATCTTTTCTAAGTAGAACTGGACATCATGAAAAGTGTTCTGGTCAATATCTTTTCTAAGTAGAACTGGACATCATGAAAAGTGTTCTGGTCAATATCTTTTCTAAGTAGAACTGGACATCATGAAAAGTGTTCTGGTCAATATCTTTTCTGCCTAAGTAGAACTGGACATCATGAAAAGTGTTCTGGTCAATATCTTTTCTGCCTAAGTAGAACTGTCCCAAGATTTTTAAGATGTTTGCAATGTCAGATCAGAACGTACCAGTCAGACATCATTTTAAGTCTTTCAATGAAAGACCCATAATGACCATCTATTTAAGGAGGAGTAGTGATTACAAGATATTCAACATGGCTGCTGTGGTGAATAGCAGATCGATCTTAATATAGAACCAACTAGAGATCATAATAAGCCTTTCAGCGAAAACCCCATCTCAATATTACCATCCATTTAAGACGAGTAGTGATAAAATGATTTTCAAGATGGCTGCTCTAGTGGATATACTGGATGGCAAATAAGCACAATTTTCATTTAGGACCAACTAGACATCATAAAAAGTCTTTTAATGAAAGTCTATCCATTCAAGATGAGTAGTGATATCAAGCTTTTCAAGATGGCCACTGTAGCAACCATACTTGATATCAATGCAGCATCATTTTCATTAACAACCAATTAGATCATGGGATGAATGTGTGTTGAAAGTTTTAAAGCAATATTTTAAGTAGTAATTTAGGATAGCAATATTTTAAGTAGTAATTAAGGATAGCAATATTTAAAGTAGTAATTTAGGAGAGCAATATTTTAAGTAGTAATTTAGGATAGCAATATTTTAAGTAGTAATTAAGGATAGCAATATTTTAAGTAGTAATTTAGGATAGCAATATTTTAAGTAGTAATTAAGGATAGCAATATTTTAAGTAGTAATTTAGGATAGCAATATTTTAAGTAGTAATTTAGGATAGCAATATTTTAAGTAGTAATTTAGGAGAGCAATATTTAAAGTAGTAATTTAGGATAGCAATATTTAAAGTAGTAATTTAGGAAAGCAATATTTAAAGTAGTAATTTAGGATAGCAATTTTTTAAGTAGTAATTAAGGATAGCAATATTTTAAGTAGTAATTTAGGATAGCAATATTTTAAGTAGAATTTAGGATAGCAAAATTGTAAGTAGTAATTTAGGATAGCAATATTTTAAGTAGTAATTTAGGATAGCAATATTTTAAGTAGTAATTAAGGATAGCAATACTTTAAGTAGTAATTTAGGATAGCAATATTTTAAGTAGTAATTAAGGATAGGAATATTTTAAGTAGTAATTTAGGAGAGCAATATTTTAAGTAGTAATTTAGGATAGCAAACTTGTGCTAACAGAGGAATGGATAGACAACAAATAGCAGAACATCCCAGAAACACTTCTAGTCTATGGTGAAGAGTTAAAAATCAAATTACAAATTACCAGTACACTAAGTAAGGCTATCAACTGCATTGTATCCAACTTAATCCCACTAAGAAACATTTTGTTTCTCAGATTTTTCGTGAGATGGCTCACCAGTTATAAACAGCTGCAGTGGAAAGCATCAAATTTAAATTAAATTTTGTACTTCACAAACCATGGTAAAAAAAGTTCAGGCTCTAGCATCACGGAAAGATTTATGAGTAGAACTAAGAAAACAATAACCTAAAAAAATTGTCAAGGAATTTTCTGGCAATGTACTTAAAAAACATTCAAAATCAACAAAAAGGGACACTGATACATAAAAATAAAGCTAGAACTGGGGAAGAAAAAGACAAATATAGCACAAAAAATGTATCAAAATTTAGAAAGCTGAAATGGTATGGCCATGTCACTAGAGCCAACAGTCTATCCACAACAGTACTGCAGGGCAGCGTCCAAGGTGGCAGAAGTAGAGGTAGAGAAAAAAATTGGACTGACAACATCACAGAATGGACCAGGAAAAGTTTTGCGGAGACACAGGCATTGGCACATGATCAAGACAAGTGGCAGGAACTGGTCAGATGTTCAGCAGCACATTGCCTCAATGACCACACTAGGTCAAGAGACTGATGATGATGATCAAAATTTATAGTTTACAATAGAAAAAAACAATGTCACTTAAGCCTAAATAATTACCAGACAGCTGCCAGCTATTAAAATGTGCATGCATCTCACTCAATTTATAACTCTTTAATTTGCTGTCTATAATGAATATATAGGATAGTTTCAGCAAAACAGGCAAAGGATTTAAGTAATTTAGTTTCTAAAAGTCACATATATATGTACATGACAAAAATTGATAATGTAAATGGACATAAAGCCTGGACATGCGCACATAATATTTCTGAAAATCTACAATGACAAGAAAACTATACAGTGACTGACAAATCAAAAAAAGGTTTTTGATTCCAAACAAAATGTTATTAATCAAAGTTTCTGTTAACAAATTTGTTAATTACTGTGGGCTAAACAAAATGTACAACTACAAGGTGTTCTCATCAACATCTGTTTTTTTTCTATAAAATCAATAATACATCTTCTACCGTAATTAACACAAAATTCAATTCATGCAAAATGTAACAGTCACACAAATGTTCATTTAGACATTTTACCAATTTGTAAATGTTTACAAGCAGTAATGTAAACCATGCTGTTTACACATGTAAACTTTACAACCTTATAAAATGATAAAATGAAAAGTGTACAAGCATGTAGAAATTCACAGAATCGAAGGAAAAGATAAAGATGATATTCTGACAAGTGGACCAAGGTATCAGACTGATATCATGTTGTTTTTCTTTAATTTCAAATTACAAACTGGAGGAGGGTATAGTATAATCTCATTTGACTGAGAAAATGTGTGTGTGTGTGTAATTTGGATTTTAAATGTAGCTATAACAATTTTTGCGTCATGTCGCTTCAATGTCAGCAGTGTGGCAGTTATTAGTGATGTCTATAACTTTTGTAACATAACACAGGCAAGCAGAACCATGTCCCACTCAGTCACAGTATCCTGACAGCGGTCTAACTAGTCCTAACACTAACCTCTTAATGTTGAGCATCAAGCGAGGTAGTAAATTAAGTACCCTTTTTATAAGTCTTTGGTATAGCTTACCTGCAACCTACCACATCCAAGGCAAATGCTTTAACCACTTAAGTCACTGGGGGTGATCAGACTTAGGTAAAGATAGAGCAATGCAATAATAGCAGGTAAACGGAGATGCAAGACTGAACATGCAAATCAAAACTCATTGATTCACTGATACAGTGAAAACACACTATTAAATGCTTTTTTATAACATAAATTTTGATATATCATGATCACAGGGTAATGCAAAAGTTTATTTTTTTAAATTTTGTACAGAAAACAGAAACAAACAATAATGTCAAAAATTAAATTATCGTTTTGAGGAACAGATCTTGTTTCAATCTGAATATTGTGGCATGGCTTTTGAAATTTTACAATAAGATTTTGTCTGTGTTGCCATTTTGAAAAAAAATGGGTTGTTATTTTTATTTGTGAATTTTGTCAGTAGTCAATCACAGTACTTTGATCTGAGTTTAGTTTTGAAAGATATCATAACTGTTAATCTTATTATTATTAAACTATGACCAATAAAGCTTTACTTATGTTTCATCAATGCATTCTATGTACAATCATTCTTCAAACATCACCTCTGTCTGCATGGGTTCGAGTCTAAGATTCGGCTAATGTAGTTATGTGAGAAAGCTTGCCAGTAGCTTCTCGTGCGTCGGTGGTTCTTTCCAGGTTCTTCCTCCACCAATATACTGGCTGCCATGTACAGTATAGCCTATCATGTGCTGAAAAATGGCGTTAAACCCTACAACAACAACAACTACATTCTTCAAAACAACAGCAGGAATGTTTGCTCATAATGCAATAAACTGCACAACAAAGCACCAAACAATGCAGTGGTTTATAAAAGACTATCACCAGAATTTATAAACCAATTAATACCAGTAATTGCTAATCATCACAGAAATCAAAGTCACCAACATGTGTACATGGCTTTGGGGTTAAATCACCATACAAACAGTTCATCAGTGTATAATGTCATCCAGTCCATATAAACTGACTGTCTGATTTACAATTTCTGGTAGACATTCAAACATTTGGATGTTAAAGAGTTAACTAGTTGGTATTCATGACAGACAAAAATGTAAAGCTTTTACAGTGAAATAAAACCTTTAAGCCCTGGACAGGATTATGTCTGGTATTAAACACAATTAGCTAGAGATTTGGTGTTTATGAGTCGGCTTGGACCATAAATATGCTTCAGCTTCCATACCTAATGTTTTTTGGCACTGAATTACTTAACAGCATACTTCTGTGTGCATATTTTCAATTAAATTTATATGGATTCGCTCTCATGCATGTCACGAGGTTGGCTAGCATTGATACTTTCATCATATTCATGCTATCCAGTATGTATGTATGTATGTATGTATGTATGTATATATATATATATATATATATATATATATATATATATATACAGTGGAACCCCGCTATAACGCGATAATCGGGGTCCATGAAATTGGATCGCGTTAATATCGGGGTCGCGTTATCGCGGGGTTATACAGTATTATTTTAAAAATTCCAACAAACACCGAATTGGCGTATATACGTGTACTCGTGTCTAATGTAACAAATCTGAGTATTATCGAACATTAAATGGAATGCAGTATTAAGATTTATTAAAAAAATGTGGACGGATTATATATTTATTGGTTATTATTTTGCGTTTGATAGTTTTACTAATTTTTATTGTTTTTCCCCAGAAAATACACGTTGATCGATAACACCCCAACTGACGTTATATAACGAATAGGGAGGGTATTAACATCGTTTACTATCGTGCCGTCGTGGCACGCCGTTCGTCCATAATGCATGCAATTCCATTGGAAGATGGCACAGATTTAAGATATTCAATAATTTTGTCCAAGCTCGTTGTGTCTGAATTTAATGTCCAATATATAGCATGTACAGAGTATTAACACCGTTTACTTACCGTCTGATATAGTACCGTCATAGCATGCAGCTAATCCATAATACCTGTACCTAATTCCATTGCAAAAATTGCAAACGTATTTAAACTATTCAATATTTTTGTCACAAATCATTATGTCTGAATTCAGTGAGAAAAATTAACAGAAAATTAGGTTATCAATGACGAAGCAAGTGTACGTTCATTTCGTTCCAGGGTCTATGAACGGTGTCTATACAAATTGTAAACTTGATTTTCCGTAACGGTAAAATATTCTTTTTTATATACAAAAATAGGAAAGTAATGACAAGTTCATTAACAAACACCATTCACATAAACTCCGAGAGCTAAATCATAACACGCGCGTCTGTAATGGTCACGCGCCACTGATATAAAGGTCCCCCCCCCCCAGCTGTACGCATGTACAATTTCCAGCTAACAAAGTCGACACTGTTTACTAGTCAAATGATTTCCTCTAATAACGCCGCCAAGCCCAGAAAACATATTGGCGGCTTTCGCTTTTTGATGTTTGTTAAATTGTGAGAATCTTGTATCAACCACTACATTGTCGGCTGCATTGTAGCAGCAGAGAGGGTGAATCAGACAACTTTTTTTTTGGTTATTTTTTATTATACCTTTAAAACGGTACGAATAGATCCTTCTCGCGAAAAAATAAGTGTCCGACCCTTATGATTGTTCGCGTTTTCGTTGATGAATCATAAAATGTCGCAACGTCGATGTCACTCACCCTCTCTGCTGCTATGGGTTAACCGAATATTTTATCAAGTCCTTACTACGACGAAAATCCCCTTAGGATGAAAGTCTTTACGACGAAAATCCTTTCTGGATGAAAGTCTTTACGACGAAAATCCTTTCAGGATGAAAGTCCTTAGGACGAAAATCATTTATGATTTCACAAACAGACTAATTTGTAAAACCTCCTCTTGTAAATCAATCAGATTATTAGACTGGTCAGTGAGTTTGAAATTAATTCTGGTTAATGAATTATTATGACATCGCATATAGACTGGATTCACCGGGGACTCAATTATTAAAAACCCTGGAGGAGCTATTGGTGCAAATGAATACAAAATATATCCTTGCTGAGCTTGATTTGATCATTCTAGATTAATTTGATAGCTTCCTTCGATCACATCACACACTAAATTGAGCGCAATCACCGTTGAAATATTCACATTGAACGGAGCAATATGCCTGCCACCACCATCTGGGTCATTATTGTGTGTCAGGATAGTTGTTTCCGGTGATGTTGTTTTTTTCCACGTATCATGAATTATTTTAAAACCGACATCGATGGCATCACTGAGAGATTTTTGTAGTTCTAAGAGATTATATCCTGGTAGATTGAATTCGGAAATATTTTCTACGCTTATATGATATTTTGTCGTAAATTCTATTTTCGTGTTAGGGTGTCTGGCAAGGGCTACCTCTCGTATAATTAGTGAATGAAATATATAAATGTCACTGAGGATTCTGTTACATGTTTCTATGACGCTGATAAATTCATCTCGGGTGAGAGAGCCGGATTTAAGGGATATTAACAACAACGAAATATCGTTATTGAACGCTGTGAAGTTTTCAGTGATTTTATCCTGTCGAGTTATGTAGTATTTCTCCTCTCCCTTATCTATCTTTTCAGTGAAAAAATTTAATTTGTCATAATCGCTATAGCTTTTTACTGGATTATCAGGTTTTGTCCTGTCTGTGACATAATCAGTTTTTTTTGGTTCTGGTAATTTAACGGTTTTTCCACCGGGTGGTAATTCAGGCCATCCTAGTACGGTTCTAATAGAACTTTGATAGATATCTACGACGTATCCTTCTGTGCTTATTTCAATGGCAGATGATAGTGTTGGTTCATGAACTGTTATAGCTATTTTTGACTCTACTCCAGTAATCGATTTTATTCTACGCGCGAATTCATTATTGATTTGTTCGATTTGGTATGATCCGGTTGGTATGGAAACAACATTCCAGTCTGGGGTACCGTCGGGTTTATTCTTATTTGCAAATACCAGTGAATTATTGGGTTGTTGACCACCAAATGATTTTGACCTAATATTTGGCCAACTGTGGTATACTCGTAATTTTGCTAGCGCTATCTCCTTCACTGGGACCGGAGAGGGGAAATTCACACTGAATTCTGGATTCGTTGAGGTTATTGCGATCATGCTGGTTTGTACTGGGTTTGTGTTCTCCACTATTTGTTGAAGTAATTCCATCTGTGTTGTCATTGTTATTATACTCATGATGTATTTCTAATTTTGACATCGCAGAATCATATATATCTACCATCGCTGAAAACTCACTCTCTGATATAATTGTATCATCGAGCGATGACGATATCAATGAGGATAATTGCGAGTATGCAGTGGACACAACATGAAATTGAATTATGTAGTCTTGTAGTTTCCGTTGGCTGCATGAGGATATTTTTTTTGTGATTATTGAAATTATTCCAGCGATTGTTGTTGCCGCAGAAATGCAAATTGGAACAGCTATCGGAGCCATCATTGTCACTGAAGACAGTATAATACCAGCTCCGGTGATTACACCACTCACAGCGTACACAGTAACATCAATTGCGGTAATTCTCCTGCGATATTTTTTAATTTTCATTGCATACTCCTCAGACAGGGTTTTGAGTCTAGTTTGATATTCTCTGACCTGATCATAGCGATATTGCGATGATGAAATCATTTTTTATTTTAACAACGCTAGCGTTTTCAATTACGATTTACTTAAATCCGCTACGAATTCCACATACCATGATACCGAATTTCCAGCCAAAGTTGGATCAGTAGCTGTTATAGTGAACTTTTCAGTTGTATCCTTGTCGATGATCGTTGAAATCGTATTGTTGACCCCGGATGAACTCGACGATGATATATTAAATTGAGCCGTTGTCACCAGTGTTAATCGATAAATACCCTTGACGGTTGCAGTGATATGTAATTTGTTGTTTGTAGGTGTCCACGCAAATGATCCGTGTTGGATTGTATATACTATGTTGTTGGGTTTCTCATGAGGAATTTTTGTTTTTTCAATGATTGTTATCATCCTCGAAAAATCACCTTTGACGGCTTCGATGAAGTTTTTCGTCTCATCGATGGATTTTTTAATATCAGGGAGTTTTATTTCAATTTTATCTAACGGGGTTCCAATAAATTTATCAATGATATTTCTACGAAAAGCATTATAACCTCGTATATGATCATCCAGCTCACGGCTGTGGGTGGTAATCCTGTTGTCGTTGTAGGCAATCATGCGGTTGTTGGTGATAATCATCTTGTTGTGGGTGGCAATCGTGTCTGTGATCGTAGACACAAGTGCGCCTGGTTTAAGTCGTCCGTCGTTGGAATACAGCGCAATAGAGTTTTCAGCGGCGTCGCGCTGCCGTATCAAAATATCATCCAGAGAAATATTACTGGTTTTCAATTTACCCTGATCGGAAAATAACGCAACGGTGTTCTCGATTGCGTTTTGTTGTTTAACTAAAATATAATCCAGAGAAATATTACTAGATTTCAATTTACCCTGTTTGTCTTGAAATACAACTATTTCGTTCGGGTCAACATTTACTAAATTCAACGTCTCAGCGATTTCATCTTTAATTTTTTTTTTTATATCCTTGATAGAATCAGGAGTTGCAGTGTCATCGGGTTTGGGTTTCAGAGGTCTTCCCCAAATATCAATCATGATATTTTATATATCTCTCTCTAAAAAGCGATTGCTGGTGTAGTCATTTACGACAATGTGTGGTGGTTTTCTAGATGCTGAAATAGCGTCAAGGACATTTAATACTTCACTGCCGCATATTGGTGGGTCATTGATTTGTTGTGTTGGTAGCATAGAATACCAAGTCTTCATTGGAAATTGTTTTATGTAACGCATAAACTCTTTTGGTGGGGCTAATCCATATGAATCAAAATAGACAATCCCACGTGGATCAATAGCGTATGCAACCCAGTGAGTTCCAGGTCCGGTGCTGTTATCGAGATTAATAATACCTGTTTCAGTTTTGTTTGGTTGATAAGGTAATTGATCTTTCATAAAAACACCTCTGAAATTTTTAATCACTAGTTTTTTAGCCGCATCCATTAAATCAAAATTGGACATGAAAACCATAGGTTCCTCAATTAATAAACCGTTCCTGGTAGTCTCAGGCCTGATCCGTGAACGGATCTCCCGCTGTACCATGAATACGGGGTTCCTGGTAGTCTTAGACCCTTTCCGCTGTACCACGAATACGGGGTTCCTGGTAGTCTTAGACCCAATCCGTGAACGGATCGTCCCTTTTTTTTTATATCCTTTCCCAGTTGCTTTCTTTAGTGCCATTCCTGCTGCAGTACCAACGGCTCCTAACGCCGCTGCTTTAGCCACTGCTGGGGCTGCTGCTGCAATCAATGCTGGTATTGCAGCTAACAACGGGAATATACCGCCTGTTTTAATCATATTTTTGATAGCAGCCGCAGAAAGAGTAATCTGAACACCTTTTTTGGCTGCAAGTGCATCATTGAAATGTTTTATTTGACGAGTTGTCAGCGATAGTTTATTTGCACCACCAGTCATTTGATTAGGTTTCAACGTGATTGTGGTTCCACATTTTTTAGCCGATTCTGATTGCAATTTTTTGATTTGACCAGGAGTTAACGCAACACTAATAACACTATATGACATTATACATAATAGATTGATTCTAAATCGTTTACATGTTTTCCACTGGGGCATCTACCACTCTCATTCGTCCACCAACACCTTCAAGTAACATTGATTTATCACTGAGAATGACAGCAACCGCTCTATAATTCGGGATAAGGATAGGAAGTACCCCACCAACTGGTGGACCAGTCGGACGGGTTACACGGGCTCTAAAGTGTATATCAACGACAGATTGTCTCATCAAATCAAGATGTTCCAATGAAAAGTAATAAATCGGATAGAGGCTTTTAGAATCCAATTGTGATATTTGCAAACCGGTATCCACATTTTGATCACGTGCCATAAATGACAACAGGTTATGATAGACACGTGCAATATGATTCTGACCGTAATCAAGTTGTATATCCTCGGATGGTTCCTGCTGTCCGTTTATTCTCAGCGAGACTTCATTAACACCTAACTGATCAAATATCATATGACTTCGTTCTTGATTACCAACTCGCGCAGCATTCTGTAACGCAATAAATATATGACGTGGAGCTGAAACCCCTTGTTTTGATGCCAGGTGCCATGTGAATGTACCATCAACATTACCCAGTTTAATATCCGTAGTCACTGATAACCAACTCAACAATGATTTCCCCCCCTGATCCATAAATGATAGTAGTCGCTGTTCGTCTGTGATTGATGGAGTTAACACTGGCATCCATAATGATAGTTTTGTTAAAATAACTTTACCGTCAGCAACCCCAGCATTACGCCAGATTGCATCATCATCAGTACCCCTTCGTACAAGTGCTACTGTATGCTTCGCTCCATAAATAACTTTTCGGACGTTTCTACAGAATCCGAAAATATGATGCAGTGGAATCGCACATGAAAATCGTCGACGCTGCCCATGCAACGTTGCTACGCGTGTTGCAAATCCTAAATTGAGATTACCATTAACGCCTCCGAGAATATCAAACTCAGCTCCGGGTCTAGTTCGACGTTCTGGATTAGCTGCTTCTTGTTGATTGTCTTCTGCAGTACCCTGTGCTGTTAACACTTTAATGAATTGAAGGTGATCAGCGTTATCAGAGGTATCCTTTGCAAACATCATAGATGGACCCGCTGATCTTGAATAATCATCAGAATATCTCGCTAACCCTATGATTGTTGTGGCCACATCAACTTCACGGTCAATGGATTCAATTTCTTTTCCATCAATGAGATATCTAGCGCTTTCAAATAACGCCATTATGCCGTTATTAACAAAACCAACTCGGACATTTGCGTTATTGTCATATGGGGTATCAGCTGCAACATTTGTTACAAGTTCTCCTTCTACTTCAATAAATGCCTCACACGGTAGAAAATATTTACTGGTATCATGAACTTGAAGTTCAATTCGCGATCGGAGATCTGGTTGTACTGCGTGATAAGAATAAAATTGAAAATCGCGTACAGAATCATTCTTGCCAACTGGGGCATCCATATCAAATGCTGGATCAGGTGACCTTTTGAACATTTTATTCTATTTATCAGAGTCTAAATCGTGATTTCATCGTGAAAAACGCTAGCATGAAAATCTGTAGGATTTCATCGACGTAGTTTTTTAAAGCCACTTCCCGCTATCATATTTGCAATATTGCTTTGGTCCCCTTGATTTACCATCGACGCTAGTTTTTCATCTACTGCGTTATTTATTATTTTACTAACACTTGCAGGCATTTCTGCTGTAGACGGTAACGGTTTCTTTTTTCGCCTCACTAATGATGTTATTTTATCCTTCGCAGTTGAAAACGCTTTCCCGGCAAGATCTCCAACAGCACCAATACCCTTATCACGAATAACATCAATGGCTTTCATTGATAATTGTTTAGCTAACGGCATCACTTTTGGGGCCATTCTTGAAAAGAATCCTAAAATGGTATTGCCGAGGCCATCTCCATAGTATGCTTTATAAACTGGAAACCGTGAATTAACTACATAGACGAGGGTTGGTTTATCATGATTGTAATGGATGATCATTATTATAAAAACAATAGTGTTTTCAATTGTTATTTAATCACTATGATACCCATTTGCTAACTCGTCAATGAAATCTCGATATGTTTTGATATCCATGATACCGCCGGCAAATAACCGTCTACAGATATCAGCTGCTTCATTAATTATTTCTGGAGAGTTATTTCCAGCTCGGAATCCTCCTACAAGAACATCTAATCGTGATATATCATTGATAACACTATCAGGACAACTGTTTCCAATTCTTGGATTTTGCAGTCCACTTCCGCTATAACCAGCTGCTTCATCTAGTTTTTCTAAATTCATTTCTTGTAAATAATCATCATTAGGGTCTTCTTGTTTTTTTTGTCTCCGTGTTGGTGTTTGACGTCGTTCTTCTAAATCATCATCATCATCAGGTGGTAGTTGTTGTTTTTTTTGTCTTCTTGTTTGTCTACGTGTTGGTGTTTGACGTTTTCTTGCCGTTCTTCTATTTCTCGTTGTCGCTCTTCTATTTGTTCTCTTTTATAATTACTAATTCCCTTTTTAAATTCCTTGTATCCTATCTCATCCTTATTCAAACGACCAATCCCTTTATTTAGTTTATACAAATAATCGAACCAATCATTACTTGATATTCTATCATTTTTATACTCGTCCTTTAAAAAATCTTTTTTTGAATTATAGCTTTGAGCAGCAAAATTACCAAAGGCTTGATAATCCTTTTGGTTGAATAACTTAGGTTTTTTCATTACTATTTTAGCATTATCAGTAAATTTATTCAACAGAGAAACAGTCGTTTTTTTCGGATCAGTTTTTTCAGTTTGTTCAGTTTTCGTTGCTAGTTTTTCAAGTACAGAAATAAGACCCTCTTCCTTTCTTTTACCGTCAGGATCATCTCCCAGTATAGCACGCTCTACCCCCTTCGTTGCTGTGGTTACTGGTTTAAACAATTCTTCAGACCCCAGAGCAAAATCAGTTTGTAAACTCTGTCGTTGTTGCAGTTTATTTCTTACAGAGTCACGAATTGGTATAAATCTCCTGATTGCATCCAGTCGTTCACGAGCCAATCGGGTTGTTAATGCTTCATTGACCATTATTTGAAATCAGAAACCATTTTTCAATTGTAAAACAATTTTTCCCATCGATGATTCCATCCTTAACAGTCCAATTTTTTATTGCTGTGAAATATTTTTATTTTTTATTCATTGATTTTGCCTGTTTTTGACAGTTTTGGTGCCATTTTGGTGGTTTTCAGTTGAAAATCTCAAAGAGATTTTACAGTCAAGTAGTCGATTTTACATGGGATTTTCCATAAGGAAAAGCTGTTAAAACTCATTTTTGATGACTTTTAGCCATTTTTCATCAATTTTTGCCTGTTTTCAGTGATGTTTGGTCATTTTTCATCGATTTTCATCAAAAAACCTCGTAGGGTCAAGTAGTCGATTTTGCATTGGATTTTCCATAGAGAAAAGTTCTTAAAAGAACTTTCAAAGCTGTTAGGATTCTATTTTATTTTCGCAGTGTGAAATATTTTCACTGATTCAATCAAAAAATGACAAAAAAATGAAAATCTCAAGGAGATTTTACTGTCTGACAAAATCTTTTGAGGGCCGGTCAATCAAAATAGTTCATTTTCTTGAATTAACGCTCGTAAGTTTCTAATTTTAGAATTAACTTCCTTTTTCAATTCATATTCGTTACCCAATTCTTTTCGTATTCCTTCCACGATAGTATATAATGGAACAAACACACCTACTTCACTGGAAAATGCAAGAGAGTCTCGAATAGAATTTTGAATTTTTTTGATGAGTGCATATTTCTTTGGTAACATATACTTGTTAGTGCTAACTCCGTATTCTATATCCTGAAAATCCGACTTGATTTGATCAGGATTTAACCCATCTGACAATTTAATATCCTGATTTTTCAATTTTGCAATTTCAACTATGATGCTATTCATATTTTCAGAATTCATATATGATAATACATATTTCTAATTCATTTTTCAAAAATAAATGAGCCGTTAATATTTTCAAAATTCAGTCTGTATATATAAATATCTTTTTTAAAATTAATTCTGTATATATAAATATCTTTTTTGAAATTCAGTCTGTATATATAAATATCTTTTTTAAAAATTCAGTCTGTATATATAAATATATTTTTAAAAATAATTCTGTATATATAAATATCTTTTTTAAAAATTCAGTCTGTATATATAAATATAAATGCAGACAAAAATAAATAACAACCATTATGAGCGGTTATCAGTCATTTGACCCCCTTGATATAGGCCGCTGTGGTTCTATTTGCATTCATTGGGTCCCTTATTAGGCCTTTGTGTCTTTCATAGGGTTCCTTTGTTAGAGCATTTTTCTGTTTCTGTTTTATATCAGAATGTTTTTTTTTGTTTTTGCTCTTTGAGATATGACCCTATGACCGTTTCTTTTAGCCGATAATTCATTCTGGGGTTACCCAATGTGCATCCACGAACCTTTTTTTGGCCGGTAATTCATTTTGAACACCATACGGGGCTACCCAAATGTGATGGAGAGCTAATTACATCCATGGATGTTATTTATTTTAGGGCATTGTATGTGTTTACATTCAACATGCAACCCATGAAATCAAATTCATGGTTGCGTAAGTTGTCAAAAACCGACAACCCACGCTACCGTAAATTTGATAGCATGGGTTTGCATGTTATGTGAATGCACACAGAGGGGTTGCCCTCCCTTCCCCTCAATTAAATAGAAAAAAAAAACATCCACCGTTTCACCATCAGACAATTTGTCTGCTATGGGGCGCGAACATGTGAAGAATAACTGTCTGGGTTTACAAGCCAAACACGATACCGTTAGACCACTGTTCACGTCCATAAAGAATAACGTTTTTTAACATATATATGCTGTAAATATTCATATAGTATATAAGGGGACTTAATACAGCAATCCGCAAGGTGTGCTATTTTATTTTCTTGAATTACTTATTAATGGTGTTTCACAGTATTTAAATGAGACAGCATATTTGACTTAAACACTAAAACAAAGAATATAATTGTTTGAAAACATTTCTTTTCTTACAAAACAATGCCCAGCCGCTGAATCGCAATAACCCATAAAACAAGTTAACACAATCTAAGGGAGAAAGTATATAAGGTAACTTAATACAGCAATCCACAGGGTGTTATTTTATTTTCTTAAATTACTTATTAATGGTGTTTCACGGTATTTAAATGAGACAGAATATTTGACTTAAACACTAAAAAAAAAGAAAATATTTCTTTTCTTATAAAACAATACCCAGCCGCTGAATCACAATCTAAGGGAGATAACTCCCTTGGTTATATCCATTGGTTATATTTAAGAGTTGTCTCCCTTGGTGTTATAGACATACGAAAATCGAATTTTTTGTCCTGTCTCTTTTGAAATGGCCTGTAGATTTGGTAAAGAATTATTCTGAGAATCGGAATCAATATGATCAATAACATAACCATCCTTGATCAATCCATGAAACACCTCGAAGACGAATCTGTGACAGAGATATTTTTTCTTCCCAGCACTAAACATCAAATACCCTCGATTAGTCACAAATCCAACTGGATTCTTCAATCTGCGGTTTCTGATAATACCATCACGGGATGCTTCATAATTAACAAGCACGGGGGTGAGGTCTGAATTCTTGGTTCATTTGTATAATAACACTATTTTTCTAATTCATTGTTTGGTTTAATTATAAGTCTCTGTATATAATCTTGAGGAGTCTTTATGATTTTGTCATCGTTGGGGTCAATGACAGTATTTTTTATTCTTTTATCATAATAGCGTTTTAGTTCCCTGTATCGTTTGCCGCCACACCTAAGACATAATTGCGACCTTCCCCTGACCCCAACCCCACATCGAATACAGGGTAACGGACCAAGGCTTCCACGATGAAAGCTTTGCATATGATACCAACAGAATTCATTTCTGCATGATTTGTTACACGGTGTCACTGATCCAATCATAAGCCATTTGCAATGATTCATTATACTTAAATCTTTCATTTAAATGCTTGTTTTAATTATAGTATGGAGGAGTTCGAGAGATTATCGAAAATTAAGCCCTGGAAAAGTGTTCAATTCAATCTTGATAGAGTTTCTGATACACCAAAGAATAAAATTCTTGATAGAACCTTGATTAGTAAAATCAGAGACTGTTTTAATGAATTCAAGCGTGATGGGGCAGCTCATTGTTGGTCAACATTTCGAATTGATGGTGTTGTTGACGCTACCATGAATGATGAAAAAGCAGCAGTGATAATCTCAAATGTTGGGGAAGAAAGAAATTTTTTTCGAATAAAATTCCTTATCCGTGATAATGGAAAATGGATCATTAGGGACAAATACGAGCCTATTCTTAAGGACAAAAGAACTGTCACTGTGACTCAGGATTCAAAACCAGGAATTTTGACTGGACTTGATAAACCCTACTACGAAAAATCTTATCCTGTCACAGTAGTTGTTTACGGGATATATCCACTCAATGACAAACCTGATATTGCAAAACTAGCACCCATGAAATATTCGACAGGGCTCAATTGTGTAGCAACACGAATAATAGAACACTTCACAAATGCGTCCCGGGGAAATAAACTAACTGATCTAAGACGAAAAAAAATAACCGAGTGGGAGTTCACGGTAAAAGAGCATGGGGCAACAATTCAGGATATAACTAAATTAGAAAAATCATTAAGATTTCCAATATCGGTAAGGACAATCACCGGAGAAGTATTATACGAATCGAAATATAAATCACAGGGAGCTCCCATTGAAATTATTGATCATAACGCACACGCGTGGTCATCTGCAGTAACAATATTCCCACGGGATAGAACCGTAAAATATCTATCCCAAACCGAAGAGTTTTTTTCAGAGCAGAAATTATTTGATGCTATTTACCATTTGAGTAAAAACGATCCTGTGTCAGTGTGGCTATTTCATAGTACTTCAGACGAAGAATGTAGATTTGATCAGTTTGTAAGGCCCAATGGAGAATTATACCGTACTGAAGAGCTGCATAATCAAATGAAACAACTAGCTAGTGAGTTTTCTCTGGAGGAAGACAACGATCAATTATTAGCAAACTGTTTTACAGTACCATCCATTGCAGCACATTTTGCTAGAAAGAAAAACGCGTGGAAACCAACCCGAAGTGAGTTCTTATCAGATGTCAAATTGTCCTGTCTTGAATACAGCCATGGAGGATTATGGAACACAAAATACACCGCTGATACCGTTATTTCAGTTGATATGATTGCGTGTTATCCAGGAAGTTTTCTTGGGTATGGAGAATGCGAGAAATATTTCAAACGATTTGGACACCCTACACACGAAATGACCCGTGTTGCTATTAATGGACCACTGCCACATTTCGATTTAACCGGATTCGCTTGTGTAGTATCATTTGAAATGGCTGAAGGACTTCATCCGTGTAGTTATCTTTGGATTGGTAAACACATGTCTGAAAAACACTGGATGCCAATAGTGTTATTACGGTATATGCTTGATTGTAAGATGTTAAAATCATTAATTGTCAGTGAAGCAATTATATCCTATCGAGCACAGAAATCAGTCTGGTTACCACAACCTAATCTAGAAAAAATAATTAGCGAAGAGCGAAAACTGTTTCCTGATTTTAATGAACAACAAATCATGGATTGGTCCCAACAGTTATTTGAAATCAGAAACAATGAAGCAAAAGACCTTGGACGAAGAATAATCGGTAAATTTACCCAAGGTGGCAAAGATGATAATACGAGATATTCTTCACGATTGATTATAGACAATGCTGAATACGATTTTGTAATCACGGATTTAACGAATAGGGGCCTATATGTCAATCGTAAGGACGCATTTATGTCCGATGGAACCAAATTGGGTACAATTGTTACTTACACTGATGGATACAATCCGCAGTACACACATTTGAGAGCTTCTATGCTTGGTTATGCTTCTATTAATTTATTTTCAATGATCAATAGATTTCCTACCACCGCAGTTAGAGTTGCTACTGACTCATTTTACATAAATAGCAAAATGGCTGATATTAAGACTACTGGCAACGAGAATTGGGGGTCATGGAGAATTAAGAAAGAAATGCTTCATGATTATATTCCATCAGCAGATGTTACCATTGAAAATAATTACTTAGAAAGCAATCAGTGTTCAGAATTTTCTAGTGCACCACCGATTTCTGATCCAATCTGTAGATATAAAACAGTTTATTTAAACGGCTGTGGTGGGTCAGGAAAAACAACCCGGGCAATTGAGTTATTTCGTGTTTCCAATCCAAACATGATTGTACTAACACCGACTCACAGACTTGCAAGAGAAATGATACAGAGAGGGGTAAATGCCTGCACTTATCATAGTTTCTTTAGATGGAAGGGAGATAAATGGACTCCTGAGCGCATGGGAGAGAAATTTATTCCTAAAATTATCATTTGGGATGAAATAGACACAGTGTCCGAAGATGTCTTAAAAATATTTCTTGAGTGGTTGTTATTGAAGAATACAAAAGTCGTCATGTGCTGTGATCACGGGCAACCACCACCATTTGTCGGTGCATCCCCCCATGAATGGCTAAAGGGTTTTGTAGACTATTATGAAGAAATTGATACCGATCATAGATCACTTGATAATGAATTAAAAGAATTTAAGAAACTAATTAGATTACAACCGGATAAAATCCAGTGTGAAATAGCCCGTGAAATAATTTCGGAAACTCCCATGAATGAGTTTTGGGAAGCATGGAGACCAAATGATTTAATCATTGCAAGTAGAAAAATAGTCAGGGACACACTTCAGATGAAGTTATTTGAATTGCATAAACAAAAATTTGCAACACTTCCAGTGCCCCTCTGTTATAGGCCATCGGATACACGAAAACAGAACATCGAAGTTGATATTCCAGGCCTGACAGAGTCAGGGCGTGAAAAGAAGATTCTCGTATTAAATGATATTGTGCTGGTTGATATCAATGTCGTTGAAGATGCATTGCGTGCTAATAAATCCCCATGGACGCTAGGTTATGCAGCAACAATACACTCTTCACAGGGATTGACTATATCGGATACAATTGTTTGGATGGTAGATAATCGCATAGAATGGTCGAATTTAGTCTATCTCGCAGTGTCTAGAGTACGAAAAATAAATCAACTTCGAAGAATTGTCCTGACAGAGTCAGGCGATGATGAAATCATTGGTGGCGATGATGAAATCATTGGCGATGATAATGATATTATTGATAAAAAACTCTCCGGTTACAAACAACAAGACAAAAAAAAACAACGAGAATTTGATATTGATGCTGAATTAATAATCACTTTGAAGCAACAACAAAATAATCACTGCGCAAGTTGCAATTGTATAATGCGTTGGCAGTATTCGGATAAGGATCCTCGCCAATTCACCGTTGACAGAAAAAATAACAATCTCGGTCATGTCAGAAATAATGTGATGTTGACTTGTCTTGAGTGCAATAGACGCAAGGGTGCTAGTTAAGCCCATGCGGTGGTAATTGAGTATCCTCAGGTATCACTTGTAATTGTTGTCTAGTAAACCCACGCTGAGGGGCAGTTGAATCCAGTTTATAGATTGGAAGTCTACCCGTAGATCGTGTTATACTAGATATCTTATGTGCAGTAACACTCCAAATAGGATCAGTAGCCCTTTTTCTGCCTCCTTCAAGCTCTCCTGGTTCGTATAAGTACCTCACAATGACATTACTACCAAGAATTGGTTGGGAAACGCTAAAACCCTTTTGTGGTTTTTCAGGTATCGACTTCTTTTTAATCGCGTTGATAGGTTTCATGTTGATGGTTCTAGTAATCTCGTTATTCAGTGCAGTAATCACAGCTGGTAACCTTTTAACCCATTCACGGGATCTTTTTTCTTGGATGAATTCTTTTGCGTATTGATATCCAAATAACCGCTCAGCAAGGGTTTTATTAAACCGTTCTACAATTGCCTGATCACGATGTAGCGCAGTATGTCCTCGTCTGATAGTGACTTTATGATTTTTCATTATTGATAACACTGCACCCTGAAATCCCTTGCCAGGATCAATTTGTAATAGATTTGGCCAGTGCAGAGGACTCCTTCGATAAATCCTTTCAAATGCAGAAGCCACTTCAGTGGCTGATTTTGTTTTTAACGGTTCTGCTTCTTTGTATCGACTTGCAATATCAACTACGGTTAATGCGTATTTGTAACCACGATCATGTGGCAGAAATAATAGATCAGCCTGATGAACTTCATTGGGTCCGGTCACATCAAAATGCGAGAAATTGATTTGTTTAGGCGGTGGTAGATAAATTTGCCATAGTGCCTGTTTGGATAACCAATGAGCCGCAGTGGTTTTTTTCACTTTTGCAGCGCTAGCGAGTTTATGGATTGCTGATTTACCCCTCCAGTATCCTCTTGGGGAATAATAAATAGATTCCATGTTGTTATTAATTACCAGCACCTAACATCAATTTACTTTTCATAGCCGATTTTATCAAAAAGGAAGCCAATTTTTCTTTGAAAGATTTATCAGAAATAGCATTTAACGCATGAATTAATTTCACGTCTGCTAGATGCCTGTGCTGCAGATTACTGCTTTTATAAGCAACATCATGAAGGTGACAGGCCTTATCAATAGCGTTTATTGGTTCCTCACCGGGTCAGGGCTGATTTTGATCATTGAGTCTGATATCAAGTCTTGTTCCCGGTCCACAGTAGCTATATCCTGGAAGGTGCTTTTCTCCAGGGTATTTTGCCCATGGGGTTCCAGGGAGTTTAGTTAGCTTGGCTGCGATATCACCTCCTCGTTTTTTTTTAAAGGTTCCTTGAGTTCCTTGGGTTTAGAAACAAATCTAAATTTCTTTGTACTACATTGTACGCATTTACCAGAAAGCGCTGATCGGTTATTTTTAGTTGTAATCGTCGTCAAGTCATCTGTGCCAGTACGTTTTTTACACTTCACACAATATAGATCCATAATTTATATATAACGGCATGAATATAATTGATTATTCAGCTACCCGACGACGGGAACCTATTAAACATCATGAAATGTTGCCGAATTCAATTAGAATGATTATAATCGGACCATCTGGAAGCGGAAAGACACAACTGCTACTTAATTTGATAACGAGATGGATGAAATGGAACAAATTGTATTTAATAGCCCCGAGTGTAGACGATCAGCGATGCTATGAAGTGCTAAAGGATTTTAACGAGAAAGCAAAAGAATTTCAAATCGATGAAGATTTTATTGAGTTTATTACTGATATAGAGGAAGCCCCGAGCATTGATGCTATTGATGGAAGTATTAACAATTTAGTGGTATACGATGATATCATGTTAGATAATCAAAAAAATCCTGCTAGAATATTTTCCCGAGGCAGGCATAGAAACACTGATGTGATCTATGTCACTCAACGATACACTCAGATACCAAAAGTGATCAGAGATAACTGCAATGTGTTGTGTGTATTTAACGGCGTTGATACTCATACGCTACGAAATATTCATCAGACCTGGTGCAGCGGTGATATGAATCATAATCAATTTAGAAATTTCTTTAGTCACGCTCAGTCAAAACCACACGGATTTGTGACAATAAATTTAGCAGACCCTAGGACACGATATCGTATCGGACTTGATCAAATATTCGGTTAACCCATAGCAGCAGAGAGGGTGAGTGACAACGACGTTGCGGCATTTATGATTCATCAACGAAAACGCGAACAATCATAAGGGTCGGAGACTTATTTTTTCGCGAGAAGGGTCTATTCGTACCGTTTTAAAGGTATAATAAAAAATAACCCAAAAAAAAGTTGTCTGATTCACCCTCTCTGCTGCTATTCGTACCGTTTTAAAGGTATATTAAAAAATAACCAAAAAAAAAGTTGTCTGATTCACCCTCTCTGCTGCTATTGTTGTTTATGCAGTTCAAGAACACGTGTCTTTACTCTTGGATTAATAATAAGTTTATTTCCGATGTTTATTTAGGCATAATAATTCAAGGACCTGGTGAAATCAATACATTTCAGAAGCCGCGTTTTACACACTATTTCTCGTACTTTATCGTATTACATATTATATTATATTAGAATTCATCCACGATCTCTTCCCCAAAATCATAATAAATGTTTTTTGCGCAAAGTGCATTGAACGACTTACATTTGTATTGCTTTTCCGTAATGGTAAAATATTTATGAAGAGAAAGACGGGGGGATACTAAAAACCATTTTATAAGCAAACCCAATACACATGTAAAACCCGAGAACTAACTGCAGTAGGTCTACAATGGTCACAAGTCAATTTTATAATTGTTTTTAAAGTTGAACGCATGTCAATTTCATACCCTCTAAATTTCCAGCTAGTGAAGCAAACATTATTTACTGGTCAACTGATTGCGTCTAATAACACCGCCAAGCCCAGAAAAACGTGTTGGCGGCTTTCGTTTTTTGATGTTTATTAACTGAGAAGCTTTTATCAACCACCGCATTGTCTGTTGCTTGGTTGAATGTGTAGCTAAAGAAGAAACATACGTCGGCTATTGTTAGAGCAACGATTGTATACAGAATTATTCGAAGAAAACCACAAAGACCACATCATGTTTATTTTGGCATAACACTTAAAAAAAAAAAAAAAAAAAAAAAAAATCATGTGCGAATAAATATACGCAATTTCGGGAGCCACGCCGCGACCGCGTTATATCCGAATTCGCGTTATGGCGGGGTGCGTTATAGCGGGGTTCCACTGTATATATATATATATATATATATGCAAAAAACTGACAAACAACAGTGCAAAACTAGTGCCCATATTGTCTTGGAGCTAGTAAGACGAGACAATTTTAAGGTGTTTCTTGTTTACAAGTGTTTTTCCACATCAAATTTACCGCAATAACCAATATCAAAATTGTTTCCACACAGCCTGCAATGGGCGTGAAGCTTCTCTAGAATGAAATGCTGTATGTCATTGATGCATTCATCTTTGAATATTTGGCAGAATTGGTTTTAGTCTTTTTTTAATCCATCTGTGAAATTATTTGAAAAGTACCTTTTGCTCTTAACACACACACACACACATCGACTACTGGTAATATCTACTTTTTGCACCAAATACATGTACTATAATTCTTTCCACACAGTCTGCAATGGGTGTGATGCTGCCCTAAACGGAATGCTGTATTATGTCATTTGTATCCTCAACTTTGGAGGAATCCGTTTTTTTTTCTTTTTCTAATATATTTGTGAAATTTTTTGAAATTTTTTACAAACATCGTTACTCTCACACACACTGCCTACAAAAAATTTGACTTGACTTTTAGCGCCAATACCTACAGGCTGGTTCTGTACCAATTATGAATTAGAACAAAGAATCTGAAAGCCAAGATTAAAATTAGAAACCAGTCTGTTTTCTCCTGTCTAAGCCATACAGTTGCTATAAATTAAATACAGTGTATAATGATAGTGTGAGGAATATACATGCAGGTCAACTGTACTCTTGCACACAAAAAAACAATAGAATTGACCTATAATGCACTACAGACTGGTTTTCTAGCAAACATGAATGATAACAATGAATCAGAGGTCAATGGTTTGAAAACCAGCATATTTCTTGGAAACAGGACAGCAACTATAAATAGAACACAATAATACTGTTAGGAAAGTGCAAGCACCACTAAGGAAAAGCGAACTCTTATGTCATTGTTACAAAGAAGACTTCTTTTTTTTTTAGAATACGATATGTGGGATTAATTGGGTTCATAAAAATGAGAAAACAAATTATTGATTTTTTTGGGATAGGGATGTATCAAAAAAAGAGTAATCCATATATTTGTATATGTATGGTGTAATTTAGTGAAAAACAGCATAATTAATGAGTACAATGTATGTCAAAAGTGTAATGGTTGGCATTATGCTGACATGTGGCCATACCGGACATCAGATTGGCACCATTTTATAAGAAGCCATTTTATAAGAAGTCTTTTCATGAAAAATCCAAGTTTATCTGATCTTCAATTCAGCAGTCACAAGATTTTCATGATTTAATTGTGTTGACAATTATGTTTAGCATTATTTTCATTTAAAAGTAGCACGATTTTCATGTAGGACCAACCAGATATCACAAGACTTCTGGTGAAAACCCCATCTCAATAAGACAATCAAATCTATTCTGGAGCAGTAATAATAATACTCTCAAGATGGCTAGCATGGTGGCCATATTGAATGTCAAATCAACAGTTTTCATTTAGAACACCACATGAAGTCCCCCCAGCAAATGACCCCATAATGATACATGTATGATGATACATTCAGACTATAACAAGATTGTCAAGATGGAGACTATGGCAGAACAATTTTCAGTTATGATAAGATGTAGACTATGGCAGAACAATTTTCAGTTATGATAAGACCTTGGGATAAAAAAGTGTGTAAAGTTTCATGGAAATTCTCAAAGCAGCTGAGGAGGAGCACAATAACAAATTTGAGCTATAAGATTGACTGAAGTTGATGGACAACATGCATCACAAAGCTTTTCTAGTCTATAACCAGTGTTGCTAAAAATGTTTGATGATAGATACAATTGATCAAAAATTAAAAGTTGCAATTTACGTTGTACATTGGTCCCACTCTTAAATGGTCTCCCTGACCAGTAGCCAACTGCTTCTTACAGCCAGAATCCCTTGGCACAGACAAGTTTGTGTTCAAAAGTACCCCTCAAGAAAGGCCACCCCTCTAACACAACCAGCATCTTAGTGCAAATATGCATAATTTACCACTCACAAGCAGACACATTTTATTTTACTATGTATCCAGAACCAGTACAATGGAACCCCGCTATAATGTGCCCCGTGATAATACGAATTCAGATGTGACATGGTTGTGGTGTGGCTCAAAAAATGTATATTTGGGGAAAAGATCAATTATGGGGAAGAGATTTTATATGAATTTGAATATAATATGATCGTGGTGTGGTTCCTGAAATTTTAAATATATGTATTTTTCTTGCACTCAGAATTTTTGTAAAGACAAGTACGAGAAATATTGTGTAAAACGCTTATTATCATTGTGGGGAAGAGTTCACGTATGAATTTTAATTTAATACAATCATGGCATAGCTTCTGAAATTTAACAAGTATACAGGCTTTTTAAAGTGCTATGCCAAAAAAAACATTGTCATCTTTGTGATTGTCTTCATTTAATTCTGTATACAATCACTGCTCAAACAATAGCTGACATGTGTTTCTTCTTTAACTGCATACACAACCAAGCAGCAGACAAAGCAGTGGTTGATAAAAGATTCTCAAAATTTATTAAATATCAAAAAACGAAAGCTGCCAACATGTTATCTGGACTTGCAGGTGTTATTAGATGTAATCATTTGACCAGTAAATAATGTCCACTTTATTAGCTGGACTAGACAGATATTTTAAGAAATGATGAAATTTAAAATTATGGAGTCATGCAACCAGATTGACTTTGCACTTTGCGCAACGATTAGAATAGTAGTTTTACACGTTTCTTTCGATATTCACAAAATCTGAAGTAAAAGTTATCTGCAGGCTAAAAGCATGTGTTGATTGTTAATTATTCTTGCCGTAGTTGTTCAAACGAATAGGTATTTGTGTGTTAATTATTGGAAATTTACAAATGATAAAGGTAAACGGAAACACTTAAGAAAATATTTATAGACATAATTCATAGACCCTGGAACATGAAACGTACATATGCTTCGTCTTTCTTAACTTCATTTTCTGTTAATATTCCCCATTGAAATCAGACACATAATGATCACTGAAAAAATATTCAATAGTTTAAATACATTTGCAATTTTTGCAATGGAATTGCAGGTATTATGGATTAGTTGCATGCCATAACAGTACTATATCAGACAGTAAGTAAACGGTGTTAACACTCTGTTCATGTTATATAATGGACATTGAATTCAGACACAATGATCTTGGACAAAATTATTGAATATTTTAAATCTCTGTGCAATTTTTCAATTTAATTACATGCATTATGGATGAATTATGGATGAACTGCATGACACACCAGCACGATAGTAAACAATGTTGATACACTATTCATGATATAATGTCGGTCAGGGTATTATCAATCAAAGCATATTTTCAAGAAAGAAAAAAAACCAATAAAAATTAGGAAAATTATTTAACGCAAAGTAATAACCTATAGAATATATTATTCATCTATTATTTTGAATAAGTCTTATTACTGCATTCTATTTAATATTCGTCTGACAATACCCAGATTTTATTTTACATTAGACATAAATACACGTATATATGCCAATGCGGTGTTTTCTGAGAAAGTAGAATACTGTAAAATTAATGTGACCCCACTATTAACGCAATCCAATTTTTGGGACCCCAATTATTGCGTTATAGTGGAGGTTTCACTGTAGTTAATTCGTAAGGTGTGTTAAGTAATCCTATTTCTGTTTCACGATGTCAAGTTTTCATTACTAAAAGAAGTGTTGACTAAAGTATATGTACCACTTAGGTAAATGTTATATCCTTTATGCCTCATGAGAAGCCATTTTTATTCCATAAAGCCAAGACTCAAATTTTAAGTTATACAAAAAGGTAAATACATTTATTCTGATTAGCCTTTCTGTTGTGTTATCTTGAGATGTCCGGCTTAGTTGCTAAGATTACAATTATTGTAATATAAACAACAACTGAGAAGTGGCAGCGTTGATGTACTCAAGTCAGCGGGAAAATGGTTTGATAGCTTTTATGGCTTAGTTCTATGTTGAACTTGTTCACTTTGATAATTAGTGCCTATTTTTTTTTTTTTTTTTTTTTTTTACTACTGACAATAATTGACAAGATTACAAATCTTAACTGAAAGGTACTACTGTTCAGGTCTGATCTGTGTGATGTTAATATGGCATTGAAGCCGTTTGGGCTTCTCTCACTTAGTGTAAAGAAATGTAAAAACAGTATGCACCAGACTGTGACCAATGAATCATGCTACAAGATCACTCTCCTTAAAAATATATGGCTTTTTGTTTAAAAACAGAAAAATTGTTTTATCAGTCTTGTAGGAACATAGGAATGAGTTATTGCAAAAAGCTCAACATGTCATTGAAGAAAAAAAAATTCTCAGCTTAGAAGATAAAGTGATTAATTAAAATTAAAAGTATAATAAATAGGATTAAAAGGTTAGGTAACATGGGAAGCAATATACATTTTTTGGATAGGATTCGGAATGAGACACAGACAAGACATCTACACGAACAACAAATTAGTTAAGAAAGTAGACGCACCACATTTATAAGGTGGATTTATAAGGGGATTAAAGAAATTTTATATAGGTTTAGGGATAATCAAAAAATACGGGAACTAGATAAAGAAGACATTTATGACTATTTTAGAAATAGAATCAAACAAAACTAAAAGTAAAATAGAGACAGAATTTCCTTATATCAACTGGGACAGAGTTTGGAGGCATTGGTTCGACATCAACTCTCTAAAGGTACAAAGTATCTTATACACGTACCTCCACAACGCCTGGCTTACAGGTGAAGTGGCCCTTAGACGACGACTGATACGGACCCCCGTTAGCTGCCCTCTATGCAGAAATGCCCCTTATACAAAGTACCACACAATAACGCAATGTGATGAAACAAAGGAGGAAAGGATCAAACTGATAACCGAAATAATGAAGGTAGACAAATATGACAGACGACAATTACTCTTCCTTGACAGAAACTTTAACAGACAATTGATAAGACAAATAAAGGACTTTATAACGAGGACACTTATAAAGTGTGGACCACTGATGAAGGTTAGGGAATAGTTTTCTTTGAAAACTAAAATATATTGAACATTTTAAATGTTCTAAAATTCTAAATTTAAAAAAAAAAATTTAAAAAAAAAACAAACAAAAATACAACAAAAAATACCAAAAAAAATACCCCCCCCCCAAAAAAATGTTTTTTTTATATTTACTGTTATCTATATATACTATGTAAGGGGAAAGTAAACATGAGGACGCCATGGGGCTAGATCACATGGCGCTACGTGAAGTGAGCAGGCCTGTGGCAGAGTTTGGAAAAAATCACCCATAAATAAAATTTTATAATTATTATACTAATGCACCACTATTTTTCTGGATACTATATCCATACTTTATCTGCCATGTCTATCTCCCGTAACAGACATGGCTCCCATTAAAGGGAACTTAAATAATTTTGAACTTTTTGTATTCTTAATGAAAATAAATAATTATAGGCCGACCCAAATTGAGACAGGAACTGTACAACCAAATAAATTCGTACCGATTCTGTCTCAAGGCAGACGGACCTAAAAATATAAATATTATTAGATAAATTGAAGCATATTAAAAAATTTTAAATAACACACTTCAATTTATACAAAATTCAAAATTAAATTAAATTATAATAAACTAAATAAAGAGAATGTCTTCCATTTAGAGAAGACAAAAAGTAAGACAACTGGTGATACAAATTTGAATGAAATGGCAATCCTTTACAAATTTTACACAAATACATGGTATATACCTATATAGCAACAGACAAATAGCAAACACAAGGATAACAGGAGACCACTAGCCATGGTCAAAACAAACATAAAAGTAGACTACTAGTTGTGGGTAGATCAATTCCCACCTAGTAAGGATCTACAGAAATAACACTAGGGATACTAAAATACCCCGAATCAAATATATAACCCCGATGGGGAAAAATTAAATGGGGAGTTAAATGAAAATAAAAAAACAAACAAACAACATACCTGGGGGTACACAAACACACATAAAAACTTTTTACTTTTTTTTTATTGGGGGGGGGGGGGAGAATCTGTCTGGTGCTCCCCCCCCCCCAAAAAAAAGAAGATAAAGTGAAAGTAATTTGACTGAACAAAAAGGGAGAAGAGTTTGAGGATACTTGCAGAAAAATTTGATGTCAGAAAGACTAAATTAACAATATCATGAAAGACAAGGAAACAATTCTGAGGAAATGGGAATGTGGAATGGACAGAGAAAGAAAGTGTTAGAGCCTGGAGATGCTTGTATCCTAATATGAATTACAAAGTTTGAATGGTTTTGCTCTGCGTGTGCTAAGAACATTCCACTCACCAGTCGAATGATCCATCAAAAAGAATTTTGCCAGTTGAAACAGGACATGATGACATTACAGCAAGAAATGGATGGTTGCACAGATGTCAAGTCCGACACAATATTATATGTTCTGTCCTTAGTGGAGAAACAGCTGATGTTAATAATGAATTTGTCAAAGATTGGAGAAAAAGACAATGTTGAACCTATGGAAATAATTACGAAAACATGAGATAATCTTAAAGAAAACAAAAGAAAAACCGTGGAAAGCATGAACAATTGACACTGGATAAATTTTTCAAGCCTAAGAACTCTTAGGAACAATTGAACTGTACTGAAGCGTTTACTGGTGACAGATGATGTGATCTGTAACATTATTATTACAGTTAGTTTTATAATTATACTGATGGTTATTCATAAGCAACTTTTGAAAATGATGAAATAGTTTTTTTTTTCTCACATGGATGTGATTTATAAATGAAAACATAAAATGTTTTAGAAATAAATGTAGTTTTGACTTTCTTCATATGTATTTACAATTCGCATTAGTGATTCCCCTCTAGAAAGGACACCCTCATTATAAGGCCACTTTCCTGCTGAAATAGGAGTGACCTAATATAAGCGGGACATCGTATATCATTGCAAATATAGAAAGAAAAAGCTAGAAAAGAGCATCATATGATCATATATCATCTGTAATAATTACATCATATGATCATATATCATCTGTAGTAATTACATTACCTTTTGGGTATGCTCCTGGATCCATAAAAGTTGCCAGTCCAAAGTTAGCAATGACAAATATTGTGAGCAAACCTTCACAAATGGGAATACTTATGGAGTACTTAATTGTCAGGTGTGGACACCTGCAGAAAAAGATAAAAATCAGTATTTAATACAGGAATGAAACTGTTGAGAACAATTGTATGCACATTGTAATTAGATAATAAAAGACAAACACACTGTATATATTCACTTGTAAACTCCTGTGCAAAATTGCATACAACCTGACCCCAGTTTGTGCATGAACTGAAAGAAGTACATCCCTTGGTTTGGAATCATGGGCAACATGGCATTAAATTTAAATGAAATCTGTGAAACACAATAATGAAGTTACAGAAATAATGCTTCAAAAATGACTGCAACAATGTAAAAACTTAAGACTTCTTTGATGCAAGTTACCTTACACCTTGTTTTACACAATTATGGTAATTGTGCTAATATTATGGAGTAAAAGGCAATTACATATCAGAATTCCCTCTTAACCCAAGCCAGTTTCAGAGTTTTTGCACTTAACTGGCATGTATTGCTATCAGAAAACAAAAGACAAATCTGATAATTATAAACAAAGGAGATGCTAAAACAACCAGCTTTCCAATGAGTGAAAATCATGATTTTGTTTTTGCCAAAACACACGACTAAAATATACCAGAAGATTCATAATAATCTTAGCCAATTTATATTCAGGAAATTTAGCCCTTAATATTACCATTCTCATGAATATTTAATAGTTGTGTGAATTTATGGTTATATGCCTTGCACAATTACACGCATGCACCTCTTCATAATGATTACATCAATTTGGGGATTGCTTAGATAAATAAAAAGAGTAACTTGTTAGCATCTGGATCAATGTAAATGAAAGAGCTATTAACAACTAGCTAAAAGAATCAGATTTGGTAGAAACAATGAATAAAGAAAAATCTGCATGTAACATGCACTATTTGTACTTTGTAGTGCATATTATATTAGTACAGCCTGATCTTGCAGGTAAATTAAAATTGGCCAGTGAATTGTAAAGTCTTTATTTACATTTATTTAATTTCATGTTGAAGAAATCAGAAATATGCAAATGCAAAATAATATATAAAAAAATAATCATAATATTTTACAACAGGTTAGTGTTGGGACACTAAATGTTTTAAAAATTTGTTTTACATGCATACAAGTCTTAGGACATGGGGGAAAAAAATGTTCATGTCCAAAAGATTTACAGCCATTATGGTAGGCAACAAAAAACTTTCAAATATTCAAGTTTACACCTTGGCTTGCAGATAAGACGACCCCCTTCCACCCACCCCCAACCTTCTTTCAAGATTTTATTTTTTCCTAACAAAAATTCTGAAAGAAAGACAGATGGAAGACACAAACCTGTATACGTTAGTAATATTTCTTTTTGTGCATTTCAATTTTTGTGGTTTTGTAAAATAAAAACATTTCCATGAGTAGTCAAATGTTTAGCTTTGCCAATCAGCATTTGCATATTTGTAGGTATTTTAATTTCAACAAGTTTAGGATTTTTTGCCTGACAAGCAATTGTGTATACCATCAGACTTGATTGACACAATTTTGATTCAGCAGTTTTGTCAGAAAAGCAGCCAAGACTTAGCTTAAACAGCTGTAATTAGTGTACACGTATAGGCATTGTTTTTTTAAATAGTAATTCTGCTTGAACCAACGGTTCCTGTAGTTTACAGAATGCTGTTCATTATGACTGCACATCTATGGATACAAAGATTAAAACTGTTAACAATAAATAGTTCAGAAGAATTGATCTGAATAAATATTAACAATACTTTCTTTTATTTCATTAATACCAGTGTCTGAAAAACTTATATTTGTTCTCATTTCTTTCTATCCTTGTGTTACAATGTATCAATTTCAAGAAGTGAGCAGAAATTACAACTACCAGAACCACTATATATACATGTGTATTAACAGAATGTTTTAAAATTCTTCTTATTAACAGGTTAGCATTTAATGCTAATGTTATATTACCAGATTACAGAAATGATGATTTAGCAAATAGCTTTATGGTCTATAGGAATGAGATATTAATGAAAATGAAGGATGGGATGGCTTCTCCATTATATGTGGCTAATTTTTGGCCGTCTCTTTATTAATATGGTTCAGAGCATCAACTAAATCCATCAAAGTTGGTAACTATGAAAATCAATGATACACCACAATACAAAAAATGACCACCCCTTAACAACAACAACAACAAAAAATGAATGATGGAAAATGCACATGTCCTCACAAGGAAATGATGGAACAAAAATGTAGACAACTGCTACTGCTTACAAATGGTGAATCTATGAGTCCATTTTATGTTGTGGTGTCTGTTTTAATGGAGATAACTCAGGTTAATTTTGTGGAATTCTTTCCCTTGGGTATGGAATTTTATGGATATTTTATTCTTACTGGCACATGTTAAGTACAGAAGGTGTCTTAATAATTTAGCTACTTGTAGCTGATTATAGATTTTGATCTGCAGACAATGCAGTGTAATGCAATGACATGTATTGCTTTTAAGACTACACCATGTGTTACAATTGCTTTTCTTGACACTTGTCAAATTTGCTGATTGCTGATTTTAAATGGATGCTAAAAGTGTAAAAGAATAAATCATTACATAAAAAAGATACAATTTTTTTCATAATTTATTATTTGATGTATCTATCTTTCTGCATATATCTCTCCCCATGTATAAATATGCTTTAGTCCATTAAGGTATTGGTAAGATTTCATTAATGAAATATTTTTCAAATAAAAATTCTGTCTAGATTATTGCTTTAGTGCTCTCAGCTCCTTCATACCTTCCACCTGTAGTTAGTGTCATTAACCATACTGAAGTAAAAGTACACTTGCATTGTATCAGATGCCTGTATCTATATTCCAAAATCTGGAATCCTTTCTGTTCAGAGCAAGTTCAAATTCTGCCTGGATAAGCTAAAGTTTGCAAAATACTTGCTAGCAAGCAAGGACAAGAAATTGGTCGTGTTCAATTCATGAAGATTTATGTTGTGCAAGTTGTATACCACATAATTTCACCACATTACATATAGCAGCATCTTTATCTAGCTTTTATATGTACCGCATTATTCTTTTATATAATTATTTGCAGTTTTTTTGATCTGGCGATCTCTGATTTCACACAATATACTGTCAAGTGCCAAACACATTATATCCATTTTGTGGTCAATGTCAGTCTCACATTTTTTCTCACTTTTTTTAATGAAGATATGGAAAATGTGAATACTTACTATTTGAAGCAAGTGTTTGACAAACAGAAATTATTTTCAAGTCCTAACCTAGCAATTGGCATTTTGTGAGCTCCAAAATATAATGAGCTTGCAGTGTCCAAAAAATCAGCTTGTCAAATACATATTGCGAATTAAAGGTGACTTCACTATTTGAAAACACAGTAATTGTTAATAATATAACTAAAAAATTATTTTGACACATGCATTTAGAAATACAAGACTCATGGATAATTACTTGGATTTCTTTAAAAGCATGATTGATCCAACAAAACGTTAGTGCTCATTTTGTTTATCCATCCTTAGCGGAGGTAAGATATAAGAGAGATAGTACAAGATGATTTAGGCAGAAACAATGGTTATTTTGATTTTTTTAATGGTCTTAATTGCTATTATCTTGTTAAAGACATTAAGTTCAAGTTTAAAAATTAATAATTGAGATACCCCTTGCTGATATTTGCACAGTTGTAATGCTTCAGATGCTACGGAACATAACAACACCTGTTCTTATCAGGATGAAAATTTGATGACCTTATCCAAAAAGACAAAAACACTTTTTACATGAAACAGTATAAATAAAAAAATATACCCTGGACTGGATACATTATGAATGAACTTATTTGAACATAATGTAATCTATACTAGTGATATGCATACAATTCAGGAACTATTATTGACTTTGATAACTTTAAAGCAAAATATGATTGCAGTACAAATTTCCATGTCTTTTAATGTATACTTCAACATGTTAAACCCTTATCTAAAAAGTTAGAGAGAACAACACAGGTATGACTGTGTATACCTTTCCATTTAGAAATTTTATTTTATAACAATAATGGATGTAAAGACTTACAAATCACTTTTAAACAAAGAATGTGAAACTATTGAAAATAAATGAAATGAAATAACAATTTCAATCTGAACATGGATATATGGCCTGACATGCATGAAAAAGTTTTTTTTAAAAAAACCAAGAAACTCAAAAGTACATGTATAATGGTTTCAATTTTGTGCTACTCATACAATTTTACTAATGAATTAATTTTAAAATAAAATTATTAATGATAAATGTACTTTTTGTAAAGATGTCCAGGAAACAATATGGTGAAAGACCTAAATTCATGACTTTGCTCAGCAGTAAAAGTGAATAACAAAATGTTCAAGATGGACCATACTGCATGTCAGATCAGCATGATAAAAGTCTACTGGTTTGAACCCAATGTCAATATTACCATCCATTCCTCTGGAGTAGTTAGAAGATTTTCAAGATGTTGGTCATGAAAGCCATACTGGATATAAGATTGGCACCATATTCATTTAGTACCAACTAGATATCGTGAGTGGTCTTTTCCTGAAAATTCCAAGAGATTATGACTCAGGACAAGTAGCTATAACAAGGCTTTCAAGATGTCAGATGTGAAAATGCCTATGGCAATTTGACTATCAAACCAGTTTAATGGGCAATAACAAGAATTTCAAGATGAACACAACACCTGACATTTTCATGTATGACCAGCCAGGCATACCAGTCTTTTGATGAAAATCCAATGTCAATATAACCTTCTATTCACGAGCAGCAGTAACAAAATTTACAAGATGGCTACCAGGGTGGCCATATTAGATAACCAGATTGGCACAATTTTCATTTAAGATCAAGAAGACATCATAAAAGTCTTTATTAAAAAAGCCTATGTTGATATGATCAGTTAGCTGTTCTGGCAGAGTAGCAAAAAAAAAAAGATTTTCAAGATGGCCACTGTTAAGGCCTGACTAGGTAATCTTAGCAGCACCATTTTCATTTTCAATTAACTAATTAATATTTTAACTGCCTCTTGTACACTATTTCATCAGAAAATTACTTTGAAGAAACTGCAAGTAAATCAGTAATGGAGAAATATCTGGAAAGTACTGGTCTATTAGATGTCTGTTTTCACAAACCATTGGGTAAATATATCCATAAAAATATACAATTCATAAAAAACAAAGCTTATGTATTATGTTACTGAAAATTTAGCTTTGTCAGCAATGTATGGGACAATACTCGCAAGAAGAACTTAAGGTCAAGGTTATTTTCTGACTCGATTCCTATTTAAGAAAAGATGGAAAAAGAGGAGTGAAGCAAATACTATTGAACCTATGCTTTCAATTAATACATGTATGTAGACAAATAATAAAATAAATTTGCAACCCTATCATGGGAATGCAGTAATGATTCTAATGAAACTATATTATGTGACTGGTTACAATACAAAAAAAATTCTAAACATAGATGCATTCAGATGTCTCTTGATACAGTATTTTGGTCAAAACCACATTTCATTATGATTTTCCATTCACGAGCAAGTGAAAAACAATGATAGCCAAATGACTGCCATGCTATATTGGATGTCATTTTGGCACAATATTTATTTAGGACCAGCTGGAAATAATTAAGTCTTTTAGAAAGATTCTCATGTTAATATGAGTATCTGTTCAGGAGGATTGGCAATATCAAGATGGCCACTGCACACATGTGTGTGATATGAATTTTTAACTACGCTTTAACAATCCAGTGTGACAGTTTAAATTGATGTCCAACACTGGGCATTATGCCACAGACATTTAGCATAATGTCCCACCCAGTCACATTATCCTGATACCAGTCCAAACACTAATCTCGTAATGCTGAATGCTTAGTGAGGCAGCTGTTAGTACCATATTTATTAGTTTTTGGTATGACTCAGACAGGGATCAAACCCACGAACTCTGCATCTAAGGCATACGTTCTAACCACTAGGCCATCAGTGAGGTCAATGGCCACTGAGAGAAAAATGAAAACTAGGCAAAGATGATTTGTAGAAGATGCTCATGTAAAGATTCATTTACATACATTTTACTATGCTGATTTCAACTGAATGGTCTGTACATACAACCAGCAGAAAGTGGCTGCAGGAAACAGATTGGTCAAGTGCATATACTTGACTGTTTCTTGCACCCGATCAGGTTTAAAAAGGATACTGATACTATTTTATTATGAACAGAAATATGGACAGCTAATTTAACAAAGTGACTCAAGTTCATTTAACATAGTATACAGTTAGAAGTATATTTGATAGAAACAACTGGTAACTGGATTTATTCCAGTGTAGTCACCTTGAATGACTCTTCTAACATTCAAGTATAAAACATTCATGTGCAAGAAGAAAAAAAATTCATCCACTTTCATTTTAGCAGGATTGTGCTTTGACAAATTTGTCTAAAGTATGGATGCAAGTCAGATTTAAGTTGTTGTTATTTTACGGTTCAATGCCATTTTGCAGTACAAGATAGGCTATACATAAGATTCAAAAATTGATCAAGTTTTAAACGAAAAAGTAAATGTGAGAAAAGAAATGAAGTGAAAAAATACAACACACAAAAATTAAAAATATCACTGCAGCAATCAGAAAATCTCATAACATTGAGGGAGGTCATACCAAAACCTACAAAAAGAGTACTAACAGATGCCTCGATTGACATTCACTATAAAAAGGTTAGTGTTAGGACTGGAAGACTTGGTTTCAGGATAACGTGACTGGGTTGGACATTATGCTACATGTCTGCATCATGATGCCCCAATGCTAGACATCACTATAAACTGCCACACTGCAGACAAATTCTAATCACATAATCACAAACTAACAATAATTACAGGGAGGGAAACACAACAAAACTACTGTGAATGGTACATATGCTCATCCTAGGTCAAATAGTCTTTGTAGATAACTTTAAATTTTGCACCATTTTTCTTCTGTCATAATTACTTTGATGATTGTATTTTTGACCCCGAAATCACTTGGCTTTTTGATTACCCCAAGTGCATGCTATGCATAAAGTCTCAGATGTGCTTGTAATGCAGAACTAATGTAATTGTGCTGAAAACATTTTTTCTTCTTTCAGTCCATAATCTTGACCTTTGACATCAAAATCAAGTGGCTTCTTCATTACTCATGTACAAGCCAGCCCAAAAATTAAGTTGTGGTCTGTTATGTAGAAGTCATGTTTTTGGTCTTTGACGTTTTGTTTCCATTGTTAATATGATCTCTAACTAGTCTGAGGCAATGATTTCCATTACTGCAGTCAGAATGACCAGAAGTCTCACAAGGATTTTCAAAATAGGAGTCCAGGACTTTCATTTTGGTAAAATCAGGAGTCCCACCAGCAAAAGTTGCAGTCCCATCCCAGACAATGATGAACTTTGCAGATTAGAAGAACTGTTGGTTGCCATTGAGTTTAATTTCCACATTCTTTATAACACTGACATGTACAGCCATGTCATCCTATTTGGCACATCTGGAAATTTGCACAACAATACGTCATTTCTGTAAACACTGGATCATGTGTTGTTTTGGTTGAAAATTCAATTTTTGGCTGAAATGTCAGAAAGACTTTAAAGTAATGTATTTAATTTCCATAGCCTGATGCATAAACATTACATCTTTTCAAAGCTTTTGGCAGAATAGGCCACCATTTCTCAAGTCGTGGAAACACAGAGGTGCTATCCCATTTGTCCAAACTTAATATTATTACGAATATAATATTCTGGTGACAATTGCTGCATTTCAATTGGTTAGCATTGCTGAATTTTATTTTCATGAATTGAATTCGGCATGGGAAATGAGCCAATATTGGTGACCTCATTTGCACAGAATAATAGCCTGATAGTGGTATAACTCTTGCTAGTCCTTAAAGTCCAAACACAAAGCCAGGTATCACACACTTTCTTACACTTGGCTACTATTCTATCCAAACTGTCAGTTCTAGAAACTTCAGCACTTTTCTGAATCTCATTAAAACCTTTGTCAGTTTACCAGTGAAGCCCCAAATACTTATCCAAATGTGCAAAAAATGTTTTGTCCAAATCTTAATTTAAAGGTCACACACATTATTTATTTGGCTACAATCAGAAAAGAAAACACTAATGTATTCTGAATCTTTGCTGATAACCACATGTACATGTCGTGATCTTTCTGTCTCTGAATTTAGTCATCGTAAATTTCAGCACATTATCTCACCCAAACTGTTAGGTGGTGTCTTTGAACAAGCCACCCAGCTATTGCAACATGTTCTTTTCATGTATTCTTATAAATACAGCAGGCACATTTAAGGGTATTTTAGCCACTGAATTATGTCACTGTAAATATCAGCACATCTAAAATGATAAAGTAATCAACATATTCTCATTCAGTAGGTTGTTGAATAAGGTCTGGCAAATCTTTGATTTTGCTGCCCAGCTATTTGCAGGTGTACAGGACTCCTGCATGTGTGATTTTCTGCGTCCAAGATCAAATATTTGCATCCAAATACACGTAATTAAGCATTTCCGAGACCTCTGGAATGATTAAGTTTTAACTTTTAGTTAAGACATTGGTCGGTGTTGAAGTAGAGATTGTGTGCTCTTGGGGAAAGTGATATTCCTAGTTACAGAATTAACGGCAAAGCGTGACAAATTGATGACATGATAGAACACCTGAAACGGAAACATACAACATCAAATAATGCTCCATTAAAAAAAAAAAATTCAGTAGGCCGGCAGATTAACAAGCCTTTGACGTTAAAATTCACATCACTTACACAAACACATAAAATGCGGCCGTTGTGCCTAGTAAAAGTGTCCAGGCACATGTGGCAGGAATAATACGCGTTGAACATTCACATCGACCCATGATAAGTTTGTTTGGGGGTCAAATTGAGAGGGAAAGAAACAATATGATCAAAGGTTCTTCCGATTCATAGGCATTCTGCTGCCATTACCGACCTTGGAACAACAATAATTACATTTGTAAGTGCGCGTCAAATAGTTCTTCGACAACCATCTTTATGTGAAAGGATAAGATATGCATTATTGAATTCAGTATTTTCTTTAAAAAAAAGTATTTAACGTGATTTTATCATTCTGATAGAATATCAATAGCCTTAATTCGCTATTTATGATTTACTTGCATAGCGGATGAATATATTATAAATAAACCCTCTTACAGTCTGGTTTACTTAACTAGTCTCCGCGACGCCTAAAAAGAAGCGAAAAGAGACGAAAAGAGAAGTCTGTAAGTCCAGACTACGTACATCTCAAAGTGTATTCAGGAGGTGACAAACAAAAATGCTTTATAACTTATTTATGGGCGCAAAGAGATTGCAAGAAACAAACAAGAAAGAGGCGATCAGAGATCTGAATTAAGTGAAGACAAGCTTTAAATACTAAAAAGAGAACGAGAGATCAAACGAATAAAATAGGAGACAATAAATACATGAGAAGGCATCCATACACCATATAAATTAGAGGCATAATAACGAACACGCGCCAACAAGAGCTTTATAGAAATTGTAAGAGGGTGAAAGAAAATCAAATGAGACTAAAAGAGAGACAAAAATACGATTGGTACTTTTAGATAAGCACCAAAGAGAGAACGCAATAGCAATGACACATACCAAAATTGCAACTGAGTTTAATATGCATGAAATGTGTGAAAATGAGTGTATTTTTGATGTTGTTGCATAGAAAGTTGAGTTGCATGGTTGGTTTTCAATGCGTTTTTTTTTTAATGGTGCATATATTATATTGTATATTACATGATGGCGTTGTTCGGTATTGGACAGAATAGTCTTCAAAGCACATAAGAGAATGTCTTATAAACAAGGGTATAATTAAGTATAAGTAATGGGGGAAATTATAATTAAAGATGGGAAAAGGTAATTGTTAATTATGTTTCCTTGTAAGTGTGTATATATTCCACAAGGACCAGAATAATAAAATACAAAGAATTCATCGAATGTACATTAACATTAATAATAATTGGAGGCAAGGATTCAAAAAAAGTATATTTATTAAGCACACCAAATATCGCCTGGAGATTAGGACATGTTGGTTATAACGTCAGATTTCACATTTATAAAATATTTCAAAACGAGATAGATAAAGTTTTTAAATCAAGGTTCATCAAGAAAATGTGATAGATCCAGGTGTTCACACATTTCTTTCATTTTTCAATGTCTTCATTTCATTAGTATTACTACCTAAACATATAGGATGTTCAATGATATTGACTGTACACAGTCTAATGTTATTTATTTTGATAATTTGCACACAAAAAATATATGATACAAATAGTGCCGGCACTGATTGATTGGAATCGGGAGGACTGTTCGTCGCATAGATTGGTGCATGTTCTAACGCCGTTCTCGACAATAGTTCGCACGTCCAGAACATTACACCCAGAACGCGTTATGGTGTTCAGAACATTACACCCAGAACGCGGTATGGTGTTCAGAACATTACACCCAGAATGCGTTATGGTGTTCAGAACATACACCTTTTTGTATGTGTAAACTTGGACCATATTAGAATATGTTCTACTATTTTGAGGACAGGGATCGCGTACACAACGTTCTCATTATTCGATTGACACAGGAAAGTGATCATCTTGTTCAAGAATTGGTAGTAGTAATATGGGGCACTCTAGCGTCAAGGGAAAATCCAGTCAAAAACAGCTTGGGCTAATCTAGCGTCAAGGGGAATTTAACATGGTGGGCCTATCTAGCGTCAAGGGGAATTTAACATGGGAACTATTTGGGCCTATCTAGCGTCAAGGGAAATTGAACATGGTGGGCCTATCTAGCGTCAAGGGAAATTGAACATGGTGGGCCTATCTAGCGTCAAGGGGAATTGAACATGGGAACTATTTGGGCCTATTTAGCCTCAAGGGACATGGAACATGGGGAATATGATTTGTATGGGTATAGGGAAACTGTCTAGGGACAAGGGAAAAAAAGGGTGGCAATGAAAGCTACTATCTTTTCGAGACTTATGAGTGGCCCTGAAAAGGGCCTTTGGATATTTCTTCTTCTTTTATTTTCTGCCTTTGTTCCACCACCTTTTGATTTTACCAAAAATTCCCTTCTTCTTTTCGTCGGGAATCCAGTCAGGATGCCCCATAGCTCTAAACTTCTCTTGTATCTTTATCCAATTGTTATTTAATCTTTCAAAGTCCTCTTTCTTTTTTTGGTTTTCATTGTCCTTTCTTTCCTTTCTCTCCTTACTCCAGTTATCTTTTATCTTCTTCACTTCTTCTAATAGTTCCTTTCTCATCAGTTCTTCAGCTTTCTTGAGCGGGTCCAAACCCTTTTGGACATGGGGGTACTCTGTCAAGATATTATCCAAAAAACACTTGACGTTTTCGACAATATCTATTACTTGCTTCAATGTCCCCACTCTAACATAGGGTGGATTAATGCAGCCTCGTAACTTTTTGGCTTCTTCTTCTAGCATTCCTCCTAAGAGCTCCCTGGCTATTTTCAGTCTTTTTGCAAAGTCCAAACTCTTCGCAATCTTCCATTTATGATGTAGTTTTTCCACTTCATATTCCCCGTCTAATATCCAGAAATAGCTGTGTCTTAAATTGTTGAATAAACTTGATGCTTTTACCATCTTCTATGGTTATTCCGTGGAATGGTTCTAATGTCAGTCACTTTGAGTATATATATCTTAAGCACGGACGTGAAAGTAAACACCCCCTACATTCACTTGTCATATTAGATACTATCCACAAACCCTATCATTTACTATCCAAAATCACACCCTATACTAACCACACACACGGGGAAGCAGCCAAAACAAACCCTACTATATACTATCCAAAATCACACCCTATACTAACCACACACACGGGGAAGCAGCCAAAACAAACTCTACTATATACTATCCAAAATCACACCCTATACTAACCACACACACGGGGAAGCAGCCAAAACAAACCCTACTATATACTATCCAAAATCACACCCTATACTAACCACACACACACGGGGAAGCAGCCAAAACAAACCCTACTATATACTATCCAAAATCACACCCTATACTAACCACACACACACGGGGAAGCAGCCAAAACACACCCTACTATATACTATCCAAAATCACACCCTATACTAACCACACACACGGGGAAGCAGCCAAAACAAACCTTACTATATACTATCCAAAATCACACCCTATACTAACCACACACACACGGGGAAGCAGCCAAAACACACCCTATCATATACTATCCAAAATCACACCCTATACTAACCACACACACGGGGAAGCAGCCAAAACACACCCTATCATATACTATCCAAAATCACAACATATACCATCTAAACAGAGTCAGTGTTTATAATCACACTACTCCTCTCTCATACTCATTGGCAATTGACATAGTATTCTTTTCTAGTTATTTGGGTAGCCCTGAGAAGGGCTGTTTTTAAAACTTCAAATTGCACCTGGTTAATGCTGGCATCTCCCAGGTCTAGCCCCACACACACATCTCCTACTCCAATCATTCTCCCAATTCACTCTTGTGATTGGGAGTGCAGAGGGAGAATGAGTGGCTTCACTATCCCAGTCTTCTGTTTGAGGGATAGTGAAAGCCTCTTCATATCTTCGCCTATTCCGCAACTGTCGTTGTTGCGGCTGAGGCTGTGGTTGTTGCGGTTGAGGTTGTGTTTGTTGCGGTGGGGCTTGTGTCTGTAGTGGACGAACTGGTTCTGGTGGTGAAGGCGTCCTCACCATAGGAGTAACTTGACTTGTTTGTCTCATCATACGGTGAGGCAAGATAGGTCTTCTCTTCTCCTCCTCTTCTTTCCTTTTTCTTTCCTCCTCTTCTTTTTCAATCCTAGTCTGTTCTTCTAAGGCCTCCATTGCCAGTTCGTCCAGGAGACGCCTCGCATTCTCCAAGTGCATCTGAAGCTCTCTTAGCTTTTGAACTCTACTCATCTTTTGTGTTGATGCGTCAACGATAGGTAGCCAGACTGATTGATTGATATTATAGGTTTAAAGTGAATCGTCCACTTGGGCTCTTTTCACTGTTTTATCCCTCAAAGGAGGGTTATTTACTTAATCCTGAGGGGAAGGAATTGTGCCACATCCCCTGCAGGCGTTTATGCACTCATAGAGTGCTATTTGCTTTGGCCGTCGCCACGGGACCAGTATTTTAACTGTCACTGGGCGAATGTAAGGCCATGGGGTGGGTAGGAATGGAACCTACACACACCCACCCCTCTCATTCTGTTTACTATTGGTCTGCAATAGCAGTGAAGCGAGAGAAAAATAGTTTTCTCATATCGCTTATGTCGGCGTAATGTGGTCGTGCAAGCACGAGAAATTACGGCAGCAGGGAGGTAAGGTGATGAAAAGCCAAGCGCGCACCTGTATGCCAAATTCAGTCCAGTTGTACTAATGGACTACCTATCAGCCAATAATGTGTAAGCCACCTATGCAATTAACCAAATATCTAAGTTACAAAATATTACCTATCATCCTAACCGAAAATAGGGACTAGTACTAAGTGTACATGTGTAAGTCCCTATTGTATTTAAACTAAAGTGTCTAAGCGACACATAAAGTGTAGTCAATGGTAGGGGATTTTGGTTATAAATTTGTTACGCAGTGCCAAAAAGGTCAAATTAGTCTTTTCGGGGCCATATAGTTAGTCGAAAAGGGAAACTCTAAGCCAAATGAGTCCCTATTATCATTCAGGCAAATGAAAACCTTGCTAGTTATGCTGTCATCTTTTTCTCCAAGGGGTTTCTGCGGTGCGGTAGGTCAGCCAGTCCGTACTTTTCCGTGTTCCGTACTTTTCCGTCCCGGCTGGTTTTCCTGTTCCCCCTTGGCTGTGCAGTGGAAATTGGGTTATGGCATTGCCACGTTTCATTCCTTTTGGCTCCCAGCTCAAACCGCGTGCCCACCGTTGATGGTTATGGTGGTGCACACTGGTCGCCATCTTGAAATCCACGTGGCATGGTATCCGTTTTCTGCAAAGTCTTAGGTTTCCCTCTAGCAGCACCGCTGTAGTCTGGTTCAGTGGGGTGATTTCTACCCCGGCTCGGTTGCCCGTCACCGTAGTGGGTAGACACCTAGGTCGCTCTTGTGACTGCATTTTTATTTGATTTACAGGTCTAATGGCGCCTTTTCTCACTGCCGGCTATCATATCAGTACTGGAGAGGTCCGGTCCGTCCACCTTGAAGTCCGCTTGCTGAATGGGTAGCCAGACTGATAGATTGATATTATAGGTTTAAAGGGAATCGTCCACTTGGGCTCTTTTCACTGTTTTATCCCTCAAAGGAGGGTTATTTACTTTATCCTGAGGGGAAGGAATCGTGCCACATCCCCTGCAGGCATTTATGCACTCATAGAGTGCTATTTACTTAGGCCATCACCACTGGGCAATACGTGTACTGCCTCTGGGTGTGACTTCGGCCGTCACCACGGGCAATAATTGTATTGCCTGGGTGAATGTAAGGCCATAAGCCATAGGCCATAGGGTGGGTAGGAATGGAACCTACTCACACCCACCCCTATCATTCTGTTACCTACCGATCTGCAAGAGCAGTGGAGCGAGAGAAAATTAGTTTTCTCATATCGCTTATGTCGGCGTAATGTGGTCGTGCAAGCACGAGAAATTACGGCAGCAGGGAGTAAAGGTGATGAAAGCCAAGCGCTCACCTGTATATCAAATTCAGTCCAGTTATACTAATGGACAACCTAACAACCAATAATGTGTAAGCCACCTGTGCAATTTACCAAATATCTAAGTTATAAAAATATTGATTAAACATTCTATCAAAAATAGGGACTAGTACTAAAGCGTACATACGTAAGTCCCTATTGTATTTAACTAAAGTGTCTAAGCGACACATAAAAGTGTAGTCAATGGTAGGGGATTTTGGTTATGAATTTGTTGCAGTAGCCAATAAGGTCAAATTATTCCTTTCAGGGCCATAAGGTTAGTCAAAGAGGGCTACTCGATACCAAATGAGTACCCTATTTTTCCGGCAATTGAAAGCAGCGAGATTGAGGGTGATCTGTGCTCCGCAGCAGGCTTCGACGTCGGTGTGCAGTCGGTGGTGGTCACAGTGTTTCTATGGCCTCCTGTTATCCCTCTGCAATTTGGTCTTCTACTCCGTTGTTATCTGGTTCGTCGAAAGGTTTAGTCCACATGGAGTTCCGCCATTTTCGCCCAAGCAGTAGTGACTCTGCCAAGCGCGTGCAGAGTCGTGCTTGAGCGGCCATCTTGTTCGTCCACGTGGTGCCATTTCTAGTCAACGAAGTAGAAGATTCCACAGCGGTCTTTCTGGCGGCTGGATTTACAATGGTGAAGTCTCTGCTCCTTGCTTACTCCTTGGGTGCTTTCTGTTTAGTCACTCCTAATGGGTAGCATTTATCCATTGTCCCATGCTCACTCTTGAGAGCCCGCTGTCCCGGTCCGTCCTGCTCGGTGTTCAACTGCTGAATGGTATGTATGTATGGTATGGTATGTAGCCAGACTGAACTGAACTGAGTTGTTTATAGTTGCAACCACCCACTAGGGGTATTTGTGCAACTTTTATAGGTGCCATATCGGCACCCATTTAGGTGGGAGGGGTTGTTAATCCCTCCCTTAAAGTGCTTAAATGCACTATAAATTAAGGCGTTCCCCTGAATTACTAAAAAGTAACTATCAGGGGAAATGAAAGCCTATATTGGGGGTGGGTAGGAATGGTACCTACACACACCCACCCCTATCATCCAATCGAGCTTGTAAGGTAGCGAGGGGAAATGTTTCCTCATTTCGCTAGTAATTTGGTGAGTCGGAAATGGCAAAGGCGGAAAAGGTCCAGGTCCAGGTGGGCGTTGACACAGCAGCACACACCAGAGCACGCCAACAGCAAGACAGCACAGCAAGGACGCAGCCCACAGCCAGACTGACGAGTGCTTTTTTATATATAGTTCAAGCGCGGACGTGATGGAAAACACCCCTTTACGTTCCAAAATCTTACAGTATCCTTATCATTACCAAAACACGCGGACGTGATGGAAAACACCCCCTAGATCCAAGAAACTTACATTATCCCTATCATTACCAAAAAAAACAAAACAAGCTGACTTTTAAAATAAAACACTCACTCACTTTTATACTTGACTCCTATTAATTATACATTGAACAAGTTATTTTGAAAAAATACGTTGTGCTTATAGACGCACTTCAAAACAAAAGTTAAAAGAGACAGTGATTATAGACTCACTTCTATTTTTTTCTAACTTCCTCACATACCATAAGCAAATTGAATAATTAATTCTTTTCGAGAATATTGGGTAGCCCTGAAAAGGGCTGTTTTTTTGTGTTTGTGTGTACGAGGAAGGATGACAATCTTTTATCGTCTAAGATTGCGTCCTCGTTTGGCTACACGATAGGGTCTGCTTCTTCGGAAAGAGAAAGAGAACTCTTTTGTGTCCACACGACAGTCGACAAAACTTCTGTCTGGTTCCTGCTGATGTTGTTGCTGATGCTGTTCTCTCTGCTCTCTCTGCTGCTTTTGAAGTCGATACTTCTCAGTCCATTCTTCTTTCTCTTTTTGAATTTCCTCTCTGAAGAGTTCTTCTATGAGGTCTTCCGTTACTTGTAGCATTCTTACATTCTCAATCTCTTCAGGCTTTGGCATCAGATTGTGTCTGATACGATGCAGAGTGACATAAGCTTCGTTCAGCTTAGCTAGTCTTGAGCACATCTTCGTAGGAGGATGAGTCAAACAATGGATGGCCAGACTGGAGACTACCCCTGCTTTATATGGTTCAAGCGCGGACGTGATAGAAAACACCCCTCTGCGGTTTAGGGTTTTGAAACGTTTAGATAGTTTGATGTGAGGGATAGAAAGAAAAGTCAAAGAGCATTTATATGAATACAAATGTAAAACAAACGACAGACGCATTGGTTTTCAAAACACAACATTTTTATTCAAATAACAAACATTATTTCAAAGAACAAACATTATTTCAAAGAACAAACATTTTTTTCTTCCATAACACCAATACATTATCTTTGACATGGTTGACAACGTTGTGAATTAAATTGAGATTTCCACTGTTGGAAATCATTGGGCGATTGATGTACACTACGTTTCCTAGCTAAAGACAACAGATAACCATAATGGTCACAAAACCATCGATCTACTTTGTCATCGTTTCGAGACGAATGACGATCAAAATAAGTCACTAAATGTTCTAAAGAATATCCAAGACTGCGATGATGCAGATAATAGATACAATATTGTCCACACACCATAGAATCTGTGCTTTGTAATTTCACATTATTGAATCGTGTCGTCTGAGCATTTCTTCTCATAAAGTCAATGATATCATCTTCGAAAGGAGGCAATCCATACGAATCAAAATACTCCGCACAACCCTCTTGAGGAAAGTAGACAGCTACCCAGTGAGTTCCTGGAAGATGACTGTCATCTGTGTTGATGACATAAGCTTGATTCTCTTGAGGTTTGCGATGAGGTAGTTCATCTTTAGCACACACGACAGGATTCCAAGAAGCAGTGTACGAACTACGGTTCAAAAGATAATAAAGTTCCCAGGTATCCATTTTTTGTTGTGTAGCCTTGTGTTTTTATCTCCTTTCTTCACAGGTGATGATAAGTCATCAATTCAATCCAGACTTTTTGTTTGAAACGGTCTGACAAGTAACTGATGGTTTGCTTCGTCTCTTTACTTTTGGCCAAGAGAGCTTCGATGCGATCGATTTCTCGAGCAAACAATGGAGGAGAGGAATGATCACGTAAGCCTTTATACCACTGAAGTAACACGTCTTCTTCGGAGATGAGACTCCAAGCTTCGTTCAGATAATCATCCAATTTTTCTTCTTGACTCATCATCATACATTTATCGTGTTGAATTTGACTGGGATGATCGATTTGACATCCATAACAATCTTTTTTAATCAGGTCCCTCATTTTATCTTCCAAGTGTTGTGCAAAACAAGCCACTAACTGTTGTTCCTGTTCTGGCCGTCTGGATTGCATGATCACTACTTCTTCTTTTTGGTCTTGGGGTTCTGCTTTTTCTGTAACCTCCCATTCCATGGATTCTCCACTATTCAAAGAAGGACAAGGGTCTTCCATAATGTCTAATAGTCTAGAATGACTTCTCTCAAACTGTTAATTTCTATGGTATTATCGAATTCAGCATACAGAATGATATTCACCGTTTCGGGAAGAGGTGCTGCAAACTGAAGTTCCACACGCAGTTGCCCAGATTTTATAGGGTGGAAATGTCCCTCGTCGCTGCCTTGGTCTGGAGTGAAATCAAAAGCCCACAACGTGTAACCTCTTGCATAGTCGTCGTAGGAAATACCGTGACTGGTGTTGGTTCCTAACTGTCCTGTGGCTTCGTACAGCGACAAGTACGACCTCAAGTAATTTTTCTGTTCGCCAAAGTCAGGTTCGAAGGGTCTGGTACACAAAGTTTTGCCATCGCGACTGACTTCAATTTTGGATACTCTGCAGTGCTTAAACTGGAAAGGATTTTCATCGTGGGCACCATTGAGGGCTGCATTGCTGACGATACCAATGAATAAACGTTTGGGTAACTGTCCTTGGAACAGATGATCTTCGATCTTAGATCGGAGTCCAGCGGCAATGGTGAAAGTTTTGACTTCCACGCGTCGTATCGGATACTTGGCTGTCGTTCTGCTCAAAGTGTGACTGATATCATTTCCCACTTTAGGTAACACTTCCACACGACGCACGTATAACCTGGCTTCTTGGATAATGGTTTTGTATTCGTTGGTATGAGCCATCGAATGGAAAGCAGCACTACTACGATTCAGTCTCAAGCGGATATCTACTCCGTTCAGCAAATACTTTTCTTGAAACCACATGTCCAAATGTAAACGATCGAACAGTTCTAAACTACGGCCTTGCAGAATTTTCTTTCGACGGTCGTTAAAACCTACATTGTGAGGATTGGCAGGATTGTCACCCACAGCGGCTGCGGGCAAGTCTGTGTCGTTAAGCTTATCTGCTGTGTCAGGTTTCCATACCACGCAAGCATCTAGATGAGTGTTCTTGGCTTCTTTTCCGTACGTCAAGAGATTTTCGAGGTACGCTCGGTAAGGGTAAGTATCCATGCTACTGCTGATCAGTTTGTTATTCATGTACAAATCCACATCGCTGAACAAGGAATGCATGAAATTGTTGACAGGAGCTACTCTAGCATTGGCTTCTGGATTGGTGTTGTCTGTTTTGCTTACTTTCAGTTTCAAATACAAGTAACTGTTGTTGAGATCGATGTAATCTTCGGGTTGTCCTTTGATTTCAAACTCGATGGGAGCTGAATCCGTCAAAGAGGAGACGGGATGAAATTCGACCCATTGAGCTTCTTGCATGGCCATCATCGTGGGTGGCATGGCAAAGAGATCCAGTTCCGACTTGGAACAGGCACAAGATTCTTGGTGCATCATTTTTTCTTTAGGTTTTTTTTCTTCACTTTTAATAATCAAAAATGTCTAAGTCTCGAGCGGTTCTTTTTTTCTTTGTCTTTCTCACTTTAGAGGTACGGAGACTTTTGAAAGGGTGCCTTCGTCGACGCTTTCTACCTTGTCCTTGCTGTGTCGTCAGGGAAGTAGGAATGTCAGACGTGGTACCGTTCAGAGCATTTATAGGACTTTCTCGTCGACCCAAAATTTCTTTACCCGTTTGAAGCAAGGCATTTTTGCCTGCTCTCAAAAAAGCTTCTTTTGGGTTTTGTTTGTCAATGAGAACATTGTAAAGAAAATCTTTGCCGTGAGTCAATGCGGCATCTTTTAAGGTGTGCAATCCTCGTGTCACCATTGGTTTTAAAACAGGGACTACGGAACGAAAGGCTGATTTAAACATATCTCCTAAACCATGTCCTCGTTGTCGAGTGACTCCTTGGTACACAGGATACATCACTTTTTCAGTTGTTGGAGAATCGTTTTTGAAAATGGAGTTTCACTGTGACTTTCCCTTTGGTAAATGGAATATTTTGACCTAGTTCTCCTTTTATAGTAATGTTGACACTGTCGAAATACGACTTACTGACGGGTAAATAATGAGGATGTACAAATTCACGGTGAACGTGATAGGTATTTCCACCTTCCTCGTCAGCGGTAGTGGTATCCACTTTGAAAGGAATGACACGTAGTAACGGTACAGAGGTGTGTCCTACCACGTTGTACTCCACTACATCGGAGTACACAAACATCAAATTGAGTCCTTGGTTCATTTCTACAGGGGATCGAAAATATTTGGTAAAATCCAAGTTACTGGATATGCCTGGTATTTCTTTTTTGTTCGGGAGCATCTTGAGGTCTCCACCTAAGATATCAAACAATTCAGGACAAAAGGTAATGGCTATTATTTTCTTCTCTGAAAATTTGATCATGAAGCGGCGAGCCACTTTAATGTACTCAAAGGTAACACTTTCTTTGATTTTGTCCAGGGGTTTACCAAACACAACATTGAACCTGCTTGCAATCGTAGTCACTAAATGTTGACCGCTAAAATAGTAGCCTGCAGGAATGGTCAACACATGAGTGGACAGTTGTTTAGTTGCGGGTCCATCTGATTTCTTGTTGTCAATGCCAGTGATGCCTCGTTCATCTAAGGCTAGTTGCAATGGCTTGTCGTACACTTCAACTGTGAAAAAGTTTTGATTTTCGACGATGTTTTTGATTTGTGTCGGGTGTATTATTTCCACTAAAGCTGCTTCCCAATGATCATCTTGATCCAAATGCATGGCTTGAGGTAATTTAGACGTGTAACAACACAATGTGTTGTTAGGAAACACCTCCATGGAACTGTCACTGGGTAACGTTAAGTAAAATTGGTTAATAGTGTTGTTCATATTTCCAATGTTCTTCTGTCCGAGGAGTCACTCGAGGTTAAAGGAGTGTCTAAAAGAGGATTGTGATTGGAAGGGTGACTGTCAGGAGAAGGACTAACGTTGGCCGCCAGACTCCCAATATTGTTACTGTTGTTCCCGTTGTAAGAGTATTTCAGGGAAGGATTGGGAAGAAGATACCCGATGCAACTGCTGAGTAAAATGGTCCACAATTGTTTGTCTCCTTGTTGCAAACTCAAATTAGCAATGGCTGCACCAATGACACAATATACCACAAAGATTTGACAGAAAAAAACGATTTGCGTTTTAGGGACACGTTCTCCACACCACACCCACAAGGGTTGCTTTTGTAAATCTTGCAGAGATGACGTGGGTGAAGGAGTAGTCACTGTGGTTGCTGAAGCTGTATTGAAGGGCATGATGGTCACTTCTTTTTATAGTCGATGACTTGCGAAGCGTCAATCCAAGAATCAAAACTAGGAGGATATCCTTTCCAACGTACTTTGACTTCTTTGACACGACGTTTTCCTACTTTACGGGTTCTTCGTTCGAGAATGCTTTCAATGTCGTACACGTCGTCTTCTTTTTTGGTAACACGTTGTAACTCAGGCAAGTAAAATGTTCCTTTTAATACTTCTCCGTTCATGTCTTCCAATTTATAGACGGTAGGATGACGATCGCGCACTCGTCCAGTAACACGAAACAATTCGGTGGTCCAGTTGGGTAAGTAACCTTTGTCGAATGTGCGTTTGGTTTTGCCAATGCGTACCCAATCTCCCGGGGTTAACACTTCTCTACCTTTCTTGGGGACAGCCCTCGTCCGGGACGTACCAAACAGACGCTCAAAAACAGTGACTCCGTTGTCAGGTGTCACCTCTTGTGGGGAACGTCCAATGCTTCTATGGTAAGATTGATTGTAGGCTTGGACTAAGTGTGGTAAGACGTCGATGTACTTGAGAGTGTGTTGATGTGTAAAATATTTCCACATGCGTTCTTTCAAGGTACGTTGAAAACGTTCCACGATACTTACTTTGGTTTCAGGATTTTCGGTGGTGAAAAAATGAATGTCACGTTTTTTTAATTCTCGTTGAAAAGCTTGGTTCAGAAATTCGGTGCCTTTGTCGGTTTGCCATCGAAGAGGGTGACGACCACTTTGTTTCAACACCAGTTGCAAAGCTCGTACTAACTCTCCGCTCGATTTGGATGTCAATGGTACGACCCAGGCAAATTTAGAAAAGACGTCGATGACACAAAACAAATATTTGTAGCCACGATTGTAGGTGGCTAAATGAGAGACATCAGCTAAATCGGATTGCCATTGATGATCGATGCCTTCCACTTGAGTGCGACTTCTGTGAAATTTTCGTCGAATGGGTTTGTGTAAAGTGTACGTCGCTTGTTCTTGTAACCATCGTTGTACTGCTGGTAAACGGAGCTTTTTCAGGCGAGTTTTGGCAGCACGATACAATTTCTGAATGCCTCCGTAACCTGCAGGGTGAGCTGGATCGTAGTAAATGCTGGCTAAGACCTTCTCCATGGTTTTCGTTAATAAGGGACCCACTCTTCGAGGATATTGCTTTGGGTGGGACGAAATGCGGGTTGTTTGGAAACGGTTTTACGTGTCCGATGTGCCACAGGAGTTGACGTCGAGGGTAATGGTGGTGGCGGAGGTAATGGGATAGCTTCTTTGGCCTTCTTTTCTTTTCTCACTTCTGGTTTCCTTTCTTTCTTTTTCACATCTGTCGAAGAAGGAGTAGCCATCATCTTTTTAACCCAAGTTTTGAGTTCTTCTCGTGGGGGAGTGGAGGAAGGGGTCAACAAGGAAGCAGCAATCTTACTCGGAATGGGAGTAGCAGTAGGTGTTTGAAAGAGATCATGGGGTTCTTCTTCCTTGGGTAATGGTGGGGTAACGTCTGTTTTAACTGCTGTAGAGGGTGAGGGTGAGGGTGACGGGTTATTCATTAGAGCCTTAAAATCGGACAAAGTGGGTTGAGCTGTTTGTTCCACAGCTTTCTGATGAAAGAGTTGTAGCCGTTTCAAGAGTTGACCGTACTTTTGTGATTTTTCGGTTTCGGATAAATCGTGGCGATGGATCAAGGATTGCAATTCGTGTTGTAATTGCGACATCTCAGCCAAATTGGGATTGGGTGGTAAATGGGGGGATCGTTGTTCTTGCCAATGATGGTATTCCATCCATCGTTTGTAAGGAACCAAAGTTAGTTTTCGTCCTTCCATGGGCTTTCAAAGGTTATGTCTGAGATTGTGGTGCTCCATAGGGCCCTTTTATCTTCTACCCATCCCTTGAGTTAACCCTTGGGTCATCCCTTGTATCAAACCTGGTATTAAGCTTGTCAACATAGGAGCAAGAATGGGTAAAAATCCTCCGCGTTGCACCAACATCTTTTTCTTTTGACGGACGGATATTTTCTTTTGGACCATTTGACGAAGAACGTGTCGATGTTTGGCGAAGCATTTTTTCTGGTGTGGAGACAAAGGTATCGTGCCTTTCAAAACATTCAAACAACATTCACACACGGTATCGATGACATCTTTGGAGGCTGTTTTAATGATTTGTTTTCGCATGGGCGGAGAGGCTTTGGACAGGACGGACAACACGTCTCCGTGTTTGGCTAAACGAGGAGGTAGTCCTTTCCTTTTCTTTCCTTTGTGGGGTGAATAAGAATGTTTTTTGCGAGGTGACATCTTTGCTTGTTCGTTCCAGAAATACACTGATGTCAAAGAATTGGTACACACCCTCTTTTATCTTCTTTTTTCTATTGGCTTCTCCAAAAAGTAGCGGCATGCTTCGCTAAATCCTCAAAAGCAGGGCTAAAGATACCAGTTCGGTTATTAGCTGCTTTGTCTAGTTTCTGCATACCTTTAATAAGACCAATAAATATGCCTCCCCTTTGATGACTTCTCTTTTTCTTTGGATGACTGTGTCTTTTTACGGGAGGACGTCGTTGTTTGGTTTTTGAGCGTTTGGTAGGATGACGAGATTGTCTTTTTCCTTTTCCTTTTTGGACGGTAGAACGTCGAGGGTGATGGTGTGCACGTTTTTGAGGAGGCATCCTTGAGTGTTCATCAGTGGTACAGAAAAAAATACTGATTGACGTCGTGGTTTTCAAGTCATATTTTTATACTGGAATGCGTCGCCACTGATTATCTTTGCGTCGTATCAACTTCATGGCAGGTAACACACGTCGTGAAGGAGTTCGCAATGGACTCAATCGGGACAGTTCTTGTTTGGACAAATCTAGTAAACTCTTTAACATGCCAGATCTTTCTTGGACTTTGACTTTGGGGGCAGGTACTTTATGAGCAGCTGCTACTGACGCTAAGGTGGACGAGGGTGTCTCCGGTGGAGGAGACGTTTTGGGAGACGCAGATTTCCAATGTTTCATCAAATTAGGAAAAACGGGTGTCAAATTGGGTTTGGCTGGCATCACCAGCAACGGAGAAGTGGCAGCCCCTGAGGCTACTGGCAACGTAGTCCCTGCCAAACGTCCTTGTAGATCTTTTCTTACAGGTCGTGGTTGACGAAGGTAAGGTTGTGTCCTGGCCGAAGTGCCTCTTTTGCGGGTGACCGCTTTTTTCTGTGGACTTTTCTTTTTCTGTGCTTTGGTCTTGGTACCCTTGTTCTTTTTCTTAGGGGGTTGTTTGGCTTTTTTTGTTTTCTTCTTGGGGTGAACTTTGGGAGTATTGGGATCCCATTTTAAAAGGGAACGAATGATGACACCTCCTAGAGAACCACTGCCTCCAGGTTTCAATATGATTTGCTTTTTGGTGTGAGTGTCAATGCGAGGATTGGCCAGTTGCGTCAAGGCTACTTTGTTTCTGTCAAAAAAGCGTTTGGTTTGATGTGGAATGTGAATGATGCCTTGCAGTATTTGACGTGCTGTCACCGTAAACCATCGTAAGACTTCTTTGAGACTGGCTTCTAAGACGTGAGCACGTCTTTGTGGATTTTTTTCGCGACTGATGCCGTACAAGGCACGAATCAATTTGATCGGAAGATGAGACTGAAGGGACGTCATGTTGACGATGTATGAGACCAGGTCAAAGTAACCCAAGGTTTTTATAGATTTTTTTAGTGCTTCATAGTGTTATGTCAACGAGGAGGACGTGTACACGACAGGTCCTCCGTCTTGACACCAGTCGTGAAACAAATCGGTACGAAATCGCAAATAATCAGGGGTGGTGGGTTTTAAATCCACGAGTAAATAGGCGTGTGGCGTTTGAGTGGCATCATCGTACGCATGAGTTAGCCAAGGTGTTCCTAACTGTTTGGCTAAAACTTGCACTTGTGATTTATCTCGAGGACTTTTAAACAAGACCACGTAATGAGCATTGAGACTAATGGTACGATGGGCTTTACTTTGTTGAAATAAATTTTGTGTAATGTAAATGACACTGGCATTACGATGATGCCCTTTACGTGTAAACCACAGTTTAATTTCTTCTTCGTCTTCTCCTAACATGTCGTCAAAAATAACCCAATGAGTTTGACTAGGGTCAGACACGATCCCCTCGTCTTCTTTAGGAATGCCTGCTACAAACACAATGGAATCACCTTGACTTTCTTGCAAGAGGCTGTATGCCGATTGCCACTCTTTGTAACACCACACGATGCGTTGAGGTGGACGATCGATCAAATGATGTTTATGTTCGATCAAACGTTTGACAAATTCGGTTTTGCCTGAACCGCTCGGTCCAGCAATTAACATGTTAAAAGGATGACGAAGATACAAGGCTTTCCAACTAGCCTGATCTAAGTGTTCGTCAATGACTTTGAATGTGGAGGAGGAAGGAGTAGTAGAAAGAGTAGAGTGAGCCATAGTCGTGTAGTGGTATGACAGTATTGACACAAAAACAGACAAGACAAGAGGTTTTTATACTTTTTTCAAGACACGTTTATTTGAATGCATGTTTAAATTTGAACAACACGAAAACATAAAAGCCAAATGGATAAATACAGGAATAAAATACCTAGGCAAACGATCAAAGTGGAATATAAACAAGTCACTGTACAACGTGGTTTGGGTAACGAAGGTGTCCTAGAGGTAGTATGTAATGTTCTTATAGTCTCCTCTACAGGGGGTACAGTCACATAGGTGTCTTCTCGAAAGGGTCTTTGTGGGGGAATGTCCATGACAGTTCTGTCTTGAACAGAAGGATTGTCTTGGGTGATAGATTCTTTTTCTTTTTCTTCTTCTGGTACTGTTACTAACACAGGATTAAAAGTGACTTTTTTCACACGACGATGCATTTTAGGAACACAACGCTTGGGCATAATGGGATACTTCGTTTGTCCAAGCCTCAAAATCCCAACTTTTCCAGTCACGTACATCTGTCCAATGAGGGTGTAAATCACAAGCTACACACACATCTTCGTACACTGCTTCCGTACGTAAAAGTTGACGAATCTTTTTTTCTTGGAAAGGTCGAGACGTATCCAGATGAAAGCGTAAGGCTTTGAACAGAATAAGTCTCTCGTGGACATTTAAAGGAACCACCATACTGTCTTATTTTTTTGATAGGTAGTGTTCGTAAAGTGTCCACAAGGAATCGGCAGGTAAACGAAATCCCAGAAAGCAAGTCACTAAAACACACACGACACGTCGACCCCAATTCATAGGGTATAGTTCTTGTAATAAGTGTTCGTAATCTTTCACTGTGTGAATCTTCTCATTGATATCCTTCCACGGAATCTGTTGGATCACCAATGATAAAGGTTGTGGCATGGTCGTTCTCTTTTATACTTCTTTAGGTCAAAGATTACAAGTGTAGATTCAACCCAGAATTAAACATAGAATTAAATTTGCTCAAAAAGCGAAAGTGATTAATATAACGTGTAATTTCGTCCCACTGCCATTCAGGGTAACGGTTAAGAAGGATCAAAGCATCTTCAGAGGTGAACGTAGTAAATTGGTAACAGAGCAAAAAAATACCCTTGATCCAGAGAAATCTAACACGTTGGTTAATTTTTGTCACTTTCCTCTTGTGAATTTCACGACACAAAAGTTCTACAGTCACCCATTGCGATTTTTCTTTAGCAAGACCCTGCCAAACGTCCTTGTAGATCTTCTCTTGCAATTCGTGTGGTAATCCTTGAATATAATGTTTTAGAGAGGGTTTATATACTGGTCTAGGTGTGTTACACGACATGGAGTAGTAGTGTCACTTCCAATCACTAGGTCCCACTAAAGGTAGGTATTGACAATTCGGAGACCATCGAGCATGTTCCAGGTAAGCGGAATCTTTATGTTCCCACTCGTAAATGGATACACCACAACTGAAACACTTGACTTTATCCCCTTCGCCCAAGTAGAAAAATCCGGCTCTGGCTAATTCTTCAGGAGTTGGTCCAGGCAGATATTTTGGCCATTTATCTTTGAAGGTTTGAAATCGACTTTTAAAGTGGCAGTATTCAGGCAAACTCGTCGGGAACGAATATTCGACTCTCCTCACTTCTGTTCGATGCAGGTACGGTGAAATTCCTAGGAGTCCACGATAACGTGTCGCACCGCTTTCGCATCCCTCAGGTTTGACACGCACAGCATCACTTTCCAGGGTAGATATAGGGGTAGTAGTCATAGCAAAGTTCCTACGATATCCTGCTGAATCGCTAACGTCACAGAGCCTGGCATCACTACAATCGCAAGGTTTAGCATCGCACTCCACTTGAGAATTCCCAAATTTGAATGATGTCTGTTTAAATGGATTCATCTTCTTTTCGCTGGGTCGTTGGAGTGATAAATGAACTATTGATCGTGGACGATGTTCCTTTTTATATGCTGCCCAATTTTGACGTGACCGTACGGTAGAGTGAAGTGATTGGGAAGTCGTACTCTCTTTTGGTACACGATTTGATAGACTTTTTCCAAAGGTCGGCTAACAATTTGGTGTGTGGGTAAACGGACAATCTTGTGCGGTTCGTGGGTAGTCACTTGAAACGTTTCATCCTGTCCCGACTGCAAGGCATCTTGTAGTACGTCAAAGTTCACCACTTGACTGGTGCGATAATTAAGAGTCAATCCTTTCACTTTACATTCGGTGTGCATTTTTCCTTGGGGGTCTCGGTATTCGTAGCCGTAATTTTTAGGACCGCCACTTGCAAAACTTAGAATCTTGTCGTTGGGATGTTCATCGGTCCAGGCTCCTAAACGGTCTCCTTCGATGACAGGGTTACACTGGTTCGGTCGGTGAATGTAGATGCAACTGTCTGTGTCAAAATACAACACGCGATCTCCTAACAGTTCTAACACTTCGTACAATTTTAAGCGAGCGTGGGCTGTCACGTAAGCCGCAATGATGACATTTCCAAATTTGTCGGCTTCTACAAAGTCTAGTTCTTCTTCGTAATTGACTAAGATCAAGTCCTCACGAATGACGTCCACGTGTTTGATGACTTTGGTTGGGTCGTGAATCATCTGGAAGTAGCGAGACGGTTCGGACAAATACTCCGTCTTGGGTAAAGACGGACGTTGTGCCATTTTACCCCACAAACAATTGAGCATCACTTTGGCAAACGACCGCCTTCCTTCGTTTTTCTCGATGTGGTCTAAAGTGATACCTTCCTGCTCCCGATATTTTTCTTTGAATATCTTTTGGTCTTCGGGAGTGTGACACCAGGAAGGATAGCCACTAGCTTCTTGTTTTAGTTTTAAAAAGGCATCCACGTAGTCTGCAAAAATACCTTTCTGTCTCTCGTCGCCCTTGCAGTATTGTTGTGTTTTGGGAAAGTGGTAAATTTCGTACACTTCTAACAGTTGATATCCCAGGTCCAGAGCTTTAAACAATTCCACGCTCACCCACGTTCCTGTCAAGGCACGTTCTTCCTGAGTGTGATGACAAGGTTGGTCTTGGTTGCACGTTTCGGCACATGTGCGACACAAAGGAAACATCAGTTTTCCTTGGCAATGGTGAGGTAAAACGGGATGGTACAAGTCTGTGGGTGGTAAGACTTTACACTTGATCAATCCTTCGTACTGTCGAATGTGGTCCAAATCAATGTGTTCTGTCATCAATTCTGGATGCCCTACGGGAAAGTGACAATATTTGCAGACGTACGGATACAACGAACACACGTCCAAGTATTTGATTTCTTCTCCCTTCTCCTCGTCCGCTTGGTACAGTAAACAGGTAGCATTCGTTCGTCCTCCGTACAAACTATCCCGAGGGTTCAGGGGGTCCACCCACTTGTAACTTTCTACGATGCGTTTAAACTCGGGATCGGTTTTCAAACGCTGATCGTACTCGTGTTCCCACATTTCCACCACCTGGTATCCTTGCTGTTCTAACTTCAAACGTCGCTGACACGTAGTCTGGTACAAGTCTTCCATGGTTCGTTGTAAAAACTGATTTTTGGTGTCTCGTTGACGGTAGCATAAGGGACATCCGTGAAATAAACATCCGTTAAACTCGTACACAATCTGAGGGTTTTCTAAGTCCCAACCATCTACCGAATACGTTCCGATGGTCTTTTCGCCTCCTCCGTTGCGAGCGTGTTGGATCCATTTGTCTTCCTTGTCGCACAAGTAATGGAGCCAGCGTAGGGCTTTGACCGAGTATTGACGTTTGACAAAATTTGTCGTTTGAGGACTGATGACCGCTAGAGTATTTTCAGGCATAAAGCGTTTTCGGTACACTAAAGAACATGCTTTGGCAATGGTACAAGCTTCTTTCAAAGGATCGATCCCTCCGTATTCCATGAACAATTCTCGAAATTTTCCACAACAGCGTCGTAAAATGTCCACGTCAGATCGACAGTACTTTAACATTTCTTCTTGAAAGTCAAAGGGGTCCGAGGCGTGAGTCTGGTACCAAGCATAGAAAGCTTCTCGTTGTTCGGTGCGCATGTTGTCGGGGTCGTAGTCGTCAGCCTCAGGCAAATGGAGTAGAACGGTATGTTGATTGGCTTCGGTATTAAAAAAGTGTGGAAAATAACCTTTAGCCATTTCTGTCATTCCAAACGTTTTAGGCATGCGACTTAATGGCATGGCCAAGTAACACATCGAATCTTTAAACTGTACTTGTCCTACTTGCATAGAAATGATTTTGACTCCGTTCAAAGTCACTTGAGGCCGTTCGGTACTTTGTTCCGCATAGTATCTAAGCAGAAATTGCCCATCGTATCCCGAGAAATTGTGAGCCATGACCGTGGCATGGCAATGACAATTGCCGTAACGTTCGATGTCTTCTGGACTCCACGTTTCGTCGATGGGGTTTAGGATCCATTGGGCAAAATCGGCTAGCGTGTTTGACCCTCGAAAGATTTTTTCACGTCCTCCAGGAATCTTGCTGCAGTAAGGGCAATGACTAAAGATAGGTTCTTGGATGCACTGCTCACACGCACGGTGAGCTACGCAGAAATTAGGAATGTGAATACCAGTTTCTTGCATGCATTCGAAATCAAAAAAGATAAAATTCCCTTTCTTCTGGGTATCTTTTGGTTGGGGTTGATATTTTTGAATGAAGCATTCGTGCTCCAAGTCCACGATTTGGCGACAAATGTGACATCGTTTCTTCCCTCGACAAACGTGAAACTTGGCATTACTAGTACGTATGCCTTGTCCACAAGTAGGGCACAATCTCAGCAGTTGACAAGCACTTTTCTGCTGTGAACCTTGCATCTTCAAATGTTGTTGGTAACAGGTAGGACTGACAAAAGTGCGCTGACACACAGGACAATGAACTCTTTCTTGTCCTTGGTCCAGACAAGGTTGTGAGGCCAAACATCCCTCACATTTTGATCCACAATGCTTGTGTTGTTCTCGATTGTTATAACCATAGTCACATTTTTCACAGTAGTAACTGTATCCCAGGAATCCAGTGATACTGGTAATGGTATCAAAATGACCATCGTGATGATAGACGTGAATGTATTTTCGGTCTTTGAAATCGTGGCCTCGAAACAAAAGAGGTCCACGCACTTCTTGAGGGTGTACTTTCAAGGTGTAACGTGGAGCCAAGACGTCTTGCAACTTTTGCATTTCTGGAATGCCACAAGGAGTGTCTTTGGATATCCCCGCTTGCTGTAACAGGAGTTCTGCTTCACTTCTTTGTTTGGCTCGGTCCGATTGTTGAATAGTTTTCCAGGCTCTTTTCCATTCTGCCGTGTCGTTCTTGTTGGCATACGTTCGTCCCACGACGACAGCACGGGCTAAACACATCTGGTCTTGAGGATTGTTAATTCGGACGAGGCTTAGTTTGGTGTTGCGAAGGTTGTCGACCAATAATACTTTTTTGCGTCCTGTCCCCTGGGGAAGAGACACGTGGGTCATAAACAGTGTGGCTTTTCCATCGTCAATGTGAAACTTGTCGTTGGATTGTTGCACATGTTGAATTTTGTCGATGACTTTGGAAGGTGTTAATTCTGATGGGCTAGTAAACTCGATCCAAACGGGAGACTTCAAATTATCGTGATGAATAGAAAGTCTCAAGCGATCGTCTTCTTTGGCTTGACATTGCTGTTTCAGTGCAGTTAACACAGAATCCCACACCTCAGTAATGAACCCTTCTGTATTCTCCAAAGGTACATTGGCCTTGAAATCTTTAAACTTTACGGCATACGTGTAAGCCGTTGTTCTAAATTTTCGAGAGGAACGCTTTTCTGTCTCTCGAATGTGATAGTAATTTTCAGGGTTTACTAAGGGTGGTGCACTTTGCTTGGACGTGGATTGTCTGGGTGTGGATTCGGGCTCACTCATGTCATCTTCAAAATCACTGGCATGAATTTGAGCCAAGACTTCAGCTACTGTGCTAGGCGATACATTACGTTTCTGTCTCTTACTATCTTTTCCTTTCTCCACAGCATGATGTGGCCTTTTCATCTTGTCTGCAAAAAGTCAAATGACTACCTTTTAAAGACCATAATCCCTATATATTCATGTTCGATCCGTGCATATATATATAAAGGGTTAGTGTCTAACGGTTCAGTATTCCTTTCACTCTCACATTGACCAGAACGATGGAAGAACCTACACAAGTGGAACTTCTCATTAGAGCTTTACGTGGGGTCATACGAAAGTTTTCGTCAGACCAGCCGACAGCCTACTCTCCCTCCTATCGAGATAAAAGTCAAGATACTTGCTATATCTGTAAGAAGAAAGGACATTGGGCTACAGAATGTTCAGATCGTAACAAAAATAAAAAAGGCTACAATAGAGACAAAAGTCAAGATACCTGTTATTATTGTAAAGAGAAAGGACATTGGTCTCCAAACTGCCCTAAGAAACAACAGGAGCAGGAGGAGGAGGAGGCGGAGGAAGAGGAGGAGGAGGAGGAAAGAAATTCTGAACAGGAGGAGAAAGAGGTACCCTCCTCCAAGGAAGAACCCCGTCACGTTCACAAAAACAAGAAAAGAAGACGAAACGAAAGTGAAGAGGAAGAAAAAAAAGCTGTGACAGTAAAGAAAATGAAAAAACAGAAAGAGTGAAACAGAAGAAAACCTATGAACTTTTTTAAAGTGGTCTTGTGTTATGTTATGTTGTGATATTGAATTGTGACGTTTGTACTAGAATAAACTAAAGAGAAAAAACGTAAGTGTCTCTTGGTTTTGATTTGATAGTATAATTACCTACACTCACACATTCATTCACTCACACGTACATCATGGGTTTTTAAAAACATAAAGGACTTTTGAGTTTTCATTGAAATAGGCAATTGACATAGTATTTCTTTTCGAAATAATTGGAGTGGTCCTGAAAAGGACCGTTGGTGTTTTGTGTATTTAAAACAAAACAAACTCAGAAACGGGATGAAATCCTCTTGAGCTGTCTTAAGCCTTTGCCACGGCCAAGGCCTACTTCGGGACTGGTGGTTCCTGTCAATGATTTGGTAGAAATCACTAACGGTGGTAAGGTAGACGTAGTCACAGAGAGATCGGGTTGTTTCGCTCGAGAAGGTCTTTTTCTCTTCGGTCGTGATAAAGAAGTCTGATACATTTGTTTCAGACTCTTTAACTCAGCTAAAATATCTAAAAGTACCGTCGTAACCGTTTGATTTTCACTATTTTCTTTCTGTCCTTGGTCTTCATTCTTCTCCGTTGCTGCTACTGTTTCTTCCTGGTGTTTTCTTCTTGCTTCTTCTTCTTCCTGCTGTTGCATAAGAAAAGCTTGTTCTTCTACTTTCTGTTGTTGTAAAAATCGCTCCAATGCTTCTTTTTGTCTCTGCTTAAAATCATCGACGTGTCCATAAGAAGATACAGAAGGCAACGAAGGTTCCGGAATAAATTCTTGCGATGTTAAAAAATCCACAATATCCCAGTTAAAATCCACTTCTTCTGGATGTAGATTTGTCATGACTTTAGTAGTCACTGTTGGTCCATGACTTGCTGTCTCTACTCCTGTCTCACTCCAATTCATTGTCTTCTTAGGGTCCGCCATGATTGACAACTCTCTTGAATCGATTGACTGCGCACAGGCGCTAGTACCTCTATATAGAAAAGGTGACGTCACAGACTGCTCTCTTCCGATTGGATGGCTGTGTCTGACTTTTGTAGCGCACGTTTGGATTGGTGGATACACTCAATCCGTTTCAATCCGCTCTTCCCCTATAAATAACCGCAGTACACGGCATTCGATTCACCTGTTCTCATCAGAAGATGTGGACTAATGTTGAATCGTCAACCGTTGTGTCAAGTATGCTGTTTAGGACTGACATACCCATGTATGTCAGATCATCATGGAGTGTCATTCATAGGACGGAGACAGCCTATTGGAAGAGAAGAGTCTATGTGGAAAGACAAGGTTGCTTGAAGAGAGTTCTCTTCTATGGACCCACAGTAAGGAGAAGTTTAAGGAAGAGAAGAAGATCTGTGAGATGTCCTCTGTGTTAACAAGACAACGTTAACATTACACCTAACGGCCCTTTTCAGGGCCACTCATAAGTCTCGAAAAGATAGTAGCTTTCATTGCCACCCTTTTTTTCCCTTGTCCCTAGACAGTTTCCCTATACCCATACAAATCATATTCCCCATGTTCCATGTCCCTTGAGGCTAAATAGGCCCAAATAGTTCCCATGTTCAATTCCCCTTGACGCTAGATAGGCCCACCATGTTCAATTTCCCTTGACGCTAGATAGGCCCACCATGTTCAATTTCCCTTGACGCTAGATAGGCCCAAATAGTTCCCATGTTAAATTCCCCTTGACGCTAGATAGGCCCACCATGTTAAATTCCCCTTGACGCTAGATTAGCCCAAGCTGTTTTTGACTGGATTTTCCCTTGACGCTAGAGTGCCCCATATTACTACTATTGGTCTCTCAAATGAACACTCTCTTGCACGCACTAAAATATTAACATGTTAAGAAGGTGGATGACCAGCTGAAACATCGGACTTGTATAAATGTATAAAACCGGGTAAAAATCCACTCAGTGGACAAATTTGTCAGCACGTATGTAAACGCATGCACTAACATAGACGTGAAATAACTTTATCGATCCAGCATTTTAATCTCTTCGTCCCCAAACACTTTATTGACGGCTTTCACAATTTACAAGATTTTTCATTTCACCAGTTCGGAAACGGAACCTCTGCTCTATAGGTTTTTTTAGTTTTGGTTATATTACCTTATTTGCCACTCGGGTGTCTATTTGTGTTTGCATTTATTCTTTGGATACTATCGAGCCAATGTGTTTATAATTTAGTAATTATATACGAACGTGATCGATAATTTTGTGTATGTTTAGTTGTTGTTCTTCTTGTTGTTGTTGTAGAGTTTAAATCCATTTTTCAGCACAAGATATGCTATATATGGTGGCAAGTATAAATCTTGGAGAAAGAACCCAGGAAAATCCCAAAAAGAAACACTGACCCACGAGAAGCTATTGGCAAGTTGTCTCACATATCCACAGTGGCCGATCCCGAGACTCGAACCAACGCAGACAGAGGTGAGATTGTAATGATCAGTAAATATACTCGCTTTAGACCAGTCGGCCACTCGGGGCCCCCTGTGTGTTTGATCATTTCTAATGATACTGAAGAACAGGCAGGGTTCTGGAGTGGAAGAAGCACAACAGAACAAAATATACAATCTTAGGGTTCTGTGTGAAAAGTACTCACAACATCAACAAGACATATATCATGTGTTCATAGATTTCAAAAAGGTGCTTGACAAAGTGTGGCATGAGGTATTGTGGGTTACAGTGAAGATGTACAACATGGGTCAAACGTTGACCAATTCCATCAAGCAGCTGTACGCCAAGGCTACCAGTGCAGTCATTGCTCAAGGTTCTGTGGGAGACTGGTTCAAGACGACAGTTGGGGTATGTCAAAGCTGTCTCCAGTCACCCACGATTTTCAACGTTTACTTAGTGCGCATCATGAGCGAAGCCCTGGAAAACCACCTTGGGACAGTCATCATTGGAGGGCGTAACATCACCAACCTCCGTTTTGCAGACGACATTGATGGTATGGCAGTCAGTCAAGATGAGCTTGCCACCTTCGTGTAGAACCTGAATGAAACATCTTCCAGATCTGACATGGACATACGCGCTGAGAAGACAAAGCTGATGACAAATAGTGGCAAACAAATCTCAGCAAACATTATAGTTAGAGGATAGAAACTGGAAAGAGTGAGCCAGTTCAAATAGAATGGTTCCATAATCACCAAAGAGGGATCAAGAGCATAAATGTTGTCACGAGCAGCAAAATACAATGGCAGCTATGTCACAACTAAGACCCTTCTGGAGAGACAAGAATATCTGTCTGAAAACTAAAATCAGACTATTGAGAGTACTAGTCATCTCAATCTTTTTGTATTCATGTGAGGCCTGGACCCTGACAGCAGAATTACAATGAAGAATGCAGGCACTTTCAATGAGATGCTACAGAACCATCCTTGGCATCTCTTACATGGACCACATCACAAATGAAGAAATGCGTAATATCATTAGGCACAAAGCAGGCCAATATGAAGACCTCATCACCACAGTCAAAAAGAGAAAGCTGAAATGGTATGGCCATGTCAGTAGAGTCAATAGTCTACCCACAACAGCACAGCAGGACAATGTCCAAGTGGCAGAAGGTGAGGTAGACAGAGAAAAAAGTGGACTGACAACATTACAGAATGGACCAAGAAAAATTTTGTGGAGACACAGGCATTGGTACATGATCGAGACAGGTCGAGCGAACTGGTCAGATGTTCATCAGGACAGTGCCTCGACGACCACACTAGGTCAAGAGACTGATGATGATGAATGCTATTGGTGTGGGTCAAAAATACGTTCTCAATTAGGGATTTGATTTAGTTGGACTGGGCCTGCCTTAAAGTAGTTTGGCTACTATGTTTTCGCTTCTTTATTCATTTCAACAGCATCCTGTACACTTTATTTGTGGATACCCCACACACCAACCGAGCAAATATAACTGATTGGAGCGTTAGGGATGCCCCTTCATACTTAATAATCCTTGACATTCTCGTTTGGTGTGTGTGTGTCAAAGTTAGGTTTCTAGGTTTGCGATCCATCCCTTCAGGTATAAGATCCTTTTGTGCCCTTATTATCCGACTTTCTTCCCTTTTAAGTTTAGGATTTTGAAACAACAGTAACCTTTGCCCTATAGATCCTTTGAGTTTTATTTATGTTATCGTATTGTCCCCTTTGAGTCGTGTGTTCTTTGCGTGTGGATTTGCTGTCTGTACTTCTATCCCGTGTTCGTGTTTGGGGACTGCTTATGTATGTCAAATCCTGTCAAATTTCATTCTATCTAAGGGAGACAAAAACTTGTTATTATACCTTATGTATTTGTACCTGCCCGCCTGTCAGAATAATAAGTTAGAAATGAAGAAGGAAAAAGTATTATTTGTTTTTCTTACTATCCCAGTTTTATTGCAGTAGTTTGGATTGAAATTATATATATCTAGGATGAAGTTAGAAACATGAACGTGTGGATCTGTTGAATTTCAAATACTTATTTTTTTGCGCGGAAGTGATTGAATACAATAATATATGTTGGTTTGAGTATGGGGTTGTATAACGTATTGAAATTGTGACATGGTTGAAAACATTGTATTACAATTCTTTTAAGCTCGGTGTTATTAAATGGATTCGAATATTTTTTGTTGGGACGGTATTGAAAACGTGATAGCAAAATTTGTTTTGAGCTTAAGTTGTAGAACGGACTGAAATTGTGTTGGGCGCACACGTAATTAACGACATTCTATTAGAGTTTTAATTTGCAGCTAGGAATTGTTGACTAAAAATTATTTTTAAGCGGACTTAGTTAAAAGCACGGTATTGTCTTTCTGCTCGGCTTATAGTTGCATAACTAAATACTTTTTGCGCTAGCGTCATTGTCCTAAGATAAATCTAAAGCATAAAGAGATGTTAAATTGATTAGTAAATTTAAGGAAGGTGTTATTAAAGATATAAAAAAAATGTTAATGAGAAGATTTTCCTCGTTTTGCATATAATAGTTTTTTTTTCTCGAAAATTTGAAATTTTAAAACCCGAGTATGTTAACACAACTATTGAGAGCTATTTTAAATGGTTATATCGTTTGTACTACGATAAATTTCAAGTTAGAACTAATGACCCAGTATATTATGAATATATTAACGAATGAAACAAATGGACAAGAGAGAGAGAAAGGGAACAAAAAGAACCTAAACGACAGGAGAGATTACGCTCTTCACCAGGTACGAAAAAAGATCCTAGTGATGACTCTTCTGGCGCTACTACAGGAAGTGGTCTAGGAAATAATCATATCACCTGCCCTGACAACGTCATCGCTGACGTGGATAAACTAGAAATTCTCATCGGAGGAAAACGCGCTGGAAATACTTCTCATGAAATTATCAACGAAATCTCTGATATCTGTCGACGATTATTTACCGGTTTTATCATGGACATCAATACCTATCTGGAAGTTATCGATGAAATTACAGATGATTAAATCCCTTAACATATATTTAGATCATGGTGAATAATGAAATAAAATGATCGTACACAATACGTATCGTAGACCAAGAATGATCAGAGTAGTAAACTCACGATTACCAGTTTATGAAATAACCTACGGAGATGGACTTGGTGATGTTGTTCGGGGTTTATTTACCAGGATAGTCCCAAAAGCAATGCCAATTGCAAAACAGCTATCAATGAAAGCTATCGATGTTATTCGCGACAAAGCTCATAGCGCAATCGGTGATCTTGCCGGTAAAGTGTTCTCTGCGGTCAAGGACAGAATTTTACGGTTATTACGACGAAAAATGCAACTGAAATTACCATCTACTCAGGTTATGTCTGCAAATGAAAGTAAAATAATAAACCAGGTCGCAACCCAAAGCTTAATGGATCTGGCTAACGCATCGTTAAAAGAAAAGGAAGATAACGTAACCGCTAGTTTGATAGCAGGAACTGGTCTTCGTATATAATTACAATTTAGATCATAGTAATTACAATAAAAATGTTTAAGCGTGAAATTGATACAGCGTTAGACATGGGTGAACCAGTTCGTAAAAATGATTCCCAGCGCGATTATTAATATTATTCTTACGATGCAGTACAACCAAATCTACGTGGAAGAATAGAATTACAAGTACAGGATACAAGTCGATATTTTCTACCCGCTGAGGTATTTATCGAAGTCGAAGGGGGACTTTCAAAAGTAGACGATACATATTTTGACGCTGCTACTAAAATTGCTTTTGTCAATAATGGCATTATGACATTATTCAGTAGTGCCACATGCATCATCGATGGAAAACATATCGAATCATGTCTGCAACATGTTGATTTTGCTACAACGATACTTGGTCTAGCAAGACACTCTGATGACTTTTCAAGATCAGCTGGTCCATCGATGATGTTTGCAAAGGATACAAATGATCATGCAGATCATACAGATTTAACTACTGGTAATGTAAGAGGCGCAGACGTAAATGCAGTATTATCAAGAAATAACAATTTCAACCTTGGATTTGAAGCACGTAAGTCAATGTTGAACGCTCACGGGAGATTTTCCTGTGTGAATCCGTTATGTCATATTTTTGGATTTTGCAGAGATGTTAGAAAAGTTATATTTGGTGCTAAACACGCTATAGTACTTGCCAGAAAAGACTCGGACAATGATGCAGTCTGGCGAGCCGATGGGGTTGTTGATGAGGCTAAAATTACGATAGCAAAATTATCATTTTGGATGCCGGTAATGATTCCATCTATCACAGAAGAAAATAAATTACTTTCTTTCATGAATCAAGGTGGTAAATCACAGATATCGTGGAAAAGAATGACTACAGATAGTACTCAAGGTAATAGTGATGGTCAATTTACTTGGTATATATCAGCACAACATGGGATTTCAGCACCACGAGATATTTTATCGCACTTCAGGCAAATATACGAGAAAATAATCAGAAAAAGTACGATGTTTTTTTGACACACTTAATGTTACCGAGATTAGTTTGAGAATAAATGGACATCAAGAACCTGCCGAGGATATAAGGTTGAATTTTTGACATAATACTGTTTCACGTGCATATCATCGTTTAATGTCATTTATGGGGCGTGATCTAAATGTAGATACCGGTTTGCAAATATCACAAAGAGATTTTACGACATTATATCTGATCTATTAGTTTTCACTGGAACATTTGGATTTATTTAGACAATATGTTGTTGATATATATTTTCGAGCTCAAGTAGGTATTTTTCCTGCTGGTGACTGTAGGTCCACCTATTGTTCCTGCTGGTTTCAGAGCGATCGCTGTTATACTTAGCGACAGAGCAGTATTACTCGAGGGTGTTGGCGGACGAATGCGAGTCGTTGATGCACCCGTAGAGAACATGTAATTAAAATCATTCGAGTAAATATAAAAATGTCGTATAGTCATGTTAACGCAAGTCTGAGTCAAGGTCAGATAAAATAAATTACAATAAAAAAAATGCAAATCATTGTGGGGCAAATATAACATTAAAGAAAAAACAAATGAGTGGTGGTCCAAATAAATTGTCGTTAACCGGTAATCAGCTTAAACGTTTCAATAAAGCTCTGGTACCAAAAACCGGAGTTCAACTTGAATTTTCTCCCAGTGCCATCAAAGATGTGTTTTAATCAGGAGGTATATTTCCACTTCTTGCAGCAATACCAGCATTAATTGCTGCGGACGCACCTGCAGTTGAAAAAGCTGCTGATTTAGGTGCTGTTGGAACCGCCGCTGAAATGGCATTAAAGAAAGCAACAGGAAAAGTGTATAAAAAAAGGGACGCAGTCTCAGACTTCCGGGAACCTGTCTAGGAAAGGGACTGAGACCTCCAGGAATATAATACCGATGTCAAATTTTGATCTGATAAATGCTGCTAAAAGATTAAAAATAGAACATTTTAGAGGAGTGTTCATGCACGATCAATTTCCAAAAAAACCACATCTCGTTGAAACCGGTATCATCAATCTCGATTCGAATTCCGGTCCAGGAACTCACTGGGTTGCATATGCGATTGATCCACGCGGAATTGTTTATTTTGATTCGTACGGACTATCACCACCAGTTGAGTTTTTAAATTATATTAATTAATTACCTGCCAGAATTTGGTATTCAACGTTACCGAAACACAATGACAGACCCACTGATATGTGGGCGTGAATCCATCGCTGTACTTGACGCGATATCAAAATCAACTAAAACACCTCACAAGGTAGTACATGAATACACAAGTAATCGTTGGACATGTATTTAAAATTGTACACATATATAATGGTCTATATTTACGGAAGATCTTTGATCAGAAAAACCGAGAAAGGAACCGATAAAGATTTCGACGCATCAAAATATGCAACGCGAGATGACTTTGCTGATATTATGAACCTAGCTGGGGTTGACCGAGATGAAGTTGTTATTTTTCAGGACAAACACGGTGTTTTGAGAACCAGCAATAGTAAGTGGAATGATATAGTTCGTAGGGTTCTTGGCGCTGCTATGGATAATATTGCGGTATTTACTGACAGCGGAAAAATACGAGATTCAGGTATTTCGATATAATATATCAGGAGTGAGATTATAAAACATGTTCAAAAACGATTATCAACGTCAGGTGGTGTATCAACAGGGGAACTTTCCATGAACGGAAATAAAATAACTGTCCTAAGAGATCCAACATCAGATGAAGATGTGGCAACAAAATGATACGTTGACACTGTTGATGGTAAATTATCTACGTTAAAAACCAAACATGATGTCGTTAATGATACATTATCCACATTATAAACCGAATACGAACTTCACATGAACGATCACAATACCGTACACCGAAAATTATCTACGTTGAGAGCCGAGTATGGCGTTCTCGTAGGTGCGTTTACAAATCTCCGTAGAAATTTCAGAAAGATCGATGAAATTGCAGATGGGTTCTTCGGAAAACCATTAATCGTTGATACGAAACTTTCTGATATTAAAACATCAATCGACACGGTTAAGAGAACACAGGAAGATATTGTAAGTGATACTCGTGATATTATTAATAAAATTGATCTCTTGAAAAATATCAGGGTAAAATTCTCCATAGGCGCATTAACAACGTCGTATACACAATATCATCAGGATCAACAACATGGTCTCAACAAAATTATAATAACAAACATACCGCGGAGGTTAATGGCGTGTACAGATTGTCTGTGTTTAGTAGTGCAAAATTTGAGATATTTACCACGTATCCATGGCGTCACTCAACGGATAAGTTCTCTGGAACTGTATATGTTATATTAAACCGTGGAGACGAAGAAACATTTATCCTGGTTGCATCCGACAAGAAATTAACTTCAGCAACGATCTGGTGGTGTCTGGAATTTGTTGCTGAAACACCTCAATTGATTACAGCGTAAATAAAATGGACTACAGATACAATCAAGCGCGGGAGAGGCAAGATAAATTAAAATCTATCGTTGATACTTAAACGATAAAAGTAAAAAAAATATCACAAACGTGTAATTGTCATTGATATAATTGTATATTCAGTCTCCGCGGTTGTTGATGGAGCCGGTCTTTTATTGTCCGCAGTAACAATGACATCACCTGCCGTCATTACGATCTGTGTTTCAGCGTCAACTGCGATCGCTAGAGTTTTTAATATAATTGCAAAAAAGATATCGACGTGCACGAATGAAAAGTTATCCGATTATGCGGTGAAGTTACACGCGGCAACGGCGTCGTATTCTAAACTGTCTCAGTTAATATCTGAAAGCCTCAACGATGCTTCAGTATTGGATTCTGAGTTCAAATTAATGACCAAAATAATCTCCGAAGCAATGACTGTGATAGAAGCTACACCCATTAAAGTTACAGATTAATAGATAAATGTCAGTCAGTGAGCAAAACTAATCCCGAATTCAGTATTAATTTTTCAATTGCAATTTCAGCAAGGGAGATTGCACTTGCACAACTGCGAGTATATCACAGTTGGCCAAATATCAGATCTGAACCGTTTGGTGAGTTACCTCCTAAAAATTCGCTTGTACTTGCAAACAAAAATAAACCGGATGGAACCCCAGATTTCTTTGTTGTTTCTATCCCCACAGGTAGTTATCAGATTGAACAAATCAACGATGAATTCCAGCGCAGAATAAAATCAACAAGAAAAAAACAATCAAAAATAAATATTACTGTTCACGAACCAACCTTATCATTTGTGATTGAAGTAAAATCTTTCGATTACGTCGTAGATATTTATCGATCATCGATAAAGACTGTTCAAAGGGTGGCCTGGAACTCCACCAAATCCTGATGATGTTCTCAGATTTAACAATAATCCAGATGCTGAAGGCAGGCATATTTCACCAGAGATTGTAAATATAACCTCTACGATTGCAGTAAATCTTGTATGTGATGTAATTGATAGTAGTTATCAAACAGATCTTGGGATATCGAATCAAGCTCAACAAGTATACGTTCTTTTCATATTTCCTCCAATGGTTCCTCCTGGATCCTTGATCGTGCAGGAACCAATCAATCCGCTGTATCTACGCACACATAATCAATACTTGTGAAGAATAACTTTTAAACTCACCGACCAGAGTGCAGACTTGATTGATTTACGTGGTGAGGTTTTACTGATAAACCTCAGTGTAAAATTGTAAACGATTTTTTTTTTATCGTAAACGATTTTTTGATCTTGATTCTCGAATTAATCGGATAAATATTACATATGTACCAGCACGTAAAGGTTTTATACACGACAAGGAAGCACTTGAAAATGCAATCAAATTAATATTTACACAGTCTTCATTCAACATCGTTGATATAATCATTGATGGGTTCGGCGACGAAGATTTTTTATTGACGCAAGAACAGATAGATTGCGGCTAGAACATATTTCTATGATCACGTGTGACCGACATCAGATTACAAACTACGCGCATTCCTGCATTAAACTTGATGAACTTCAAAAAATATTATATAGTTCTGAATAAAATCTGATTTGAGTAAAACAGAATATTTCTTAACAGATTTGATGAAATTTCATTTTTTAAAATCCATTTTAGTCAATTTTATTGGAGAAAATCTGTCAGATTTAAGATTTTTGTAAGGTAAAAGCCCAGGCAACTCTCTAAATGATTTATCGATAAATCGTTAATTTCTTCTTTTTTTGGTCTGTTTTTTGTATATTTTCGTAGAAATATATCCGATTTTAGTTGATTTACGAACAAACCATGGCAAATTTACCGATTTATCGATAAATGATTTAGAGAATGGCTCGGTGTTTTACCCTACAAATATTACAATTTTGACAGATTTTTCTATGATATTTCGACTAAAATGGGTAAACGAAAAAGATGAAATTCATCAAAAATCACAAATCTAAATAAAAAAAATATATTATAACAGAATTAAAAGGATATCACAGCAGAATAAAATAAAATATTATAACAAAATATAACAGAATAAAAAATGATATTTAACAGAATTAAAAAAATATAACATAATTTTAAAAAAAATATAATAAACAAAATTTTATAGCAGAATAAAATAACAGAACTGTAGAGAACTTAATCCACGCTGCCATCGGTAACAGCGTTTTCATTTATAATCTTTTTAAGTTGTCTCACGCGTGTATGATTTTGTTTGTTTCACATTCGTTAGACAGTTTTGATTTAATATTTTCTACTCTACTGCGATAGAAAGTAGTATAAACTTATCTACATCTGTATCTTTTACGATTGATAAGGACTGGAACATTATAGACTGTATGTTCTTTATCAGCCTATACTCCGTTGAAAGTGTATAACCACCTTTAAGATTTCGTTGTTGGATTGACTCGAAATCACAAATTATTTTTTCTGGCTCGAGCTGTATTACTTTTTTTTAATTTTTTGTTTACTACATATATTATAGCGCTAATATTTTCGATGTTCATATATATATATATATATATATATATATATATATATATATATATATATATATATATATATATATATATATATATATATATATATATATATAAATAAATAGTAAAGTAATATAAGCAACAACTTAACTACAGAGAGAAACAGTCTCTCCTTTCAACAGTATTGAAATGTAATTTTTGTTTATATTTTTAAGAGAGAGCAGATTTGAATATTTTATTTGCTACGAAATATATTGATTTTGATTGGATATCAAAATATTTACCAGCTGTATTCATTGATGGAAATATTATTTCTTCGTCTGTCTCTGTAATTACAGATTTTTTTCCCGTTTTCCTATTGTTTTACATCTACCAGTATTACCATATATGGAATTCTGACTGCGTGATAGCTCTCAGATTATCCAGGGAATTGTTTTTCTTATCTGAACTGATATGGTCAGTGACAAAACCGTCTTCGATCACCCCACGGAAACACTCGAAGACGAACCTTTGACAGAGAGATGTTATTATTTTATTTATTTCATTGAAACTAAACTGGAGATAACCGTGGCAATTAACATTACCAACTGGTTTCTTTAGACAACAATTCCTGATAACACCATCACGAGATGCTTCGTAGTTTGTTATGATAGAATGTATCATAAATTCCTTTTGCTCCATTATATATAAATATCCTATGTTTAAATCGTTATTTGCCTTGATCTTTACTTTGAAATCTTATCAGATAATCTTCCGGAGTTTTTATAATCCTGTCGCTATCATTATTGTTTTTATCATAATTCTCGGTATCTTTTACCACCACATTGCACACACAAGCGTGTTTCACCTCGTACTCCAACATCACATTGTAAACACGATTTTGGTCCTAGACTTCCATCTCGGACACGTTGCGAGTGGATTCCGCAGAATTCGTTTACGCAAGATCTGTTACAATGAGTAACAGAGCCGATCATCAACCACTTGCAGAGATTCCTTGTTTTAATCATTATATATATGTAATATTTTTAATTTAAATACTTGTTTTAATTATAATGACGGGGGAATTAGAGAAATTATCCAAGCTCGAACTTTCTAAAAATAAAAGATTTAATATTGACAGAATATTCCCTGTGCCGATGCGAGATCTGGTTGATACGACAGATAAAATCATGATAAATAAAATATATGAGGCCAAGAAAGAATTTCAGAAAAATTAAGCATTTCATGTGTGGTTGACGTTTAATATTATAAGCGACACTAAAAATATAGATGCTACGATGAACGACAAACGAGTGGCAATGATCATTCACTACCTTGACAATAGAAAATATATTTTAAAGATCAAATTTATCATACTATCAGATACAAACAATTGGATAATTCGTGATAAACGTGTTCCTATCCTTCATAACGAAAAAACTGCCATACTGAGTAAAGGTTCCAAACCAAGGATGTTGACCGGTATTGATAAACTATATTACGAAAGATCTTATCCTGTTACATTGGTTATTTATGGGATATATCCGCTTCAGAAACCCAACACTGATAATCTAAAGACGATGAAATTATCGAAGATAAATTGGGTGGCCGAACGAATAGCAGAACATTTCATCGTCTCGACTCTTGGGAAGGGGTTAACGGATAACCGACGTAATATAATAAATTCGTGAGCAGAAATGGTCAAATTTACCGGAGCATGTATCAAAGATGTTGCTGAACTAGGAAAAAAAATTGAAATTCCCTATAACAGTAAAAACGATAACAGGAGAGATCTTATACCAATCAAAATTTAAATCAAATGGAGCTTCTATTGAAATTGTTCATCATAATGCGCATGAGTGTACTAATGCAGTAATAATATTTCCACGCACGAGGACGATTAAATTCTATAACGGTGATATGTTTGACCTTATTAACGAAATAAGTAAAAACGATCCTGTATCCATGTGGATATTTAGTTCTGAAGATGAATCTGATGAGTTTGTAAGACCAAATGGTGATATTTATTGAACAGAATCCCTCCACGAGAAAATGAGAGAATATACGCCTGACGAAAAATTACTCGGTGAATGTTTTACTGTTCCATCAGTTGCAGCTCATTTTGCTAGAGATATAAATTCCTGGAAACCAACTCGGTTTGATCTTGTTGATGATATAATATTCAGTTGTGTTCAATATGGTCACGGTGGACTCTGGAACCGTAAATACTCGCGCAAAGATGTTATCTCGGTTGATATGGTTGCATGTTATCCGGGAAGTTTTCTGGGATACGGAGAGTGTTCTGGGTATTTTTAAAGATTCGGTCACCCGACACGCGAGATGACGCAAGTATCAATAAATGGACCATTACTTGATTTTGACATTACTGGATCCGCTTGTATCGAATCATTCGAGTTTACAGAAAACTTTCATCTGATTTGTTATGTTTGATTCGGTAGACATTTTTTCAGAAACGAAGTGGGCTTCAATAGTGCTGTTACGATATATATGCTCGATTGATTAATGTTCACGTCGTTGATTGTCAGTGAAGCGATTATATCATACCGAATGCAGACCGAAGTTTGGTTACCACAAAAAGAGAAATATTCTGATGAAGAAAAACCTGATAAAACCGACTTTGAAAATAAAATTGCAAGGGATCTTGGCAGAGAAATAATGGGTAATTTTACCCAAGGAGGATCATACGCTCATAAACGACATTTTACAAGATTGATCATGGACGATGCTGAGTTAAATTTCATAATCGCTGATACAACGAAAAGAAATACATTTAGAAGTCGGGATACAGCTTTCTTATCAAATGGAACTAAGTTAGGTACAATTGTGAGTTATATTGAATCACCGCTGTATACCCATTTAAGATCTTCGATGCTCGCGTACGTTTCGATTAATCTCGTATATATGATTTTAAAAAATTCAAAATTTGATAGTTACCGATTCGTTTCATATCAGTAAAAAAATATTCAAGATTACTAGATCAACTAAATATTATCGATCATGCACCATGGGGTGAATGAATAATAAAAAAGAGAATATACTAGATTATTCCAATCAGCAGATGTTCCAATCAAAGATATTTACCGTAGAAATAATCGGATATTAAAACCATCATCTGCACCATCAATATATGATCCCGTTGCTAGACACAAAACGATTTATCTAAATGGACCTGGAGGATTAGGAAAGACGACATGTGCGATTGAACTGTTTCAAAATTCAGATATGATCGTTTTGACACCTACACACAGACGTGCGCGAGAAATGACCCAACGAGGAACACGGTCATGTACGTCTCACAGCTTTTTCCGATGGAGCGGAGACGCATGGAATCCTGATCGAATGGGAGATAAATATATTCCGAAGAGCATAGTTTGGGATAAAATATGTACTGTATCATTAGATAATCTAAAAATATTTTTTGATTGGTTGTTGACGAAAAACACTTCTGTAATAATGTGTGGCGATCATGGTCAACCACCACCATTTGTTGGACCGTGTCTCCACACGAATGGCTAAAGGGATCCGTTGACTATTATGAAGAAATAGTTGACGATCATAGAGCACTTAATTCAACATTGAGGGAGTTTAAACATTTAATCAGATTACAACCGAATAAAATTCAATGCGAAGTAATGCGTAATATAATCTCAGAAACCTCTTTGAACTTGAACAACTTTTGGGATACGTGGAGACCAAATAATCTGATAGTTGCAAGTAGAAAGCTAGTTCGTGAAACACTTCAACAAAGATTATTTCTGCTACATAAAGAAAAATTCGCCGAGTTGCCGGTACCTTTATATTATCGCCCAGCAGACACGCGACAACAGAATATTCTCGATGACATACCAGGACAGACGGAGAAAAAAAATCTCGTGTTGAATGATATTGTTTTAGTTGATGTCAATGTTGTTGATAGGGCGTTATTTCTGATACAGTTGTCTGGATTGTGGATGATCATATTGAGTGGTCGAATTTAGTTTATCTTGTGGTGTTTCGCGTCAGGAAAATATCTCAGCTACGTAGGATTGTCGTGGATGCGTCAGAAACCACTGTCAATGTTGACAATGCTATAGTAAGAAAAAAATTAGATGGCTATAAACAATGTGATAAAAAAATAAACGCGATTTCGATCTGGACGTGCAATTGATCATCACTTTGAAACAACAACAGGATGATCACTTCGCAAGCTGTACTTGTATAATGCTGTGGCAATACTCGAGTAAAAATCCAAGACAATTTACCGTAGATAGAGAAGGTAACTGTCTTGGTCATACACGTCATAATGTGATGTTAACTTGTCTTGAATGTAATCGGTGTAGAGGTGCTAGTTAAGTGAATGTGGTGGTAACTGTGTATTAACTGGAATTACATGTAATTGTTTACGTGTAAATCCACGTTGAAAACAGTTAAATCTAATCTGTAGATTGCCGGTCTACCTGTGGATCGTACCACGCTGGATATATTGTGTGTAGTAATACTCCAAATAGGATGTCGCTCTTTTTTCCACTTTCAAGTTCACCGGGTTCGTGTAAATACCTGACAATCACATTACCTAATATTGGATGCGGTGGAACATTATGCTGTATTGGTATATATTTCCTTGTAATCGCATTAATAGGTTTCATGGCAGTTGTTCGAGTAACCTCATTGTTTAATGCAGCTATAACACTTGGTAATCTTGCAACCCATTTACGAGATCTTGTATCCTGAATGAATTCCTTCGCGTATTGATATCCAAATAATCTTTCAGCAAGTGTTCGATTAAATCGTTCTACAATCGCTTGATTACAATGAATTTCAGTATGTCCTCGTCGTATTTTAACATTTAAATGTTACTCTTCGTATACGATCATGAGGTAAACACAAAATATCAGCCTGATGAACTTCATTAAGAACATTAACATCAAAACGTGCTTACTCGATTCGTTCAGGCGGTGGTAGGTAAATTTGCCATATTACTTGTCGTGCTAACCACGCTGCTGTGGTAGAACGTGTGACATTAGCGAGTTTATCGATTGCTGCTCTACCTTTCCAGTATCCTCTTGGGCTGTAATAGATTGATTGCATTATAATCAATTACCCAGCTCCTATTGCTCATTTGGTTTTCATCGCAGATTTTACTAACCAATTGGCTAATCCTTCCTTGAGAGTTTTATTTTTTATGGAATTCAATGCGTAAATCAATTTCACATCTGCGATATGTCGCTGTTCTAGACCTTTACTTTTATAAGCTACATCATGAACGTGACACGCTTTTTCGATTGCATTTACCAGATATTTACCGGGTTCTGGTTGATCTTGTTCATCAAGTCTGATACCAAGTCGAGTGCCAGGACCGCAGTAATTATATCCTGGAAAATGTTATTCTCCGAGATATTTAGCCCACGGAGATCCTGGAAATTTTTACATCAATGTTCCAATGTCACCACCGATTTTGTTTTTGGTAAAAAAGAAAATTTCTTTCTGCCACATACGGAACATTATCCACTGTATGCTATTCTTTTATTTTTTTCTGGTAACCGTAGATAAATCAGTAGTTGGAGTTTTAACTCGGCAGCGTAAACAATATAAATCCATGATATAGTATTATATTATGGATGTAATTGATTTTTCAGAGACACGAAGACGAGAACAGGTAAAACATCATACAGCGTTACCAAAATCGATCAGAATGATATTAATAGGCCCGTCTGGTTCCGGTAAAAAACACAACTATTACTTAATTTGATAATGAGATGGTTGAAATGGAATAAATTGTATTTAGTTGCACCATCTGTAGATGATCAGAGATGCTACGAAGTACTTAAGGAATTTAATGAAAACGCACGATTGCTGAGCGGTGATAATATTGTTAATTTTATAACCGATATTGATGAAGCACCATCTGTCGATGATCTCGAACGATTCGTTAATAACTTAGTTGTGTATGATGACGTAATGCTAGACAAACAATCAAATCCGGCAAGAATATTTTCTCGAGGACGGCATAAAAATACCGATATTATTTACTTAACTGAGCGATATACAAAAATTCCGAAAGTAATCAGAGATAATTGTAATATTTTAGCTGTATTTAGTGGAATTGATACACACGCGCTAAGAAATATTCATCAGACCTGGTGTTGCGGGGATATGGATATAAATAAATTCAGAAATTTCTTGTCACGTGCGCAAGCAACACCGTATGGTTTTATAACAATAAATCTGCATGATCCCAGGACAAGATATCGTGTAGGTATCGATCAAATATTTGGCTAATTCGTATCAGCAGACTGACAAAATAAAGATATCCTTTAACTAAATTAAATAGATACTATTTGATATATGCAAAATTGTACATGGCTGCGTCAAGGAAGCACAGATAAATGTAATATAAAAAAATCCACATGCTGGTCCTCGACATTGTGATGGATGCAATGTTGGCTTTCGAGGACAATATCGGATTTGTAATTAATTTGGTGGAGATAAATACAGAACTTTGATGGCGTATTACCGTCGTAGGATCGAAGAAGGGGTATTGATACCTAGAAAAGAAAACCCTCCAACTGAGGATCACTCAAAGTTCAAAAGTATCTCAGATTGATCGTTTGTCCGATTATTCATTTTGTTTGATTTAGATACAATATTTTTTAAGCAGCCATATATATATATATAACACTAGCGATAATACATACCCAATCAAATATGAACTTCAAATAAATGTTTGATATCAATTTTTTTTTCTAATATAAAACACACTAAATGAAAAGAAAAACGATTTCTAGAAACGATATAGTTTAATGGTGGAATATATCAAATTTAATATTTGACTTATAAGTAACTTTGAAGTCATAATAAATGTAAGCGAAAGGAACAAAATACGTAGTATTTAACATTCAGCTCAACTCTTATACTAATGAAAGTATGTTCTCAAAGAGGATATATAAATGTAATATGGATTCCCGGACTATTGTGGGTACTGACAAAGTACTCTAAGTAGTTATTTCATTTTGACTATCTATTAGCGCAAGGATGTCACATTTTTTATTAAAAAAAAGATAAGAACAAAAAAAAGCAGAACTAAAAAAAAACAAGGAAAAGGAAACACTTAAGAAGAAACGAAAGACAAAACAATAGAAAATGCCTTTCAAGAAATGAGATCATAAAATCCGCCACCCCATCCCCCCTTAAATAAAAACAAACAAACAAACAAACAAAAACAAAAAAAAAAAAAAAACAAATAAAAAATAAAAAAAAATAAAATAAAAACAAACAAACAAACAAACAAACAAACAAACCGCTACGAAGGAAAAGGACGAACAGAACAAAGTCACGTAACGGATGAATGGATGTTTGGAATGTTATTAATGAGGAACACAGAGACAACACATTCTTACGTATATTTAATTTAAATCCTTTATTTTTAATTGTCAGATCCAAGTTTGTCATTTTGGGCCTAAAATTCATTAATTGGGAGATTATTCTAGAAAAATTTCTATGACCTATACTTTATGTGTAAACACAGGGTGACCTTGCTTGTTAACCTCATTTCTGACCTTGCTTCAGAGTGAACAGGCCTTAGAAATGATTGGTTGTTTTCCAAGGACATCTTTTTTTTTAGTTCTGGGGGGTTAGAGGTGGTTGATTTTTTCATTCCATGCGTACGTGTTTTTATGATCGTACGTTCTTTCTGTGACCTTCTGGAAAATCACGTGATCCCTCTTGTTTACGAAAAACATGTATTTAAATTATTGTTTGGGAGAGAACAATTCTGTAGAATCTCTGGGCTTTAAATTAATAGTTGTGTTTTGAGTTATATTGGAAATTGTGTCAATTCGTTTCAGCAAGAGGAATTTTTTTATTTATCTGGTAAAGAATATGTGCTCATAGATTTTCATTTCAATTATTATAAAAACAAGAACTGACTAAATCACGTGCCATCGTCGTCCATATTGGATTACATCGTCAAGGTTCGAACCCGGAACTATTAGGACATTTATTTATCAGGACTATTTCAATTCCATTAGTGGATTATTTTTGTGAATTCTATATTGGATTATTTTTGGACTTGATTCTTTAAAACCGTAAGGTTATTTATTTTCTTATGAAAATATTTGTACTTAATAAATTGCATGTTAAAGTTTTACAAGCTTATTATTTTATGTTTGCTAATACGTATTGTACTGACTTATTATTCACTGAGCATTAACATTCTCCAATATATCCTTCATTGTAGAGTACACCCTTCAATAGCTTCTCCACTATATAGTAAATAATAGAGCACTTCATTGTATAGTACACCCTTCAATAGCTTCTCCACTGTATAGTAAATAATAGGGCACTTCATGCGGGACAATGGTAAGGCGACTGAGCCCTTTCGGGTCTCGAACAGAGTTAAGCAGGACTATATAATGGCGCCAACACTTTTCGGTCTTATTTTACAGCCATGCTCACTGATGCCTTCACATATGGTGACAATCTGTTCAACTTCAGGAGGCTTCGAGCAAAAGCCAAGGTCACGATATACATCGTCTGAGACTTTATTTTTTGCTGCTGACTGCGCCTTCAACGCTGGCTCTGAAGCTGATATGCAATGCAGCGTCCACAAATATTCTGATGTTTGCACAAATTTCGACCATACCATCAACACAATGAAGACTGAAGTAATATATCAACCAGCTCCAGGAAAACCGCATGCTGAGCTAAGCATCACAGTAAACGGCCACAAACTGAACGCAGTGAACATTCCCAGACAGTCGTAATCAATGGCGAAGTTAATGCCCTGATGGCAAAGGTATGACTTTGCCTTTTCAGACTACATATCTTGAACAGAAGAGGCATTAGTCTACAAATAACTGAAGATCTACAGAAAGATAGATAGTACTCCTTATCCTTTTATATGTCCGACTTGGACAGTGTACCAGCACTATGCGAAGACTTTGAACCTCTTCCACACAACTTGCCTCAGAACACTCCTCAACATCAAGTGGCAAGACAGGATCCTGGATACTAAGATCCTTACCCAAACAAGCCTGCCCAGTATCTACACCATTCTGATGCAGTCACAGTTGCGATGGGAAGGTCGTGTAGATCGTATGCCAGACCACTAGCAGCAGAGAGGGCGAATCCTACAACTTTTTCCAGGCGTCCATTTGCTAATCCAAGGCTTCCTACAAATGCTGTCCTTTCGGCAAAATAACGCTTCCTAAGGGATTTTCAAGCAAAACAAAAAATGACGCCATTGCGCCCTAGCCGCTGCCGGGTTAATAAATTATCCATGACGAAAATGGTTTATGACTTTACAAACAGACTAATCGCTGACACCTCATCTTGTAGATCAATTAGATTATTGGACTGGTCAGTGAGTCTAAAATTAATTCTCGTTAGCGAATTATTATGACATCGCATATAGATTAGATTAGTTTGGTCCTCAATTATTAGAAATCCGGGTGGAGCTGTTGGTGCAAAAGAGTATAAAATATATCCCTGCTGAACTTGATTTGATCGCTCGAGATTTATTTGATAGCTTCCATCGATAACATCACATACTAAATTGAGCGCAATCACCGATGAAATATTTACATTGTGCCAGGCAATATGCCTACCACCGCCATCTGGGTAGCAGCAGAGGGGGCGAATCAGACAACTTTTTTTTGTTTTTATTTTTGATTATACCCCCTCCAAAATAACACTAGACCCTTCTCGCGAAAAAATAAGTCTCCGACCCTTGTCTGAAAAGATTCGCGTCGCAACGTCGTTGTCACTCACCCCCTCTGCTGCTAGAACTTTCAGTTCTAGGTTTACGGTGATTTTAACCGAATATTTTATCCAGTCCGATACGATATCGTGTCCTAGGGTCTGCTAAATTTATTGTCACAAATCCGTGTGGTTTTGACTGAGCGTGACTAAAGAAATTTCTAAACTGATTATGATTCATATCACCGCTGCACCAAGTTTGATGAATATTTCGTAGCGTATGAGTATCAATGCCGTTAAATACACACAACACATTGCAATTATCTCTGATCACTTTTGGTATTTGTGTGTATCGTTGAGTGACATAGATCACATCAGTGTTTTTATGCCTGCCTCGGGAAAATATTCTAGCAGGATTTTTTTGATTATCTAACATGATATCATCGTATACCACTAAATTGTTAATACTTCCATCGATGTCTTCCACGGAAGGGGCTTCCTCTATATCAGTAATAAACTCAATAAAATCTTCATCGATTTGAAATTCTTTTGCTTTCTCGTTAAAATCCTTTAGCACTTCATAGCATCGCTGATCGTCTACACTCGGGGCTATTAAATACAATTTGTTCCATTTCATCCATCTCGTTATCAAATTAAGTAGCAGTTGTGTCTTTCCGCTTCCAGATGGTCCGATTATAATCATTCTAATTGAATTCGGCAACATTTCATGATGTTTAATAGGTTCCCGTCGTCGGGTAGCTGAATAATCAATTATATTCATGCCGTTATATATAAATTATGGATCTATATTGTGTGAAGTGTAAAAAACGTACTGGCACAGATGACTTGACGACGATTACAACTAAAAATAACCGATCAGCGCTTTCTGGTAAATGCGTACAATGTAGTACAAAGAAATTTAGATTTGTTTCTAAACCCAAGGAACTCAAGGAACCTTTAAAAAAAAACGAGGAGGTGATATCGCAGCCAAATTAGCAAAACTCCCTGGAACCCCATGGGCAAAATACCCCGGAGAAAAGCACCTTCCAGGATATAGCTACTGTGGACCGGGAACAAGACTTGATATCAGACTCAATGATCAAAATCAGCCCCGACCCGGTGAGGAACCAATAAACGCTATTGATAAGGCCTGTCACCTTCATGATGTATCTTATAAAAGCAGTAATCTGCAGCACAGGCATCTAGCAGATGTGAAATTAATTCATGCGTTAAATGCTATTTCTGATAAATCTTTCAAAGAAAAATTGGCTTCCTTTTTGATAAAATCGGCTATGAAAAGTAAATTGATGTTAGGTGCTAGTAATTAATAACAACATGGAATCTATTTATTATTCCCCAAGAGGATACTGGAGGGGTAAATCAGCAATCCATAAACTCGCTAGCGCTGCAAAAGTGAAAAAAACCACTGCGGCTCATTGGTTATCCAAACAGGAACTATGGCAAATTTATCTACCACCGCCTAAACAAATCAATTTCTCGCATTTTGATGTGACCGGACCCAATGAAGTTCATCAGGCTGATCTATTATTTCTGCCACATGATCGTGGTTACAAATACGCATTAACCGTAGTTGATATTGCAAGTCGATACAAAGAAGCAGAACCGTTAAAAACAAAATCAGCCACTGAAGTGGCTTCTGCATTTGAAAGGATTTATCGAAGGAGTCCTCTGCACTGGCCAAATCTGTTACAAGTTGACCCGGGCAAGGAATTTCAGGGTGCAGTGTTATCTACAATGAAATATCACAATGTCGCTATCAGACGAGGGCATACTGCACTGCATCGTGATCAGGCCATTGTAGAACGATTTAATAAAACCCTTGCTGAGCGGTTATTTGGATATCAATACGCAAAAGAATTCATCCAAGAAAAAAGATCCCGTGAATGGGTTAAAAGGTTACCAGCTGTGATTACTGCACTGAATAACGAGATTACTAGAACCATCAACATGAAACCTATCAATGCGATTAAAAAGAAGTCAATACCTGAAATGGAAATTCAAAAAGATTTTAGCGTTTCCCAACCAATTCTTGGTAGTAATGTCATTGTGAGGTACTTATACGAACCAGGAGAGCTTGAGGGTGGCACAAAAAGGGCTACTGATCCTATTTGGAGTGTTACTGCACATAAGATATCTAGTATAACACGATCTACGGGTAGACTTCCAATCTATAAACTGGATTCAACTGCCCCTCAACGGGGTTTTACTAGACAACAATTACAAGTGATACCTGAGGATACTCAATTACCACCGCATGGGCTTAACTAGCACCCTTGCGTCTATTGCACTCAAGACAAGTCAACATCACATTATTTCTGACATGACCGAGATTGTTATTTTTTCTGTCCACGGTGAATTCGCGAGGATCCTTATCCGAATACTGCCAACGCATTATACAATTGCAACTCGCGCAGTGATTATTCTGTTGTTGCTTCAGAGTAATTATTAATTCAGCATCAATATCAAATTCTCGTTGTTTTTTTTTTGTCTTGTTGTTTGTAACCGGAGAGTTTTTTTATCAATAATATCATCTATTGTGGTGTCATTATCATCGCCAATGATTTCATCATCGAAGACAATTCTTCGAAGTTGATTTATTTTTCGTACTCTAGACACTGCGAGATAGACTAAATTCGACCATTCTATGCGATTATCTACCATCCAAACAGTTGTATCCGATATAGTCAATCCCTGTGAAGAGTGTATTGTTGCTGCATAACCTAGCGTCCATGGGGATTTATTAGCACGCAATGCATCTTCAACGACATTGATATCAACCAGCACAATATCATTTAATACGAGAATCTGTCTTTGAAATCCTTCGGATTTTGGTCCTGGAATATCAACTTCGATGTTCTGTTTTCGTGTATCCGATGGCCTATAACATAACGGTACTGGAAGTGTTGCAAATTTTTGTTTATGCAATTCAAATAACTTCATCTGAAGTGTGTCCCTGACTATTTTTCTACTTGCAATGATTAAATCATTTGGTCTCCACGCTTCCCAAAACTCATTCATGGGAGTTTCCGAAATTATTTCACGGGCTATTTCACACTGGATTCTATCCGGTTGTAATCTAATTAATTTCTTAAACTCTTTTAATTCATTATCAAGTGATCTATGATCAGTATCAATTTCTTCATAATAGTCTACAAAACCCTTTAGCCATTCATGGGGAGATGCACCGACAAATGGCGGTGGTTGCCCGTGATCACCGCACATGACGACTTTTGTATTCTTCAATAACAACCACTCAAGAAATATTTTTAAGACATCTTCGGACACTGTGTCTATTTCATCCCAAATGATAATTTCAGGAATAAATTTCTCTCCCATGCGCTCAGGAGTCCATTTATCTCCCTTCCATCTAAAGAAACTATGATCAGTGCAGGCATTTACCCCTCGTTGTTTCATCTCTCTGGCGAGTCTGTGAGTCGGTGTTAGCACAATCATGTTAGAAACGCTAGCGTTTCCACGACGGAATAACTCAATTGCCCGGGTTGTTTTTCCTGACCCGCCACAACCGTTTAAATAAACTGTTTTATATCTACAGATTGGATCAGAAATCGGTGGTGCACTAGAAAATTCTGAACACTGATTGCTTTCTAAGTAATTATTTTCAATGGTAACATCTGCTGATGGAATATAATCATGAAGCATTTCCTTCTTAATTCTCCATGACCCCCAATTCTCGTTGCCAGTAGCCTTAAAATCAGCCATTTTGCTATTTATGTAAAATGAGTCAGTAGCAACTCTAACTGCGGTGGTAGAAAATCTATTGATCATTGAAAATAAATTAATAGAAGCATAACCAAGCATAGAAGCTCTCAAATATGTGTACTGCGGATGGTATCCATCAGTGTAAGTAACAATTGTACCCAATTTGGTTCCATCGGACATAAATGCGTCCTTACGATTGACATATAAGCCCCTATTCGTTAAATCTTTGATTACAAAATCGTATTCAGCATTGTCTATAATCAATCGTGAAGAATATCTCGTATTATCATCTTTGCCACCTTGGGTAAATTTACCGATTATTCTTCGTCCAAGATCTTTTGCTTCATTGTTTCTGATTTCAAATAACTGTCTGGACCAATCCATGATTTGTTGTTCATTAAAATCAGGAAACAGTTTTCGCTCTTCGCTAATTATTTTTTCTAGATCAGGTTGTGGTAACCAGACTGATTTCTGTGCTCGATAGGATATAATTGCTTCACTGACAATTAATGATTTTAACATCTTACAATCAAGCATATACCGTAATAACACTATTGGCATCCAGTGTTTTTCAGACATGTGTTTACCAATCCAAAGATAACTACACGGATGAAGTCCTTCAGCCATTTCAAATGATACTACACAAGCGAATCCGGTTAAATCGAAATGTGGCAGTGGTCCATTAATAGCAACACGGGTCATTTCGTGTGTAGGGTGTCCAAATCGTTTGAAATATTTCTCACACTCTCCATACCCAAGAAAACTTCCTGGATAACATGCAATCATATCAACTGAAATAACGGTATCAGCGGTGTATTTTGTGTTCCATAATCCTCCATGGCTGTATTCAAGACAGGACAATTTGACATCTGATAAGAACTCACTTCGGGTTGGTTTCCACGCGTTTTTCTTCCTAGCAAAATGTGCTACAACTGATGGAAGTGTAAAACAGTTTGCTAATAATTGATCGTTGTCTTCCCCCAGAGAACTCTGGGGAGAAAACTCACTAGGTAGTTGTTTCATTTGATTATGCAGCTCTTCAGTACGGTATAATTCTCCGTTGGGCCTTACAAACTGATCAAATCTACATTCTTCGTCTGAAGTACTATGAAATAGCCACACTGACACAGAATCGTTTTTACTCAAATGGTAAATAGCATCAAATAATTTCTGCTCTGAAAAAAACTCTTCGGTTCCAAACAGATATTTTACGGTTCTATCCCGTGGGAATATTGTTACTGCAGATGACCACGCGTGTGCGTTATGATCAATAATTTCAATGGGAGCTCCCTGTGATTTATATTTCGATTCGTATAATACTTCTCCGGTGATTGTCCTTACCGATATTGGAAATCTCAATGATGTTTCTAATTTGGCTATATCTTGAATTGTTGCCCCATGCTGTTTCACTGTCAGTTCCCATTCGGTTATTTTTTTTCGTCTTAGATCAGTTAGTTTATTTCCCCGGGACGCATTTGTGAAGTGTTCTATTATTCGTGTTGCTACACAATTGAGCCCTGTCGAATATTTCATGGGTGCTAGTTTTGAAATATCAGGTTTTTCATTGAGCGGATATATCCCGTAAACAACTACTGTGACAGGATAAGATCTTTCGTAGTAGGGTTTATCAAGTCCAGTCAAAATTCCTGGTTTTGAATCCTGAGTCACAGTGACAGTTTTTTTGTCCTTAAGAATAGGCTCGTATTTGTCCCTAATGATCCATTTTCCATTATCACGGATAAGGAATTTTATTCGAAAAAAATTTCTTTCTTCCCCAAGACGTGAGATTATCACTGCTGCTTTTTCATCATTCATGGTAGCGTCAACAACACCATCAATTCGAAATGTTGACCAACAATGAGCTGCCCCATCACGCTTGAATTCATTAAAACAGTCTCTGATTTTACTAATCAAGGTTCTATCAAGAATTTTATTCTTTGGTGTATCAGAAACTCTATCAAGATTGAATTGAACACTTTTCCAGGGCTTAATTTTCGATAATCTCTCGAACTCCTCCATACTATAATTAAAACAAGTATTTAAATGAAAGATTTAAGTATAATGAATCATTGCAAATGGCTTATGATTGGATCAGTGACACCGTGTAACAAATCATGCAGAAATGAATTCTGTTGGTATCATATGCAAAGCTTTCGTCGTGGAAGCCTTGGTCCGTTACCCTGTATTCGATGTGGGGTTGGGGTCAGGGGGAGGTCGCAATTATGCGTTATGTGTGGAGGCAAACGATACAGGGAACTAAAACGCTATTATGATAAAAGAATAAAAAATACTGTCATTGACCCCAACGATGACAAAATAATAAAGACTGCTCAATATTATATACAGAGACTTATAATTAAACCAAACAATGAATTAGAAAAATAGTGTTATTATACAAATGAACCAAGAATTCAGACCTCACCCCTCCGTGCTTGTTAATTATGAAGCATTCCGTAATGGTATTATCAGAAAATTCGATTTTCGTATGTGTCTATAACACCAAGGGAGACAACTCTTAAATGATATAACCAAGGGAGTTATCATTGTGATTTAGCTTCTGAGTATTGTTTTATAGGAAAAGAAATATTTTCTTTTTTTTTAGTGTTTAAGTCAAATATTCTGTCTCATGTGCGATTAATGCGTATTTCATAAACATAGGATGTGATCCGGAGATGCAGGCGTTACAGGATAACACACGTGTATACTTTCTCCCTTAGATTGTGTTAACTTGTTTAATGGGTATTGTGATTCAGCGCTGGGCATTGTTTTGTAAGAAAAGAAATGTTTTCAAACAATTATATTCTTTGTTTTAGTGTTTAAGTCAAATATGCTGTCTCATTTAAATACTGTGAAACACCATTAATAAGTAATTCAAGAAAATAAAATAGCATACCTTGCGGATTGATGTATTAATTCCCTTTATATACAATATGAATAGTTACAACATATATACGTTAAAAAACGTTATTCTTTATAGACGTGAACAGTGGTCTAACGGTATCGTGTTTGGCTTGTAAATCCAGACAATTATTCTTCACATGTTCGCGCCCCATAGCAGACAATTGTCTGATGGTGAAACGGTTGGATGTTTTTTTTTCTATTTAATTGAGGGGAGGAAGGCACCCCCTCTGTGTTTTTTACATTCACATAACATGCAAACCCATGCTATCAAATTTACGGTAGCGGTGGGTTGTCGGTTTTTGACAACTTAAGCAACCATGAATTTGATTTCATGGGTTGCATGTTGAATGTGTAAACACATAAATGCCCTAAAATAAATAACATCCATGGATGTAATTAGCTCTCCGTCACATTTGGGTAGCCCCGTATGGTGTTCAAAATGAATTACCGGCCAAAAAAAGGTTTGGATGCACATTGGGTAACCCCAGAATGAATTATAGGCTAATAGAAACGGTCATAGGGTCATATCTCAAAGAGCAAAAACAAAAAAAAAACATTCTGATATAAAACAGAAACAGAAAAATGCTCTAACAAAGGACCCTATGAAAGACACAAAGGCCTAATAAGGGACCCAATGAATGCAAATAGAACCAAAACGGCCTATATCAAGGGGGCCAAATGACTGATAATCGCTCATCATGGTTGATATTTATTTTTGTCTGCATTTATATTTATATATACAGAATTAATTTTAAAAAATATATTTATATATACAGAATTAATTTTAAAAAATATATTTATATATACAGAATTAATTTTAAAAAATATATTTATATATACAGACTGAATTTTTAAAAAATATATTTATATATACAGACTGAATTTTTAAAAAATATATTTATATATACAGAATTAATTTTAAAAAATATATTTATATATACAGAATTAATTTTAAAAAATATATTTATATATACAGAATTAATTTTAAAAAATATATTTATATATACAGAATTAATTTTAAAAAATATATTTATATATACAGACTGAATTTAAAAAAATATATTTATATATACAGAATTAACTTTAAAAAATATATTTATATATACAGAATTAATTTTAAAAAATATATTTATATATACAGAATTAATTTTAAAAAATATATTTATATATACAGAATTAATTTTAAAAAATATATTTATATATACAGAATTAATTTTAAAAAATATATTTATATATACAGAATTAATTTTAAAAAATATATTTATATATACAGACTGAATTTTAAAAAATATATTTTTATATACAGAATTAATTTTAAAAAATATATTTTTATATACAGACTGAATTTTTAAAAAAGATATTTATATATACAGACTGAATTTTTAAAAAAAATATTTATATATACAGACTGAATTTTTAAAAAAAATATTTATATATACAGACTGAATTTTTAAAAAATATATTTATATATACAGAATTAATTTTAAAAAAAATATTTATATATACAGACTGAATTTTTAAAAAAGATATTTATATATACAGACTGAATTTTTAAAATATTAACGGCTCATTTATTTTTGAAAAATGAATTAGAAATATGTATTATCATATATGAATTCTGAAATTATGAATAGCATCATAGTTGAAATTGCAAAATTGAAAAATCAGAATATTAAATTGTCAGATGGGTTAAATCCTGATCAAATCAAGTCGGATTTTCAGGATATAGAATACGGAGTTAGCACTAACAAGTATATGTTACCAAAGAAATATGCACTCATCAAAAAAATTCAAAATTCTATTCGAGACTCTCTTGCATTTTCCAGTGAAGTAGATGTGTTTGTTCCGTTATATACTATCGTGGAAGGAATACGAAAAGAATTGGGTAACGAATATGAATTGAAAAAGGAAGTTAATTCTAAAATTAGAAACTTACGAGCGTTAATTCAAGAAAATGAACTATTTTGATTGACCGGCCCTCAAAAGATTTTGTCAGACAGTAAAATCTCCTTGAGATTTTCATTTTTTTTTTTGTCATTTTTTGATTGAATCAGTGAAAATATTTCACACTGCGAAAATAAAAATATTTCACAGCAATAAAAAATTGGACCGTTAAGGATGGAATCATCGATGGGAAAAATTGTTTTACAATTGAAAAATGGTTTCTGATTTCAAATAATGGTCAATGAAGCATTAACGACCCGATTGGCTCGTGAACGACTGGATGCAATTAAGAAATTTATACCAATTCGCGACTCTGTCAGGAATAAACTGCAACAACGACAGAGTTTACAAACTGATTTTGCTCTGGGGTCTGAAGAGTTGTTTAAACCAGTAACCACAGCAACGAAGGGGGTAGAGCGTGCTATACTGGGAGATGGTCCCGAGACGGGAAAATCTGTTATTGGTGAACTTGAAAAAATAGCAGCGAAAACTGAACAAACAAAACAAATAGAATCAAAGAGAACAGTAGATGATTTACGCATGAGATTTAACGAAGAAGGGTTAGCAGCAATTGATGAGACTGATCCAACAGAAATTCCTACGCTTGTTGTTACGTCCTATGAAGACAGAAAAAAAATGTTGAAACCAGAACAACATAAGTTTGTTAAGAATTTCACTCACTGGGCTGATATATTCTATAAAATCAAAACTGGAAAAAGTCAAAAAAAGACAGATAGTGCATCATACATTGAATATATCAGGATGGTGGATCACGTGTATAATCAATACGAAGAGTTTAAACAACAACAAAAACCGCCAAGATTGCAAAGAAAGCGACATCAAACTGCAAAGAAAATATCTTTTTCACCTAAAAAACAACAACTACCACCTGATGATGATGATGATACTCTTGATTATTTACAAACCACGGATACAGACAAACTAGATGAAGCAGCTGGTTATAGCGGAAGTGGGTTAGGAAATCCAAGGATTGGAAACACTTGTCCTGATAGTGTTATCAATGATATATCACGATTAGATGTTCTCATCGGAGGAAAACGAGCTGGAAATAACTCTCCAGAAATAATTAATGAAGCAGCTGATATCTGTAAACGGTTATTTGCCGGCGGTATCATGGATATCAAAACATATCGAGATTTCATTGACGAGTTAGCAAATGGGTATCATAGCGATTAAATAACAATTGAAAACACTATTGTTTTTATAATAATGATTATACACTACAATCATGATAAACCAACCCTCGTCTATGTAGTTAATTCACGGTTTCCAGTTTATAGAGCATACTACGGAGATGGCCTCGGCAAGACCATTTTAGGATTCTTTTCAAGAACGGCCCCAAAAGTGATGCCGTTAGCTAAACAACTAGGAATGAAAGCCATTGATGTTATTCGTGATAAGGGTATTAGTACTGTTGGAGATCTTGCCGGGAAAGCGTTTTCAACTGCGAAGGATAAAATAACATCATTAGTGAGACGAAAAGAGAAACAGGTACCATTGCCATCTACAGCAGAGATGCCTGCGAGTGTCAGTAAAATTATAAATAACGCAGTAGATGAAAAACTAGCGTCGATGGTAAATCAAGAGGACCAAAATAACATGACAGCAAACATGATAGCAGGAAGTGGCTTTAAAAAACCACGTAGAAAGCGCTAGCGTTTTTCACGATGAAATGGAAAATCCGATTTAGACTCTGATAAATAGAATAAAATGTTCAAAAGGTCATCTGATCCAGCATTTGATATGGATGCCCCAGTGCGTAAAGATGATTCTGTACGCGATTTTCAATTTTATTCTTATCACGCAGTACAACCAGATCTCCGATCACGAATTGAACTTCAAGTTCATGATACCAGTAAATACTTTTTGCCTTGTGAAGCGTTTATTGAAGTAGAAGGAGAACTTGTAACAAATGTTGCAGCTGATACCCCATATGACATTAGCCCAACTACCCGAGTTGGTTTTGTTAATAACGGTATCATGGCGTTATTTGAAAGCGCTAGATATCTCATTGATGGAAAAGAAATTGAATCCATTGACCGTGAAGTTGATGTGGCTACAACAATCATAGGGTTAGCAAGATATTCTGATGATTATTCAAGATCAGCGGGTCCATCTATGATGTTTGCAAAGGATATTACTGATAACGCTGAACACAACCAGTATTCTAGAGTCAAGGCAACACAAGTCACTGCAGTTAATCCAGCACCAGCCGGATATACAAGACCACCTGTTGATTTTGATGTCATAAATACTATTACTACTTACAATCTAGGATTTGCAACACGTGTATCAACATTACAAGGGCAGCGTCGACAATTTTCATGTGCAATTCCACTGCATCATATATTCGGATTCTGTAGAAACGTCCGAAAAGTTATTTATGGAGCTAAACACACAGTAGCGCTTGTACGAAAGGGTACTGATAATGATGCAATATGGCGTGATGCTGCTGTTCCTGATGGTAAAGTCGTTTTAACAAAACTATCATTGTGGATGCCAGTGTTAACTCCATCAATCACAGCAGAAGAAAAATTGTTATCATTTATGGACCAAGGAGGAAAGTCGTTATTGAGTTGGTTATCAGTGACTACGGATACTAAACAAGACAATGTTAATGGTACATTCACATGGCACCTGGCATCAAAACAAGGGGTTTCAGCTCCACGTCATATATTTATTGCATTACAGAATAATGAGCGAGTTGGTAATCAACAACGAAGTCATATGATATTTGATCAGTTAGGTGTTAATGAAGTCTCGCTGAGAATAAACGGACAACAGGAACCATCTGAAGATGTGCAACTTGATTACGGTCAAAATCATATTGCACGTGTCTATCATAACCTGTTGTCATTTATGGCACGTGATCAAAATGTGGATACCGGTTTGCAAATATCACAATGGGATTTCAAAAGCCTCTATCCGATTTATTACTTTTCGCTGGAACATCTCGACTTGGTGAGACAATCTGTCGTTGATATACACTTCAGAGCCCGTGTAACCCGTCCTGGTGGTATTATTAATTATAGAGCGGTTGCTGTCATTCTCAGTGATAAATCAATGCTACTTGAAGGTGTTGGAGGAAGAATGAGAGTGGTAGATGCACCAGTGGAAAATATGTAATTGAAAATCCGAAGGATATTTCCATTGAATGGTTTTACGATTTAGAATCAATCAATTATGTATAACATGTCATATAGTGTTATTAGTGTTGCGTTAACTCCTGGTCAAATCAAAAAATTGCAATCAGAATCGGCTAAAAAATGTGGAACCACAATCACGTTGAAACCTAATCAAATGACTGGTGGTGCAAATAAATTATCGCTGACAACTCGTCAAGTGAAACATTTCAATGATGCTTTCAAGGATAAAAAAGGAGTTCAGATTACTCTTTCTGCGGCTGCTATCAAAAATATGATAAAAACAGGTGGTATATTTCCGTTGTTTGCTGCAATACCAGCATTGGTTGCGGCAGCAGCCCCAGCAGTAGCAAAAGCGGCCGCATTGGGGGTAGTTGGAGGCTTGGGAACAAAAGCGGTACAGAGCATTGCTGAATCATATGAACCGAAGAAAGGTCAAGGGTATAAAAAAAGGGAAAGGGTCTAAGACTACCAGGAACCCCGTATTCATGGTACAGCGGAAAGGGTCTAAGACTACCAGGAACCCCGTATTCATGGTACAGCGGAAAGGGTCTAAGACTACCAGGAACCCCGTATTCATGGTACAGCGGGAGATCCGTTCACGGATCAGGCCTGAGACTACCAGGAACGGTTTATTAATTGAGGAACCTATGGTTCCCAAATCTTCAATTTCCGAACCTATGGTTCCCAAATCTTCGATGGTTCCAATGTCCAATTTTGATTTAATGGATGCTGCTAAAAAACTAGTGATTAAAAATTTCAGAGGTGTTTTTATGAAAGATCAATTACCACATCAACCAAACAAAACTGAAACAGGTATTATTAATCTCGATAACAGCACCGGACCTGGAACTCACTGGGTTGCATACGCTATTGATCCACGTGGGATTGTCTATTTTGATTCATATGGATTAGCCCCACCAAAAGAGTTTATGCGTTATATAAAAACCCTTCCAATGAAGACTTGGTATTCTACGCTACCAACACAACAAATCAATGACCCACCAATATGCGGCAGTGAAGTATTAAATGTCCTTGACGCTATTTCAGCATCTAGAAAATCACCACACATTGTCGTAAATGACTACACTAGTAATCGCTTTTTAGAGAGAGATATATAAAATATCATGATTGATATTTGGGGGAGACCTCTGAAACCCAAACCCGATGACACTGCAACTCCTGATTCTATCAAGGATATAAAAAAAAAAAATTAAAGATGAAATCGCTGAGACGTTGAACTTAACAAGTGTTGACCCGAATGAAATAGTTGTATTTCAAGACAAACAGGGTAAATTGAAATCCAGTAATATTTCTCTGGATGATATTTTGGTTAAACAACAAAACGCAATCGAGGATACTATCGCGTTATTTTCCGATCAGGGTAAATTGAAAACCAGTAATATTTCTCTGGATGATATTTTGGTTAAACAACAAAACGCAATCGAGGATACCGTTGCGTTATTTTCCGATCAGGGTAAATTGAAATCCAGTAATATTTCTCTGGATGATATTTTGGTTAAACAACAAAACGCAATCGAGAACACCGTTGCGTTATTTTCCGATCAGGGTAAATTGAAAACCAGTAATATTTCTCTGGATGATATTTTGGTTAAACAACAAAACGCAATCGAGGATACTATCGCGTTATTTTCCGATCAGGGTAAACTCAAACCGGGTGTACTTTTTTCGACGATTACAGATCGATTTAAAACTCTTAACGATTCTGCGTTAGAACTATCAACACTTCAATCTAAAACCGAAGAACACATAAAACAGTTTACCGCATTTCGTAGAAATATCATTGATAAATTTATTGGAACTACATTCGATAAAATTGAACTAAAACTCTCTGATATTAAAAAATCCATCGATGAGACGAAAAACTTCATCGAAGCCGTCAAAGGTGATCTTTCGAGGATGATAACAGTTATTGAAAAAACAAAAATTCCTCATGAGAAAACCAACAACGTGGTATACACAATCCAACACGGATCATTTGAGTGGACACCTGAAAACAACAAATTAGACATCACTGCAACAGTTAAGGGTATTTATCGATTAACAAAAGTGAGAACGACTCAATTTAATATTTCATCGTCCAGTTCATCCGGGGTCAATAATACGATTTCAACGATCATCGACAAGGATACAACTGAACAGTTCACGTTAATAGCTACTGATAAAAATTTGGTTAGGGTTACAACAACGTGGTATGTGGAATTCGTAGCGGATTTAAGTTGAAAATTGCAAAGCAATTTCACTAACGGTTTCAATTGAAAACGCTAGCGTATTTAAAATAAAAAATGATTTCATCATCGCAATATCGCTATGATCAGGTCAGAGAGTATCAAACTAGACTCAAAACCTTGTCTGAGGAGTATGAATTGAAAATTAAAAAATATCGCAGGAGAATTACCGCAATTGATGTTACTGTGTACGCTGTGAGTGGTGTAATCACCGGAGCTGGTATTATACTGTCTTCAGTGACAATGATGGCTCCGATAGCTGTTCCAATTTGCATTTCTGCGGCAACAACAATCGCTGGAATAATTTCAATAATCACAAAAAAAATATCCTCATGCAGCCAACGGAAACTACAAGACTACATAATTCAATTTCATGTTGTGTCCACTGCATACTCGCAATTATCCTCATTGATATCGTCATCGCTCGATGATACAATTATATCAGAGAGTGAGTTTTCAGCGATGGTAGATATATATGATTCTGCGATGTCAAAATTAGAAGTACAAAAACATGAGTATAATAACAATGACAACACAGATGGAATTACTTCAACAAATAGTGGAGAACACAAACCCAGTACAAACAAGCATGATCTCAATAACCTCAACGAATCCAGAATTCAGTGTGAATTTCCCCTCTCCGGTCCCAGTGAAGGAAATCGCGCTAGCAAAATTACGAGTATACCATAGTTGGCCAAATATCAGATCAAAATCATTTGGTGGTCAACAACCCAATAATTCACTGGTATTTGCAAATAAGAATAAACCCGACGGTACCCTAGACTGGAACGTTGTTTCCATACCAACCGGATCATACCAAATCGAACAAATCAATAACGAATTCGCGCGTAGAATAAAATCGATTACTGGAAAAGAATCAAAAATAGCTATAACGGTTCATGAGCCAACACTATCATCTGCCATCGAAATAAGCACAGAAGGATACGTCGTAGATATCTATCAGAGTTCTATTAGAACCGTACTAGGATGGCCTGAATTACCACCCGGTGGAAAAACCGTTAAATTACCAGAACCTCAAAAAACCGATTATATCACCGACAGGATAAAATCTGATAATCCAATAAAAAGCTATAGATATTATGATAAGTCATATTTTTTCATTAGAGTAGAATATGATGAAAGAGTACGACTTATTCATCATCTTGCTAACCGGGATAAAATCACTGAAAATTTCACAGCTTTCAATAACGATATTTCGTTGTTGTTTATATCACTTAGATCCGGCACTCTCACCCGAGATGAATTTATCAGTGTCGTAGAAACATGTAACAAAATCATCAATGACATGGAAACATTTCATTCACAAATTATTCAAGAAGTATTAGGTGACAGTAGTCCTAAAACAAGAGATTTATTTGCAATAGAATATAGGATCCGCATAGGAGATATTCCAACATTCAAACTTCCAGGATATAATATCTCAGAACTACAAAAATCTCTCGATGATGCCATCGATGAAGGTTTCAAAAAAATCCATGATACGTGGAAAAAAACACCATCACAACCACAAACAACTATCCTGACCCATAATAATGACCCAGACGGTGGTGGCAGGCATATTGCTCCGTTCAATGTGAATATTTCAACGGTGATTGCGCTCAATTTAGTATGTGATGTGATCGAAGGAAGCTATCAAATAAATTTAGAACGATCAAATCAAGCTCAGCAGGGATATATTTTGTATTCATTTGCACCAACAGCTCCTCCAGGGTTTTTAATAATTGAGTCCCCGGTGAATCCAGTCTATATGCGATGTCATAATAATTCATTAACCAGAATTAATTTCAAACTCACTGACCAGTCTAATAATCTGATTGATTTACAAGAGGAGGTTTTACAAATTAGTCTGTTTGTGAAATCCTAAGGGGATTTTCGTCCTAAGGACTTGATCAAATATTCGGTTAACCTAGAACTGAAAGTTCTAGCAGCAGAGGGGGCGAGTGACAACGACGTTGCGACGCGAATGTTTTCAGACAAGGGTCGGAGACTTATTTTTTCGCGAGAAGGGTCTAGTGTTATTTTGGAGGGGGTATAATCAAAAATAAAAACAAAAAAAAGTTGTCTGATTCGCCCCCTCTGCTGCTTGGGTCATTATTATGTTTGAGGATTGTTGTCTGTGGTTGTGGTGCTGTTTTCTTCCATGCGTCGTGGATTTTTTTGAAACCTTCATCGATGGCATCATTGAGAGATTTTTGTAGTTCTGAGATATTATATCCGGGTAGTTTAAATGTGGGAATATCTTCTACGCGTATATTATATGCTGTCGAAAACTCCGTTCTCGTTTTAGGATTAGTGTCACTGAGTAACTCTTGAATAATTTGTAAATGATATGTTTCCATGTCATCGATGATTTTATTACATGTTTCTACGACGCTGATAAATTCATCTCGGGTGACAGTACCGGATTTAAGAGATATTAACAACAGCGGAAAATCAATATTCATCTCTGTGAAATTTTCAGTGATATTATCTTGTCGAGTTTGATAATATCTGACGCGATTTTCTATTATTCCAGTGAAAAAATTCAACTTGGTGTATTCGTTATAACTTTTTACTGGATTATCGGATTTTATTCTGTCAGTAACATATTCTAATTTTTGTGGTTCAGGTGGTATGTTAACTTGTCGAGGTGGTATTTCAGGCCAACTCAACACTGTTCTTAACGAGCTGTTATAGATATCTACGACATATCCCTCTGTGCTTATTTCAATCGCGGATGATAAAGTCGGTTGATGAACTTTAATAGCAGTTTTCGATTCTTTTCCAGTAATCGATTTTATTCTACATTGTAATTCAGCATCAATTTGTTCAATTTGGTACGACCCAGTTGGTATAGAAACAACGTTCCAGTCTGGGTTACCGTCGTCTTTATTCTTATACGATAACACCAGCGAATTACTGGGTTTCTGCCCGCCAATGCAACCGATCTAATATTGGGCCAACTACGGTATACTCGTAATTTAGCTAATGCAATTTCTTTCACTGGAATCGGGGAAGGGAAATTCACACTAAATTGTGGATTTGTTGAGGTTATTGATATCATGCTTATTTGTACCGGAGTGGTATTTTCTGCTATTCGTTGAAGTAGTTCGAGTGACATTATTATTATCATTGTTTACAATTTCTAATTTTGATACCGCGGAATCATAAATACGTACCATCGCGGAGAACTCGTCTTCGGTAATTAATGAGTCATCAATCGATGATGATATCAACGAGGATAATTGCGAGTAACCGTTAGATGCTATTTGATGTTTTACTGTATACTCGTTGAGTTTTTCCTGAGAACATGATGATAATTTTTTAGTGATTGCATTTGCAACCCCAGCAATTGTTGTCACCCCGGATATACAAATTGGAACAGCAATGGGAGCTATCATTGTAACTGAAGACAGTTTAATACCAGCTCCGGCCATTACACCATATACCGAATACACTGTAACGTCAATGACTGTAATTCTCCTGCGGTATTTTTATTTTTATTTTTTATTGCATACTCCTCAGCGAGTGTTTTGAGTTTCATTGAAAATTCTTTGACTGTATCATAGCGACATTGTGACGGCCTTGATGTCATTTTTATTTTAAAATCGTTAGCGTTTTCAATTCAGATCTGCTACGAACTCCACATACCATGTTACTGATGCGTTATCTAGATTATCATCAGTGTTTGTTATTGTGAATGGTTGAGTTGCATCCTTGTCAATGATCGCCGATATCACGTTGTTGACACCAGATGAACTCAGCGATGATATATTAAATTGCGACTGCGACACTAGTGTTAATCGATAAATACCCTTGACAGCCGCATTGATATATAGTATATTGTTTGTAGGGGTCCACACAAATGATCCAGATCGAAGTGTGTATACGTTATTGCTTAAGCGATCATGAGGAATTTTTACCTTTTCAAGTCGCGGGAGATCGTTTTTGACCGTTGTAACATCCGTGTTGATTACTTCCAATTGCCTACCAAATAGAGTTATTTCATCGAATTTTGCAATGATGTTATCTAGAGTTGTTTTAATATCCTCCGGTTTGATATTGTTTTGTTAAAAAACTTATCAACGGTGTCATCGGTTCTGTTAAAGTTTTTTCGTAGTGCGCCAAAAGCGGCTATATGAGTATCGTAATCAGATCGCAATTTTGCTAAATTGTCGACGGCGGTTTTTATCGTTGCAAGATTCGGTGTGGTCACTGGTGGAACACAAAGAAATTCTTGTAGCGGTTGATTGAATTGAACAAATTCATCGCGGAGTGATTTTAATGAGTTTGCTGTGTTATCTACTGTTGTTAGTTTTTATGTGACCGTCGAAACAAGTACACCTGGTTTGAGTTTACCATCCTGAAACAGCGCAATAACGTTATCGGTGGCGTCACGTCTTCGTATTAAAATGTCATCCAATGACACATTACTGGTTTTCAATTTGCCCTGGCCATCTTGAAATACAACTATTTCGTTTGGGTCAACACTTGCTAAATTCAACGTCTCAGCGATTTCGTCTTCAATTATTTTCTTTTACATCCTTGATAGAATCCTCAGATGTTTCCGCTGTTGGTTTCGACATTGAAATAGAACGTCCCCAAATATCAATCATTATTGTTAGCGCACTTGTGTTTTCAATTTATGGATTTTTTCACTAAAAACCTCCCACTGGTATATTCGTTTACAACCATATGTGCTGGTTTCCACGGAAATCCAAAGGATTTTAATGATATCTCCGCGAGGACATTTAATACTTCACGGCCGCATATTAGTGGATCATTTAATTGTTGTGTTGGCAGCGTGGAATAAAAAATCGGAATTGAAAATTTTGATATATACCGCATAATCTCTTTTGGCGGGGCTAACCCATATGAATCAAAATAAACAATCCCACGTGGATCAATCGCGTATGCAACCAGTGAGTTCCCTCCCCGTTGGAGTTATCAAGATTGATGATACCGGTTTCAACGTTATTTGGTTTACTCGGTAATTGATCTCTCATAAAAACCCCTCTGAAGTTTTTTATCGCTAGTTTTTTAACAGCATCAATTAAATCACAATTGGACATGGGAATAATTGGTTTTTCCACTAATAAACCGTTCCTGGTATTCTTAAGCCGCTCCCGCTGTACCATGAATACGGGGTTCCTGGTAGTCTTAGACCCTTTCCCTTTTTTTATACCCTTGCCCAGCTGCTTTCTTTAGTGCCATCCATACCGCGTTACCAACGGCTCCTAACGCCGCCGCTTTCGCCACCGCTGGGGCAGCCGCTGCAATCAATGCTGGTATTGCAGCTAACAATGGAAATATACCACCTGATTTTATCATGTTGGCGATTGCAGCCTTCGAAAATACAATTTGAACCCCTCGCTTATTCTTTAGCGCATCATTGAAATGTTTGATTTGACGATCCGTCAATGATATTTTATGTGTACCGCCGGACATCTGCGCTGGTTTCAACGTTATTGTTGTTCCACATTCTTTAGCGGATTTTGATTTTAATTTCTTGACCTGACCATCAGTCAGCTTGTCACTAACAACACTATATGGAATTTTATTGTAAAACACATTTATGCTTTCAATTGATCTATTTGCGTGAAAATCGTATGGGGATCAGTATTTATAATCATATTCTCGACATCAACAGCAGCATTACCAGCATTATTATTTGGTCGTCGTACAATAAATTGAGTGGGTCCAGCAGTGTTTTTATTATCTTTTGCAAACATCATAGACGGACCTGCTGATCTTGTATAATCGTCAGAATGTCTTGCTAACCAAATTATTGTTGTAGCCACATTAACATCACGTTCTATAGACTCAATCTCTTATCCGACAATGAGATATCTTGCACTCTCAAATAGCGACATGATACCATTATTGACTAAACCGACTTTGGCACCATCTGGATACTGTGCGGGTACAGCAGGAGTATCAGTACGTTGTACAAGTTCTCCTTCTACTTCGATAAACGCTTCAGCGGGTAGAAAGTATTTGCTGGTATCATGGACTTGAAGTTCAATTCGCGATCGAATATCCGGTTGTACTGCATGATAGGAATAAAACTGATAATCGCGGACAGAAACATCTTTGCGTACTGGGGCATCCATATTGAACACGGAGTCAGCTGTTTTTTTAACATTATTATAATTATTATTCACATCAGTGTTTTCAATTGTGAAACTCATGAGTTTAACACTAGCGTTTTAACTCACGAGTTGAAAAATCGAACATTTTCACTCAAAGAGTTTCCATTACTTTGCAATCATCATCGTCGTCGTAATTTCAAACCGCTTCCAGCTATCATGTTTGCGATATCATCTTGGTTACTGTTCGCCAGCTAATTTTTCTTCCACTGCGCTATTTATTGCTTTGCTGACACTTGCAGGCATCACTGTTGTAGATGGCAACGGCAATGACGGTTGCTTTTTTCGTCGTCGCACCAATGATGTTATTTTATCCTTTGCTGCAGAAAATGCCTTTCCGGCAAGATTTCCAACAGCGTTGATTCATTTATCACGAATAACAACAATGGCCTTCATTCCTAATTGTTTAACTAACGGCGCCACTTTTGGGGCCATTCTTGTAAATAACCCCGCAATGGTATTGCCGAAACCATCTCCGTAATATGCTCTATAAACAGGCAATCGTTAGTTTACTACATACACGCTTGTTGGTTTATCATGGTTGTAGTGTATAATCATCTTGTTATAAAACTAGTAGTTTCCCAATTAGTGATTGAAAACTCTTCGAGTTTAATCGCTGTAATAATCGTGAGCGTCTCTGTGATTTTCAACTAATTCATCTATGAGTTCTCGATATACATCAATGTTTATAATACCACCTTGAAATAATCTCCTACAGATATCAGCTGCTTCATTGATTATTTCGACTGAGTTGTTCTATGCTCGTTTTCCACCCACAAGTACCTCTAACCGCGATATATCACTGAGAATATTACCAGGGCATGTCACGCTAACGTCAAAGACTCCAGGATTTCCAATCGAAGATTTCGCATTTGAATATCCGCTAGCAGTAACTTTTTTAGTTGTATCAGTTGCTTGACGTTTTTCTTTTTTTTCGCTGTTCTCTTAGTTCTCGCTGTTGTGTTTCTTGTTGTTGGTGTATATCATATTCATCAATCCCTTTCTAAGTTCTTTATATCCCAATTCTCTTTATTTTAACGGCCAATCCCCTTATTCGTTTTATACAACCAATCAGCCCATTCATCTCGGCTTATTCTACTGTTTTTATACTCGTCTTTTAAAAAGTCCCTTCTTGAATAAAAGCTTTTGGTGGCAAAATCACCAAAAGCCCTATAATCGCCGGATTTCATTAATTGAGGTTGTTTGATTTGTGTTATAGCCCCTTCGGTGAGTTTGTCTATAAAGGAAACACCTCTTTGAGTGGAAATTGTTTCAATTTCACCAACATTACCCTCTTCTGGTTGTGGTTCAGGCGCTGGTTCAGAATCATCAATATCAGCCAAACGTTCATACTCTAGTTGGGTTTTTAGTTCTTGTATCCCTTGCTGTGTTTTTTCAGTTTCTGTTCCTATTTTTTCGAGTACACCATGTTCAGGAACTTCTCGTCGCTGTCCTTCCACAGGGATATCTCCATATATCGCACGTTCTGTTGCCGTTTTTACATCTTTGGTCACGCTCGTTATTGGAGCAAACAGATGTTCACTTGAAACAGAAAAGTCAGTTTGCAGTTCTTGTCGTCGTTGAAGTTTATTCCGTACCCTTTCGGACTGGTAAAAACGTTTTAATGGCTGAAAGTCTCTCTCGTGCCAATTTAGTAGGTAATGCTTCTTCTGTCATTATTGCAAAAACCCACTGAATTTTCAAATACTAAATCGTGAAAATCGTTTACGATTTCAACAAGGATTTTTCACGATTAAAACTCTTCGAAAAACATTACTTTGATGGTCATTTGACTTTACAGGGGAAAAAAAGAATCATCCTTAATCGGCACAATCTCACCGATAAATTCCTGTGTAGGAATTCCCACGTGTGTTATACATTCGCGACGGGCTTAATCTGGGATTCTTCATTTATCAATTTTTTAATGTTACGAACTTTAGAGGCTATCTCGGATCTAATCTGGTACTGTTGCCCTAATTTCTGTCTAATTGATTCAACGATACTGAATGACTATGAATACATTAACGTCATTACGATACAACGAGGCATTAATTGATTTTTGTTTTGATTGATCATCGATATGCTCATATTCTGATATAATGCGTTCGCAGTCTAGATTTTCAGATAATACAATTCCGCGATTTTTCAAATTTGAAATTTCAGCAATTATATTATTTACATCTTGGATATCCATTATTATTATAATATATTTTATCTCCAATTTAAAAAAAATGAAAACCCCATTTGGCAATCTCGCTGGCGTCCTATGACGTCAGAGAGACCCAGAGGTTACTTTATTAACTTAATTAACTTAATTAAGGACACCACATACATGAAAATCCCATTTGGAAACCCCTTTCGCGTCAAATAACGTGAAAGAGACCCAGAGGTTACTTTATAAACTTAATTAACTTAATTAAGGACAGCACATACATGAAAACCCCATTTGGAAACCCCTTTCGCGTCAAATAACGTGAAAGAGACCCAGAGGTTACATATACGACAACACATCTTTGGAATTCCTTGGTTGCCTTCACATCCAAGTAAGCCCAAGGTGGACTCGAAACATAAATCTCCGGCGGGAGGCCTAACGTGATAAATGCCATATTAGACCGCCCAGAAGATATGCTTGGGATATCACTGTTAAGACAGTACAATGCCGGTAATCTCCATCGAGTGTTTGGCAGATTGTAGGTATACATATACTTAACTAACTTAATTAAGGATATATGATACAAACATGAAACGACTGGGCGGATCTTCTACGGCCATCCGACCAATCAAAAGCAACCCATGAAATCAACACGGTTGCATGATTGACAAAAGACAACCACGCGTCCTGTCAACGGCGTGGGTTAGTTTTGTTTGGTCGGATTGGCTTTTGAAAGCCCCAAGCTTAATACCTTTCATATGGTATATAAGGTGACTAATACGGCAGCGTCAATCCACAGGGTGTGTTATTTTATTTCCTTGAATACTTGTCAATGGTGTTTCACAGTATTTAAATGAGACCGATTATTTGAATAAAACACTAAAAAAAAGAATATAGCTGTTAGTTAACATTAGTTTTCATCGTAACGGATAATTAATTAATCGTAATAGACCCATGTCACGTAACTCTGTCATGCGACTTTGTCACTGGAGGATTTATCTCCCTTGATATATGAAAATTGTATCCTGTGTGTTGTCTTTTTTGAGAGAGCTGTTTGATAAATTCCTTCTGCTACTTTTCGTATTGAGGATATACAAATGTCAAAATATCTACTGGCTTCATTCATTGATTGAAATACTTATTCTACGTTAGTTTCTGTATCAAATGATATCACACTCTTTGCTTGTTTTGCGTGTTTGCCTTTTCTGCCCACTTTTGTATTCTAACTTTGAGTAACAACTCGTAAGTTATCCAATTTGTTATTTTGAGGGAATCCATCAATGTAATCAATCACAAATCCGTCCTTGATTAATCCATTAAATGCTTCATATGCGATTCTGTGATTAAGATATGTTTTATTTCCAACAGAAAATCGCAAATACCCGGCATTATTTACCTGTCCAACCGGCTTCTTTAGTCTGCGATTCCTAACAACACCATCACGGGATGCTTCATAATTAACAAGAACGGGGTGAGGTCTGAAATCTTGTCTCATTTGTATAATAATACTATTTCTCTAATTTATTATTTGCTTTAATTATAAGTCTTTGAATGTAATCTTGAGGGTTTTTTTTATAATTTTATCATCGTTGGGGTCAATGACGGTATTTTTTATTCGCTTGTCGTAATAGCGTTTTAGCTCCCTGTATCGTTTGCTGCCACAACTAAGACACAACTGCGATTTTCCCCTTACCCCCACCCCACATCGGAGACACGGGAGGGGGCCAAGGGAACCGTTGCGAACGCTCTGTAAATGAAACCCACAGAATTCGCTTCTGCATGATTTGTTACACGGGGTTGTTGATCCAATCATAAGCCATTTGCAGTGATTCATTATATATAAATTTCTTATTTAAATACTTGTTTTAATTATATGACTGAGGAATTCGAGATATTATCAGCAATTAAGGCTTCAAAAATATTAAATTCAATTTCGATAGAACCCTCAAAGATGTGCCAAAATGGGCAATAAATGATAAAAGCTTGATAAAAAAAATTCGTGACTGTGCTGTTGAATTCAAGCGTGATGGAGCATCTCGTAGCTGGTCAACATTTCGAATTGATAGTGTTGTTGATGCCACCATGACCGACGAAAAAGCAGCTACGATAATATCACAACTTGACAGCAAAAAAAGTATTTTTTTAGAGTGAAATTCATTATCCGTGTAGAATCAGGCGGTTGGATTATACGAGACAAATTTGAACCAATTCTCAAAGACAAGAAAACAGTCGTTGTTAGCCGTGATTCTAAGCCGGGTCTGTTAACTGGAATTGACAAACCATACTATGAACGAGCATACGCTGAAACAGCAGTTGTTTATGGGATATATCCGTTAAATGAAAAACCTGATATAGGAAAACTAAAACCAATGAAATACTCGTCGCCGGCGACCTCGTCGCTGAATTGTGTAGCAGAACGAATAACAGAGCATTTTACAAATGCATCCCGAGGGAACAAATTAACTGATTTACGGCGTAGTAAAATAGCTCAATGGGGTTTAACAGTCAAAGAGCGCGGAGCAACTATTAGCGATATAGCGAATTAGAAACATCACTGAGATTTCCAATAACCGTTATGACGATAACCGGAAAAGTATTATATGAATCAAAATATAACAAAAATGGAGCCCCAATTAAAATTATTGATCATAATGAACACGCATGAACGTCCGCGTTCACAATATTTCCACGGAAGAGAACAATAACGTATATAGCCACGGAATTCTTGGGAGAAGAATTTTCCAGGGATGGTTTTCTCGTTGAAGAGAAACTATTCGATGCTATTGCGTATTTGAGTAAAATCGACTCCGTGTCAGTGTGGTTACTTCGCAGCGCTGAAAATCAAACGGATATTTTTGATCAGTTTGTAAGACCAAATGGTGAAATATACCGCACTGAAGCGTTTCACAACAAGATGAAAGTATCATTTCAGTTGATATGGTTGCTTGTTATCCAGCGAGTTTTCTTGGTTATGGAGAGTGTACTGAGTATTTTAAACGATTTGGACACCCCGTACATGAAATGACACGTGTTGAGATTAATGGACCACTGCCTGATTTTGATTTAACCGGTTTTGCTCGTGTAGTATAATTTGAATTCGCAACCCATAGACTTGCAAGAGAAATAAAACAACGAAACGTTGAAGCTTGTACTAATCACAGCTTTTTTCGATACAAAGGTGATGAATGGACCCCTGAAAGCAAATATTGAAGTTAAAATTCCAGGACGCCTGACAGCGTCAGGAACAGAAAAAAAACACTAGTGTTAAATGATATTGTGTTGGTTGATATCAGTGCTGTCGAAGATGCATTGCGTGCTGATAAATCGCCATGGACGCTAGGTTACGTAACGGCGATACATTCCTCGCAGGAATTAACTATATCGGATACAATTGTTTGGATAGTCGATAATCGCATTGAGTGGTCAAATTTAGTTTATCTTGCAGTATCCAGTGTACGGCGAATAAAGCAACTTCGAAGAATTGTTTTAGATGAGGTCTCCACAATGGATGATATTGATGTTAAAATTTTTGATAAAAAACTCTCCGGTTACAAACAACAAGACAAAAAAAAAACAACGAGAATTTGAAATTGATGCTGAAGTAATAATTACACTAAAGCAACAACAGAATAATCACTGCGCGAGTTGCAATTGTATAATGCGTTGGCAGTATTCGGATAAAGATACTCGCCAATTTACCGTAGACAGAAAAAATAACAGTCTCGGTCATATCAGAAACAATGTGATGTTGACTTGTCTTGAGTGCAATAGACGCAACGGCGCTAGTTAAGACCATGCGGTGGCAATTGAGTATCGTCAGGAATCACTTGTAGTTGTTCGCGTGTAAAACTCCGCTGAGGGGCAGTTGAATCCAATTTATAGATTGCTGGTCTACCAGTTAATCGTGTTATAGTAGATATTTTATGCGTAGTGACACTCCAAATAGGATCAGTAGCTCTTTTTTTACCACCTTCGAGTTCTCCTGGTTCATATAAATATCTCACGGTGACATTGCCGAGAATTGGCTGGGAAACGCTATCTTTTTGTGGTTGTGGTATATACCCTTTTGTATTGCGTTGTTAGGTTTCATATTGATTACTCTGGTAATCTCGTTATTTAGCGCTGCAGTATGTCCTCGTCTGATGGTGACATTATGATGTTTCATTGTAGATGCAACCACACCTTGAAATTCCTTGCCAGGATCAACTTGTAATAGATTTGGCCAGCGTAGTGGACCTCGTCGATAAATCCTTTCAAATACAGAAGCTACTTCAGTGGCCGACTTTGTTTTCTATGGCTCTGCTTGTTTGTATCGACTCGCAACATCAACTACGGTTAGCGCGTATTTATAACCGTCGTCATGTGGTAAAAATAATAAATCAGCTTGATGAACCTCATTGGGTACGATAACATCAAAATACGAGAAGTTGATTTGTTTAGGACGCGGTAAATAGATTTGCCATATAGCCTGTTTGGATAACCAATTATCCGCAGTGGCCCTTTTCACTTTTGCGGCGCTGGCGAGTTTACTGATGGCTGCTTTACCCTTCCAGTATCCTCTCGGAGAATAATAAATAGATTCCATATTATTAATTACCAGCACCTAATATCAATTTGCCTTTCATAACTGATTTTACCAACCATGAAGCCAACTTTTCTTTGAAGGATTTATCAGGAATAACATTTAACGCGTGAATTAATTTCACATCTGCTAGATGTCTGTGTTGCAGATTGCTGCTTTTATATGCAACATCATGAGCATGACACTCCTTATCAATAGCGTTTATCGGATACTCACCGGGTCGGGACTGATTTTGATCATCAAGTCTGATATCTAATCGTGTTCCGGGGCCACAGTAGGTTCATCCTGGAAGGTGTTTTTCTCCTGGATACATTGCCCATGGGGTTCCAGGGAGTTTTGCTAACTTGGCTGCAATATCACCTCCTCGTTTTTTTTTTTTAAAACATCTCCGGATTTCATATAAACAAATTTAATTTTTTTTTATACCACATGTTGCACACCTACCAGTAAGTGCTGATCTGTTATTTTTAGTTGTAATCGTCGTCACATCATTTGTGCTAGTACGCGTTTTACACTTCACACAATATAGATCCATAATTTATGTATAGAGATATGAATGTAATTGATTTTTTCAGCGACTAAAACAAGAGAACCAGTTAAGCATTATGCAGCGCTACCAAACTCTATCCGCGCAATTATAATTGGACCATCTGGATCCGGCAAGACGCAATTGTTACTCAATTTAATAATGAGATGGATGAAGTGGGATAAGTTGTATTTAGTTGCTCCTAGTGTAGATGATCAGCGATGCTACGAAGTGTTAAAGGATTTTAACGAGAATGCATCAGAAATTAAAGGTGAGAACATCATTGATTTTATAACTGATATTGACGAGGCACCATCCGTGAATGACCTTGATGGAAGCATTAACAATTTAGTCGTATACGATGATGTAATGTTAGACAATAAAAAAAAAACCAGCTAGAATATTTTCCCGAGGCAGGCATAAAAACACTGACGTGATATATGTCACTCAACGCTACACTGAGATTCCAAAAGTGATCAGAGATAACTGTAATATTCTTGCTGTGTTTAACGGCGTTCATACACATAAGCTGCGAAATATTTGGCAGACATGGTGTTCCGATATGGACTTCAGTCGATTTCGAAATTCTTTAGCCATGCTCAGTCGGTCCCAGGCGGATTTATAACAATAAATTTACATGACCCTCGAACACGATATCGTATCGGACTTGATCAAATATTCGGTTGAAATCGTAAAACCATTTTCATCATGGATAATTTATTAACCCGGCAGCGGCTGGGGCGCAATGGCGTCATTTTTTTTGTTGGAAAATCCCTTAGGATTTCACGGAAGCGTTATTTTGCCGAAAGGACAGCATTTGTAGGAAGCCTTGGATTAGCGAATGGACGCCTGGAAAAGGTTGTAGGATTCGCCTTCTCTGCTGCTCCACTGGTTTCCCAAATACTCATACATGACGAGCTTGAACAAGGAAACGGTTCGAAAGGAGGTCAGGGGAAAATATAAGGACACCCCGAAAACGTAATTGAAGAACTTTGGCATTATTTATGACACGCCGGAGCAGACATTGGCGTGTTGCGCTCCTCTGACGGAAAGGGTGTTGCAACATGCAAGGTCATCGTGAGCACAGCAGCAGAACAACGGCGGCAGGCTAGCAAATCCCGAGCCAATAACCTCACGACCTGCGTTGCTATCGTACCTTGTCCACACTGCCATAGAACAATCATGTGCACATGTGCCTTTTCAGCCACGTGCATACCCACATACATATTGTTCTCAAACGCTTGATAACAAAAGTGGTCATCGTCGACTCGATGGACGATCTGACTTTATGTGGCTGGAACTCCCGTATTTAGATGTTTTTATGAGGTTCCAAGCTGTGTCCGCCCTTGTAGCATGATTCCTTTGCCTGCGCAATCTCCCTTTAGCAGTCTCTCTACCCATCCTTAACTCTCCAGGGTTGGAAGCGTTCATGTGACTGGGGCTCCAGTATCCCAGCGTTCTTATGACACCCCACGTTTGTCTGCCCTTGTGGCAGGATTCTCTGGCTATCTCAATCTTCCTTTAACAGTCACAACCCGGCCTAAACTCTCCAGGGGCGGCTTATCTCCTGTCCATAGTAATTGTACATGTCACTGCTACCGTTTTACCTTGGCTATCGTAGCGTTATAAAGACCTTAAACTAAGATATCGTAAAGCGCACGAACTTCACGCCTTCTGAAAACTATTACGCTACTATTACGGTTGTATTTTTTCCATAAGTTTATATCCTATAGTCAGCTTAGGTTAATACACTTTTACAAGGGTCGACTTCAGATAATACTTTCTCAGGTCGTTATTACATTAAAAAATATAAACTTATTTAATGCATAAATAAAACAAGTGAAAAATGTTAAGTCAGTTTGTGACAGCAAGAGAAATAAATTACTAAATGTGAAAAAGGCAACAGATTAAAAAGGGATCAGGATAATGGAGAACACTAAATTAAAAACGTTGAGAGAACAAAGAGACAAGGACACAAGAAAAACAATCAATATAAGCAGAACACACACACACACACAGAGTTGAAGGAAAATGCAAGGAAAAACGCAGAGGAAGATGAAGCAAAAGCGATGAAAAACAGACGAAAGCAACATCAACAAAAAAGAAGAAGAAAAACAAGGAAAATAGGGAGGATATAAAGTGAAGCAGAAATAAGACAAATAAAAGTCAGCAAAATAAAAGAATTCAAAAAAGAAGAAAGAAACGCGGATCAACTCGCTTCTTCAGCCGTTAACAAGAAATACAACAAAAACATCACAGTTCGACACACAAGAAAACAAAAAGATATCAAGAGAGATAGAACCAGAAAAAGGAAGTGTGTGTGTGTGCGTGCGTGCGTGTGTGTGTGTGTGTGTGTGTGTGTTTTATGTGATTAGGATTTTGTAACGTAGCTTTAACAAAATTTTCAGTCATATCGCTACGATATCTGCAGTGAGGCAGTTGATAGTGTTGTCAAGCACTGGGGCATCATGCTGCAGACATGCAGCATGATGTCCCACCCAGTCACATTATCCTGACACCAGGCCGACCAGTCCTGACACTAACCTCTAAATGCTGAGCGCCAAGCGAGGCAGCTGTTAGTACCTTTTTGTGTAAGTCTTTGGTATGACTCAGCCGGGGATCGAACTCACGACATCCCGCTTCCGCGACGGACGCTCTAACCACTGTGGATATCTGAATCGTCACACGAGGATACATACTGGAGAAAAAACATTTAACTGTGAAGTATGTCATAATACTTGTAGTGTCTGTGGAAATCTGAATCGGCACGCGCGGATACATACGGGAGAAAAACCATTTAAATGTGAAGTTAGTAATAAAAAAAATTAATTACAGCTCATAATCTTCACATGAAGATCCATACTGGATAAAACCCATTTAAATTTACAGTTTACCACCAAACCCCCATGTGACTCATTGATGTTCATTTTAAGTTTTCATTCAGGTTTGCAACATCAAAATGAAAAATGATTTACAGGTTTTCAATCTGAGCCAGTATCTAGGTATGCATAACTATTAGCTGCATCCCTCGTATAGGTTGTATACTGTTTTGTCTAGGTAAATTACTGTAGTATCTGCTGAATATAGTAAATACTATTATTTCTAACCCAACATTTACGTTATCAAATGACTTATTATTTTCGTTTTGGCCATTTACCTTTATCTGCAGGCTGTACATACATCACATGAAAGTTGTTTTGACGCATTTGTGGACATTCTCCATCTTGGAGTTCATTATCGTTATTCTTTTCTTTATACTTTCATCTGTTCAACATACTTTTTGAGGTTTTATCCATTGACTAATTTTGGTTTAATATCAATTGCCATGGACAGCGACAATTAAATTATCAGCATACATGGCTTATTTTGATTAATGTTACATTTTGCATACAGACATTCCATCTATTCTCACAACTGACTGGTCAGATCGATTTCTCTTTCAAATTGTAGAGTGTTTGATACCATGAAATGCTGTATTCATATCACTGCATACACCAGATGTGCTAGACAATGGTAAAAGGAACGATGTCACCATTAGTTAGGAACTGTCTCTTTGAAAATCATCCATCATCAGTTTAAAATCTCCATTCACAGCTGCTCGGCAATCTGGAATACGTTTATAAATATGAAACAATTGGCTCTTGTAACTGGAACGATAAGCAAATGTTTGATTTCAGTCCATGAAAATGGAAAATCATTATTATTTTCAACTTGTCCGTGTATTCATTTGTTCACAGCAGAGTGTGATAAATTAGGAGATCCTTATGCACAAAATGAGACGTCTTAATAATTATTTGGGAAGAATAATGTTGTTAGGTGTCGGTTTACGTGGCTAGGGGAATCAAAATGGCAGATATGGAAGTGCATACGTTATGTGAGATTACGTGAAAACAAAGGACAGAGAGAAGGAATAAGACAGGGCAAAGGCTGGCAAAGATACAACATATTATACCAGAAGAAAAAAAATACACGAGATTTCGACATGTTTGATTTGTCTGTCTGCTTATGTTTTAATAAATAATATAATAAATAATAATTAAGACAATTAAAATAACGTTTTTACAAGGAGAAATGCGTTTAAAATGTAGATTAATGTAAAATTATATACATTTGATACAAAATTTACGGTATATGAATGGGACGTGCAACTGTAATCAGATTTACACGTGTCAGCACATGTTAACAATTACAAATAGCAGAACAGCAGACATGTCATCGTAAAATTCAGTTAACAATTAACAGACGAGGAAAAACGACAGATCCAAAATGTTGACTATCCAGTTTATAATTTTAATAATCTGTGAATGTGACCCCCCACCCCCTATTTCTGCCAGAAACTCAATGAAATGGCCATTGAACAAAACTACGAAATCCACATTACTATAATATAAATCGTTTACCAAATGGATGGCATAATATATACTGGGTCGAGTTCGTTATAAAGACAAGCATGTTAAGGGCCGAGTTCGTCATGTGCCGATTTCGTTTCTTTTCGCTTCCTTTGTTTCGTTGGGTGCAATAAAAAATACAATCTCGTATGAGGTACCAGTCTAGGCGGAAAACGGTTAACTAGGTGAACGTATAATAGGTGTGATAGATGTTCTGAATGATGATTTAGATCCGCCTTTCATTAGCAAGAAATGGGAAACCACAACAATTCACAAAAACGTTCTCGAACAAATTCCAAAGAGGAACACCAGATTGCTGTACCAACTCGATCAGAATCAACAAAAGCATACTTACCATGTCTTGAAAAATTGTTTCAGGTATACATCTCTTCTTAGATTAGTTCCACAAAGCAACACGAATTTTATCCTATATGTAACTCGCAAGTCGGCGTCATTAAATGTAGATAAAAGTTTCTTATTTGTTTTAAATACTTATCGAGAAACGAATTAGGTACTTTTAACTACATGTAATTACGTTCAACCGCAAATTTACTGATCATATAATAGCGACGCTGTGTGGAACGAACTTTAGTGTGACTACATCTACGTATTTATAGATCGATATATATTGTTGTTGTGGGGCGGGGTTTAACGCCATTTTTCAGCACATGATATGCTTTCCACGTTTTTGTTGTTGACATTTCTGGTGCGGGGATCAACCAGACGAAAAATGATCTATCTTTCGTTGAATTTTCGTCCACTCTGCAATAATTAATATATTTTCATAGACTGACATTTGTATGTGGATGGTAAGAAAAATTCATCTTCTTTTCACTCAGAATTAAATCCTTCAGAACACCAACATCAATATCATTTTGTTGACCATTTTTTTTTTTTTTTTTTTGATACATGCATAGAATGCAGCATCGCTTTGCTATCACTGATGTTAAAAACAACATAAAAAATACTCCCCCAATGATATTACTTGTTGGTCTATTCAGTAGGCAGGGAGGAACAGTAACTACAATCGACCAAACAATGACCAATTCCCTTTTAAATATTGTACCCATATAATAAATGTTTGCTGAAATTTCAAAGAAAATAGATTACCTTTGAAGCACATGGAGAAAAAAAAGTCTCAGTCATGCAGTACAATTATTTGATGTTGCCGCCACAATAAGAAACGAGTATTTGATTGGTTCTCCAAAGAGCTATTCTGTAGCAGTGACTTCAATAACGCATGCACCCTTCATCAAAGAAGGCCGACAACAATCTTCAATAAAAAGGAAGTACCAAACTTAAATAAAAGCAATCGACACTGATGGATTGTTTCAGTTTCCAACATGACTGGAACACATTTACTGTGCTGGGAAAGTTTCCTGTTTGCAGGAAATAAGTTTATGCTTATGAATGCTACCAACGGTGACTTAAAACACAAACTAACTTTTACCAATGTAGGACGTACTTAAAAGTAAAGTTGCTTCATCATTTGTTACATGATTGCTATTTTTCCAAATTCAGATCTATATGATCTTTACAAAATCATTGAACATTTTAAGATAAGAATTCTTTATTTCAGACTACAAAGTCCATACCTCTAAATTAAAAAATAAAGTTTTATAAAAAAAACAAAAAAACATTTTAAACATAAAAGTACATACATACATACATACATACATACATACATACATACATACATATATATATATAGATATATATATATACACAGCAACATCTACAACTATTAATATATGCATCATGCATTATTAATAATAAAAATTAAATGACACATTTAAAGAGCAATTTGTTCCATATACTAATAATATGAGAATTTACATGAATGTCATAGTTCCAAAGAGGTTTCAAAATACAGTTCTTACTATTAGATATTTTTGTCATCATTGAAAATACATACTTTCTCATTATTTCATCAAAACTGAATACATTATAGTTAACAAACATGTTGGAGGCACTGTTCCACCATGGAAGACCTAATAGAAAACGAAGACTATTATTATGACCAATTACTAGTTTTCTTTTCATACATTCACTAAAGTTTGTCCACAGAAGAGCGCAATACATGGTGCAGCAATAAGATTTGAATAATCTAATTTTGATATGCAATGAACAATTCTTGAATTTAAGCAGTTGCGTGTTTGTTCGAGTACACAGAGATCGGTAATGTCTCATCATATCTTCATTATCCGACCGATTGGATTTCAAAATATGACCCAAATACGCATAAGTGTTGACATAGATAAGAGCATTTCCGTTAAGATATCATATACAAGGGGAGGAGATGGTAATTTGAAAGAAGCTGTCTGAAAGACCATGCATACTGATTTTTTTTTTGTATTGTACATTATATCATTCTCAAATGTGTATTGTTCACATATCTTTAATAATTTCCTTAAACCTGTTATAGAAGGACTTATCAATGACATATCATCAGCAAAACTGAAATTGTTAAGAAATAACACATTTGGTGGCAGACATAATCCTATGTTACACTGACTGAGTTTACGATTTAAATCTGTGCATATTTTTTTATGGAATTATTTGTATTGTGGAGTCAATATATGTGATGAGATTTGTAGGAGAGTACACTGTGTTGATACTCTATTTATGCTATACATTAAACAAAAATATATAAATGAACGGCTCTGGTGGCCTAGTGATTATAGCATTCGCCACTGAAGCAGGATGTCATGCATTCGATCCCTGGCCAAGTCATACCAAAGACTTACAAAAATGGTACTAACAGCTGCCTCGCTTGACACTCAGCATTAAGAGGTTAGTGTTAGGACTGGTTGCCCTGGTGTCCGGATGATGTAACTTGGTGGGTCATCCTGCGGCATGATGCCTCAGTGCTAGACATCACTATAAACTGCGTCCCCGAGGCTGCAGACATCATAGCGATATGACTGATTTTTTTTAAAGATACATTAAAAATCCTAATCAAACAAAGTATATATAAACTGTATACACATATATTTACCAATGCATAGTTCTCTGAATAAAGTAAAATATAATATGCCTTCTCTGTTTTCACCACAGTTGTATTTCTCATTTAATATACTATAATTTAAGATGGTAACTGTGCCAACGAAGCACTTATTTTATTACGTATTACGTACCTCCTCATTCCCCCACCTAACAATTTCTTTTGATACATGGATTGTTTAGCTAACTGACTTGGTTAACTTACATATAAATGTAGCATGGTTCGGTCTATAACATGGTCAGGTTCTGTGGCTCCCAATTACCATGTTATTGTGAGGTCACACTGTACAAAGTTTACAGAGTTACATCTTGCCATCTTTTGCGCCACTAGCTTTACTGTACCATGAATGATGTTTTTTGTATTTGGGTGGACATCCCAAGGACCTGCATCTGTAATTAAACTGATAGCTCATGAGGTGATCCCATTGTGTTGAAATATGTAAATGATGTTGATACCACAGAACTTGGAACTCGGATACTACCTTGTGATGCCAAATATGGCACACAAGTATAACGAAGATGTGCCAGTTTAAACCAGTTGTAACTTTTACAGTTCTGCTTTGATCAATACCTTATTATTATAATTATTAATATTAATATTATTAATTATTTCTGATAGAAACTGGAACTAACAGCAGATAACAACAATGAGCATCCAGGGGAGATAACCAGGATAACATTTGAGGTATGTTATTGCAGAATAGCTGGATTTAGATTTTAATCAGAAGTTTAATTTTTGTAAAATCTTCAATTAAAACAGAACATTTCTAGTAAGCAATGTTGGATTTTTACAAGTTGGATTTTGTTATTTTTTTATGGAGATTTCATGTAGTGCGTTCTGCAAAGATGTGTAACGTGTACATTTAAGAAATACAGTATCTTACGGGCATGCATTTCCTGATAATGTTAACATTCTGAATCCCTCTCAAGTCCATCCATCCCAGAAAGACAAAAGTTAGTTTTCCTGTCTATATACTATATAGACAACGACATGAAATTTTTACCTATTACCTCCCCTTATTGGAGCCCCGAGTGGTCTAAAGCGCTGTCCATTACGGATTACTGCCATCTCACCTCTGTCTGCGTGGGTTCGAGTCTAAGATTCGGCTAATGTAGTTGTGTGAGAGAGCTTGCCAGTAGCTTCTCGTGGGTCGGTGGTTCTTTCCGGGGGTTTTCCGGGTTCTTCCTCCACCATTAATACTGGCCGCCATGTTTAGCCTATATTGTGCTGAAAAATGGCGTTAAACCATAAAAAAAAAAAAAAAAAAAAAAACTCCCATTATTGCTACTAGATTGCTCAAAATGAACTGATTATCTTCCAGATTATGCTTTTGCTGCAGTACAGTCAACATCACACCATATTGCCCGTCAGTACCCTAGTAAACTGGATTGAATCCTACCCATGTATGAATAAAGTGGATATAATATTGATGTATAGTTTTGTACCATTGGTTTAATTTAATTAATATTTGTGACATAAACTGCACTAGTGAGAGTGATCACATTTGATAATGTTTTCCCAGGATTGCAGTGAAGGTTTCTGAAACTATTTATCCCCAGAGTGGTCAAAATCCACATTTTCATGAGTAGTCAAAATCCACATTTTCATGAGTAGTCAAAATCCACATTTTCATGAGTATTTGTAGAGGTAGATAAGAGAGAGAATATGAAGAAGCAAAAGATTGTTGCAATGACTTCCAGTTCGTGATAAAGTTTGTTGTTTATTCAAAGTGATACAAATACAGTTTAAAATTTTTCACCCAATAGAAAGCATTCCATGGCCCTCTGCACGTGTTTGGGAAACTTCTTTACAATCAGATGTGTGACAACAGTCGCAAAGAACGAATCACCCGAGAACAGTTTATCAAGTCAGGCAAGGAGATAGTCCAAATGTTTGATGAAACAGCACAGCATAAATATTACTTCAGATTGTTTGCTAATGGGAAGGACAGTCTAGATAAAGAAGGTATAGTTTAATTGGCATTGAAATAATGTTTTACATTTGAGACGATAATTATAATCTGTTTTCTCATCAGAAGTGAGAATTCTTTTTAAAATCTCTTGCAAATTGTAAAAGTGTTGCCATCTACTTCACATGTCTGTAACAATATTTGTTTCATTGCTACATTTAGATCACCTTGCTCTAATCTGAACTTGTTACTTCAAAAGATAATATGGCTATAATCAATTAGTTTTTCCTCTTGCTTTGGGTAACCTGGCTGTTTGCATTTTTTCCATGGCAATAGTACTAAAAAAGCATGCCTCAATCTGACTAATTAGATCTCCACTGACCTATGGTACATGTAAATCTGATAGTCACCCACCAGGATCAATCCAGTTTTGATTTAAGTGGTTCATACAAGTTATCAAGGCATTTACCATGTTTCCTCATTAAATGTAAATTTTCCGAGTACATGGAATAAAATTGTCTAAATCTTGGGGAGACTATCCAAATGTTCCATCAATTTATCTATTTTAGAAGTATGGTCATCAGAACATAATTTTTGTAGCCTAGTTTACTTCCCGAAAAAATGTACCAGATAGTCTGGCTCTTGGTCAGATTCTTGGAGGTCACTTTGTTGGGAAATATGTAACTTTAATATATCACTCCCTGAATAACTCACACCTAGATAACTCACAAACCTTCTTATAACACTGAGCCAGGCATGACACCTAGATAACTCACAAACCTTCTTATAACACTGAGCCAGGCATGAATCACATTTTTTAAAAGCAGAAAATACCACAAGAATTGACAATTTGTTGAAGAAAATCGCAATCAAATAAGGCAACTGGAACTTTGATATATCACTCATTTTATTGAAAGAAAATTGTAGATAGAACCTGGAAATTTTAATTAACATTATGAAATTATCAACTTTTAGTTAAATTCATATAATTTGTTACATTTTCTTTCTAAACGGCATTCTTAATACAGTAATTAATGACATTCAAGAAAATTTTGATCAATTAAAATGTCACTTAGGCCTAGTGGAGGCTGTACTTTGAAAAAATCAATACCAATTCAATAATTTCTTATCTAGTGAAATTTGTGTTTTAGTTCGATCTTTTGGTTCTTTGTATGTGTAATCATCATAAATGCAATTTGTCCTCATGTATTTAAACATAAAATGTATCAGTCTGTCGTAACAGCAATGTCCACAAGCTTTTCTTTGAGAACCTGTTAAAGTGCCGACTGTGTTTTCATATTCGACAAGTGGAAGTATCTTTTGTATTGCTGCACTGAATTCAAAGCTGGCATCCTTTAAAATTAATTACATATGAATTCAAAGCTGGCATCCTTTGTATTATAAAATTAATTACATATGCCTTTGTATTACAAAATTAATTACATATGCATTTTGATTCCAAAAAAAAGAATTGGACTAAAAGCTGGCATCCTTTGTATTATAAAATTAATTACATATGAATTAAAAGCTAGCATTCTTTGTATTATAAAATTAATTACATATGCATTTTGATTCCAAAAAATAAGAATTGGATTAAAAGAACAGTTAAAGTCCTACATGGTTCAAATCTAGTGGCCCAATTCGTATGTCAGTTAACTCATTTCTGTTTATGAATTGAATACTGTTATTAATGTTATCGTGTATGTAATATAAGTAAACAGCCTTCAATTAAACTACCCAGTCATAACTGTGATCAAAGATAGCAAGGCAACCAAGTAAAATGAATACTTCTTAAAATAAAGAGCTATGTTTTGTTTCTCAGTTGTAGATCATTTTGGCGGAAAAGAGTTTCAGAAAATTCCTTAATTGAATCTTTTAGATTTCCTCAAGGAGGATCAAAAGTCACTGTTACTTGCAATGAAATCACAGCATCAATATTATCTAACTGAAATACAAAATTGAGTTTCAGCATATACATTTGTCTTGGAAAATAAATGTTGATAGTTTTTTGAGAAAAAAAAGAACAAAGAACCTTTTTTTGGTGGTGTATCAACAGTTAGTCTGGTTCTAGCATTCACAGAATTTCCTACTAAAGGCTTCTCTATTGCATACCACTGCAGGCATTAGACTAATCTACAAAACAAAAAGCAGTGACATATTACACAAATGTTCTCGTATACACATGATAATTGTTTAAATCAGTTGGAATAATGTTCACACTCTTTCATATGCTAGACATTTTGACAAAAAACATAATTTATACAGAATATTGAACAACTTTATTTTTAAAAAAAAGTGCTTTATTGACAAGTATTCTTATGCGATCATTAAACAAGGATTATCAAACAGCCTAATAACTAGATGTTTTGGGCGATCTCTTGGAATCTTGCCCTTGCTTATAGTGCTATATTCTTTGTTTTTTTTTTTTACCCCATTGAGTTATTGAGTGAGAGGTGTACTTTTGTGTGTGAAATATTTTCTGTTTATGTTTTGTAAAACCTTAAATCATGTCATGACATTACATAGTAATGCACTGGGATACCTGCATTCAGTATGTATTAGCCCAGACACATTATTCAAGTTGTCCCTGGGTCCTGGACACATGTATTGTTTGACCCTGCAAGATTATCAACTGTCAAATATAGGTATTTGTCTGTTTTCCAGTTTATGTTGGTGTAACTGTAAGACAGCTTATTAAATATTGATTTCATACTTCCTGGTATGCAGTCATTATTGGATTGAACCAATGTCGCTGCTCACTTTTGAGTCTTTTCATCCTGTAATATTTGAGGGTGGGAGCCCCAAACTAAGAAAAGCATATTCTAAAATAGGTCTTTGAATGCAACCTTTGAAAGCTGATTTTTTTTTTCTTCACATTGTAAATGTATAAGCAAGATATGTTAATGGGCCTTACATATATGTTGTCTTGGGGCATATTTCTTGATCGTGAGGAGTCCATTTTAAATTACTTCAGTTGTGATTCCTAAATATTTTATTTGGTAGAGATTTTCTCAAGTTCCTCTCAAGGAATATGACACATTAATTTCATGAAATATTGTTTAGGTTCTTTGTATTATATTGTATCTTGAAATTGGAGTCACATATCCCATTGTCTTTTGTGTATTAAACAACTAGCTTCGGTCATAGACAAGAAATAAACTGTATAAGCAGTTTTTTTAATTTCAAATTGATAATAAAAATTGTAGTTGGAACTGATAAAATAACACTGTACTTCCTTCATTATCTAAAACTTTAGGCATACCGTTTAGATTAATAACAATAACTGGTGACAAAATTAATAATAGAAATGGGATTTTTCAAGTTAATATTTTTCTTTACTACCTTATAGAAATACTCAGGCTCACTGTTTTTATACTAGCTAATAGAAATACTCCGAGACTGGGTCTTTCTGTACCGCTGTAGCTTATAAAGAAGCTGTGAGTTTTTGTTCTGACTTATAGAATTACTTACAGACACCCAGAATGCCTTAGTTTATCAGAACTCTGATGTTGGATTAGGGATATATCTGATAATAAATTGGACATGAGCCTCACATTTTCTGTACTAAGAGATATACTTGAAACTTCTGACTCGCTTGTTCAATATTTCACAGAAATATTTTGTTTATTCATTAATTTAGTTATGTTTTTCAGCTGGCTTGTACAATACCTTTTGGTTTTTTTCAGACGCACAGAAAATGGTGAATGTTTCTTATGCCCTAACCTTGTCTTCTTCTATGATTCCTTATTCCTGCAGCCCTCAAGATGACAAATTGTTTGAGAGCATGGCACTGAGTATGGTAAGTTGATTGCAAAGAATAAGTGCTGCCTAGATAGTGCATCAGTTATATGCTTGCTTTTTGTCTAGCTCTGAAATAGTCTGGGTGGAAATTTAACTTGAATTTAAAAGTGCTACATTGAAATATCATACCTGGAATACCATTAAGGTTTGGTAGGCATGTACAGATTTAAACTATAAAATCATACCAGCATTTACTTAAAGCTAAACATACCTGGAGCAGAAATGCTGTTGTAGTGCTGACGTCACATTAATACTAATTATGATTAACCAGTTTTTCTTAAAAAGGAATAGCCATCAACTTACATAGTCAGACGTTTGTATTAAAATGTGCACATCACTAATAATGTCATACTGAGAAAACTTTTTTAAATGGCTTCATTGTAGAAATTGGGTACATCATTTGTCTTTGAAGTGAATCCACAATGCCTAGGGTGAATGAAGTCTTTCTCTTTGTAATACTAGTAAATGAGAATTGTTTTTTGGATTAAATTGTTACACCATACCATTATCTGTTCATTTGCAGATGGTTGCAAACTTCATTTATCAAGTTAATTGCTTTATGTAGTTGTTGAATTAAAGGTTTGACTTTTACTTTAATAATTTGTCGTTTGATTTAATTTATTGGTACTGACTCAGATTGTGATAGGCAGTTGATCACTGTTTACATTAATACCAAAACAGCAATTGGCAGGACCTTCAGGGAAGGATAAAAATATTCTAAAATGGGAATATTTTCTTAGTTCATTTTGCAGTCCATATACTAATACATGTACATGGGATGTTCAAATATAAATGTGATCCATGTTTTGTGACAGCTGTATTGCTGTATAAAATTTTATTTCAGATCAACGAATGCAATATTTAAACAAGAATCCTGAATAAAGAATACTAAGGGGGAACATTTGGTGCTTTATCATATTGTGCATGTGTTGATGATTGTGACAGTGCTAAGTCTGTCAGCTAATGTTTTGTCTGGAAGTGGATTCCATATTTGCATGAAATTTAAATTTAGTCTGTATGATGCAAATAGGCTACTTATTCTCATGTGTTTGATATTTGGATTATGTGCACCCATTGTGGCCACAAAACTTATTTTTCAATTTAAAAAAAGGAACTTTGGTCTGAAAGGCTGGGAGGCACAAAATGTCTCACTATATTAACTTCCCAATAGTTTCCTTCCACTTCACTCAATTTAGACTTTGGGAAAGAAGTCACTGCTAAAATGTGAGTCCTGCACAGACCATGGCTTTTATGTCAAGGCTTTGAAAGTAAAACAAAAGCAAAGAGTGAAATCAATATTTTTTACCTCTTTTGAACTTGAAGTCTTGAAACTTCTATAGCAAATTAGTGGCATGACCATAGAGTGCACTGTGTCAGGGAAGTATTTGTCCTTTAGAATGTATAGAAAAAAAACTATGATAAAATATTTTAATATTGTAAGACCACTCCTTCTGCAATGAAATACTGTTTTTATAAAAGGGATGGTCCCTTTAGATTTGGATGACAGTAGCATGGTAACTCTTCCCTATTCCAGAGCTGATGAGCTGGATTTTAATTGACAAAATAGTTTTTCATTATGCCTTGTAGGGTAATTAATTGCTTTTAGAAATTGGCTCTTTTCTCATTTTGAGTGCTTTTTATTTTAGTTCATGGTTTTGATGGTTTTATTTCAGTTTGGGATCAAAGATACATTGAACTTTGACAGTTTTTCCAAGTGGCTTGCACAGCATTGCCCACACATGTTCTCTGGAGTTCATAACTGGGTCCACCAAATCCTTACAGGGTCCAAGATGCCTTCTGAGTTGGTAAGTTTTCTTTTCTGTCATGTATCGGGTGTTTTTATACAAAACACACTTGAAGGGGTATCGTTCCAGTTTTGACCTTCATGTTCATGAAGGACTTTCAGAGGAAAAATGCCTAAATTGTAAGTTTTGTTCTTGTAATTGGTCGTTGTGAATACTTGACTGCCTGCACAAATTTCACTTGCCCAACATTTATTTTTATCCCATGTGTCCATAAAGCCAAGTGAGCTTATGGCATGGCCATGCATTGATCATCAGTTCTAAATCATTGTGCGTTATTCATCCATCTGTCAACTGCTGCTTCTTTCAAATTGACCAAGTTTCATTAAAACTTGGAATATGGATTTATCTCAAAATCTCATTAAAACTTGGAATATGGATTTATCTCAAAACCTCATTAAAACTTGGAATATGGATTTATCTCAAAACCTCATTAAAACTTGGAATATGGATTTATCTCAAAACCTCATTAAAACTTGGAATATGGATTTATCTCAAAACCTCATATGAGTTTTATAATGATTGATAGTCATTCCTATTATTGAGGTGATCTTGCATCAGATTGCTTAACTTATAACAACATTAAAAACCATATTTCTGATCCGATTTTGAAATATTTGCTTTTTATCATCAAAATATTTGACTGTTGATAATGAGCAAAGTCCACACATGTTAATGAGATGATCTTGCATCTGATTTGCTGACCTTGTTAGCATTCTTGAAACCATGTTTTTTTTTTTATCTGTTTGGTTTATTATCTAGATCAGGATGACTTCAGTTAAGAATAAATATTAATTATGCTTTTATCTTTAGAAAGAATTTTTATCAGGGTAGAGTAAAATAGGTAAAGTCTACATGATAGAAAGTTTGGGAGGTTTGTTATTTAGGATGTGTGACCTTACAAATCTATGATACCAGACTAAGTCAAAGTCATCAAGTCGTTTATCATACCTTATAGAGTGTGTCAGGTATTTTAATGACCAAGACTAATTCAGGCTGCATTCAGTTTGGTGACTATATATGAGTATGTATCAATTACAACAATTTCAAACATGCATGGAACATCCAGAAATTGTCCAGGTATCATAGTTTCTTTGATCAAATGTGCCTTCCAACAACTTGGACAGAAATTGTCCAGGTATCATAGTTTATTTGATCAAATGTGCCTTCCAACAACTTGGACAGAAATTGTCCAGGTATCATAGTTTATTTGATCAAATGTGCCTTCCAACAACTTGGACAGAAATTGTCCAGGTATCATAGTTTATTTGATCAAATGTGCCTTCCAACAACTTGGACAGAAATTGTCCAGGTATCATAGTTTATTTGATCAAATGTGCCTTCCAACAACTTGGACAGAAATTGTCCAGGTATCATAGTTTATTTGATCAAATGTGCCTTCCAACAACTTAGACAGAAATTGTCCAGGTATCATAGTTTATTTGATCAAATGTGCCTTCCTACAACTTTGACAGTGCTTATGCTGGTAGTAATAGGCAGACCACGTTTTGGTAAATGCAGGAAATGAAATTGATTTATGTAATACAAAATTCTTTGTTTTTTTTATTCAGTTTGATTGTGTAAAATTTGTTGCATAAGACTTTCAACTGAGTTTGAGCTCTGCATACAATAACAGTAGCAACAGCGACTAAGGGACCTAACTCAAGAGTTAGTAATAATTCATATTTTTGAGATTTAAACCATAAGTATAGTTGCTTGTTTATTGCATACAGTATTTATAATGATACTTTTCACATCTTAGATTGAAATCATGTAAGGTTTATGTCTCTGGAGTGAAAAGATAAAACAATTACTTTATACAGGTACTTGCAAATTTGAACTGGAATTTTTTACTATCAACATTTATAATTTTAATTACGAATATTCAGTGTAAATCATTTCAATTTCATAATTTTGCTTTATAAGTCTTTAGAAGTGGGTATGTACATTATTTCAGGAAACTGCCCCATTTCCCTTGTTAGAGAAATTTGTGGAGGGAAAGCACTGTATGAGCATGGGAATGTTATGGGCATTGTCAGCTACAATTCCTTACCAGTATACCCATTCAGCCAAGGAAGACACTGCTCAACAGGACACATCTTCAGGCTTTAAAAATCCTCTTCTCACCTCATACCACCTTCTCATGAAACTGGTAAGTTTTCTGCCCAGTTTGTTTAAGTCAATTTTCAAATTTTAGATTTTAATTTTTAAGTAGATTTGCTGTATGTATATATGACAACTGATATTTTTCATGCAAAGTTTTACTAGATTTACACAGTTTTCATAAGTGACTTTAAAATGTATCGGGAGTTAAGCCTTTAGACTGACCTGCCAACCCATAAAATGTTAATGTAAAGTTTACTAAAACAATACTTGAATTTCTTACCTTTGGAACAAAGCAAAAAGAACAATTATGACCATTAAATCCAGATGTTGGCCTGTCAAGGTTTGGTCCTGTTCCAGGTTTGACTCTGTGAAGTTTGTCAAGGAACAAGACTTTATAATGGGTACCTCAGACACTTGAATCAACCCATACTGTTCACAGAAAATGTTCCTTGATGAAAATATCTTTCTATAAATGAATGTACAGTCAAGGTGAAGGCAAAACAGCTTAGATACAGTACACCCACCCCACCCCCTGCAATAAGCAATCACCGACTTTATAAGGCAAAAATTCCATGATGAGTTTTTCAAAAATGTTTTCAGCATATTAATGCAGAAACTGTCAAATTCACTTTGCATGAGCAGTCACGTAAGGGTTGACTAAATAGAAATCTCATATTTGTTGATTTAGACACTCAACACATTCACAGGTCGGGGCCCTGAGTGGCCGAGTGGTCCAAAGTGCTGTCCGTTACATACCACTGCCATCTCACCTCTGTCTGCGTGGGTTCGAGTCTAAGATTCGACAAATATAGTTATGTGAGAAAGCTTGCCAGTAGCTTCTCGTGGGTTGGTGGTTCTTTCTGGTTGTTGTCCGGGTTCTTCCTCCACCATTAATACTGGCCGCAATGTATAGCCTATATTGTGCTGAAAAATGGCGTTAAACCATAAACAACAAAACAAAACATTGACAGGTCAAATGTACCAATAAAGTAATTTTAATCCATACAGAGGAATACGTAATCTAATTATTTCTTTTATGTTAGGTTTTGTCAATTGCTGGCTGTTATTAATACCAGTTATTATCAGAATTATATAAGTAACTGTTGTGAATAAGGACAGTATTGTTCAGCTCAAGTCAGTATGACATTTGTATGCCTGATAGTAAAATGGTATGTTAGCAATTGTAGCTTCTGTATCAAAGGTTAAATGTAACGTACTTTAGAAGATAGTAGACTTTAAAAAAAAGTAACTTGATCGTATGATAGGATCACTCCTTTGAGCATACTTGTCACAGAATTAGGCGAAAATTGAACTGATTTCTGTTCTTGAATTGCAAACGAAACTCACCATTTTCTTGATTTCGTCGTACACGCATTACCTGGGGTGATTAAGTGGCGTGTAACGATTTGCATGTGCCAATTTGTAATTTACATGAAATCCGAAATACTCGTTTTACGTGGTGCACTGCAAGCTCGATGTGATTTATGTTCACCTATTGAGAGTATATAAGGCGAACTATTTATCATAATTTTTTGACGGGAACCCAAATATCTAATCAAAGGATAGATAACCTCGTCTTGCAAATCTCCAGCCAAAGGGCTGATTCCGTCGGTGATTCAGTCTGATTCCAGCTGATTCCGTCGCTAATTCAGTCTGATTCAGTCTGATTCCAGCTGATTCCGTCGTTGATTCCGTCGTTGATTCCGTCGTTGATACCGTAGAAGTTCATCACTGATAGCGCATCTAATAACATCGTTGATACCGTCTCTGATACCGTAGCTGCTAACATAGTTGTTACATTGTTTTTGGTACCGTAGCTGCTAATAACATCGTTGATACCGTAGCTGCTAATAACATCGTTGATACCGTAGCTGTTAACACATCTGATACCATCTTTTGATAAACGTCTTTGAAATCGTTTGATTTGTTGTGGGACATCTATTGTTTGTTCTGGAACATCTCTGTATAAATATCTGAATGTGATTGTGCCGTTAATTTGTGCAAACGGAATTGAAGTATCTGTCTGTGTGTCGAACTGTCTGTTCGTCAACATCTGTGTAACATGTAAATATCCGGAAAGCTAGAAGTCCGAGTGTCGGAGCTGTCTTAGAGTTGTAAAACGTCCGGGTCTACATCTAGGGTAGTGAGGAACCGTTGGTTCTGGTAGATGTTGTATGCTGTCTGAACGTATAACTGTGGTGGATCCGTGTAGGGAAACGTCCGATAATAGTATTGGTCAACCCTCGGTTCTCGGGGAAACTGGGAGACGATTCAACTGTTGCTGAATCGTGCGGTTATACAGGGGAGACACATAGGTGTATTGAAATTGTGATATAATTTAATACATTGTTGTATTTGCATGTTTATGTCAGATCGCAATAATATTTCAAGTGATCACATAGATATCAATAAAAGCTAGCAACTTGATTGAATACAAGTATATGATCGTGCTAGTTATCGCAATCCATCGTGCGATAGATAGTTTGTCGTTTGTGTTTATTTTTTTCGTAAATCATACTTGCATTTATTTAACTTTCGTAAAGGATTCTTGGATCTGTGTATAATCCAAGAGATTCCTTTACATCTGAGATTCCTTTTGTATTGTTATTTAATTTATTCATGTATTGTGAATGGTTGTGAGTGTAATTGTGGGTTGAGTGCATGAATTATTGTGTTGTTACATCTGTATTTTTTTTCATTTACAATTTATTACATAAATTTATATTTTCTTTCACAAATTGTGTTTGTATTGTTCATTTAATCCACCCTCCTCTCGGTAACAATTCTGTTACAATGGTGTCAGAAGTGGGATCGTTGGATTAAGTGAACTGTCAATCATTTTTGTGAAGGTATACATTTAATGTTTATATTTGAGCGTGACCTTCTGTTAAGATAATACTCTAGTTGGAGTTTATTTTTGTTTAGTTTACCTAGGTCCGTGTGTCCAGTATAAACGTGTTTACATTATTGGTTTGGTTATATATCTATATTCATATTACAATTGTCATGTCATCCCTTAAGGACTTGGTTGCCTTAGGCAAAGAATTTGGATATGAAGGTGAAAGCTTAAGGAAATTTATTCAAGAAGAACAAGCCCGGGAAAGGGAAGAAAGGGTAAGGGCAAGGGAATTAGAAAGGGAATTAGAAAGGGAAAAAGGGGAAGCCGAAGAAAGGAAACGGGAATTAGAAAGGGAATCCGAAGATAGGAAATGGGCCTTTGAGAGGGAAAAGATAGAATTAGAGAAGCAGGCGGAAAAGGATAGGATAGGATGGGAAATGGAAGCGGAGCAAAAGCGAATAGAGTTAGATGAGAAAGCAAAACAACGGGATCATGAGCGTAAGGTAGAATTAGCGACATCTGGAAGAGAACACGATTCTGCCTTTAGCAAATTAAGGGGCCCCAAATTACCTCCCTTTGACGATGAAAAAGATAACATAGATAGTTATCTTCATCGGTTTGAGCGGTATGCCGAAAACCAGAAGTGGAGTCAAAATGACTGGGCGCTGCATCTGAGTGCTTTATTAAAAGGTAAAGCACTGGATGTATACTCGCGACTTCCTAGGGACGATGTGTTTAAGTACGACGTCCTAAAGGAAGCACTTCTCAAAAGGTACGAGCTCACTGAACAAGGTTTTCGAAAAAAGTTCAGGTATAGCAAGCCCGATAAGGGAGAAACCTTTGGTCAGTTCACCGTCAGAATTGCGAACTATTTTGAGCGGTGGATTGAATGCGGCAAAGCGGTGAAAACGTTTGAAGGGTTGACTGATTTCTTGCTCAGAGATCAATTATTTAATACAGTTGGGCGAGAATTAGATCAATTTCTGAAGGAGAAAGTCTTCACAAACGTAAAAGATATGGCTAAGCAAGCCGATTTATTTGCCGAAGCTCATGGGGGAACCCAGAACGTGGTTTTAAAAGATTTTAAGTCTGGAAACCAGTCTGTAAGACCTATGCCTAGGGAGCCTGTAAAATCAGCTGAGGTAAAAAGGTCAGTTGGGAATCCAGTTTTTCAGCGTGTGCGGTGTTTCTTGTGTAATGCATTGGGTCATGTTCAAAAAGACTGTCCTAAAAGAAAGGCACTTATACATAAGGTAGCAGTGGCTATACAAAGTAAAGGTATATCCGATAACAACGTACATGTAGAACCTTGTATTCATTCACTTGGCACGTGTATATTTCCTGAAGCGCGTGTACCAACTGCGAGAGGGTTTGTCAACGGTCGAGAAGTCGTGGTATTGCGTGACACTGGTTGTACGGGCGTAGTGATCAAACGTAGTCTCGTGCAGGATAACCAAATGCTCGGGTGGGAATCCCCATGTATGTTACTTGATCAGACGATGGGTCGCGTTCCCGTAGCAAGGATCACAGTAAAAACACCTTTCTTAACGGGAACTGTTGATGCCCTTTGTATGGACAATCCTATTTACGATCTGACGATCGGTAATGTTGAAGGTTCCCGTCTTCCAACCATGGCCGATTTTAAAATACCTTTGGCCCAGGCAGTCGAAACGCGAGCGCAAACACGGCGAGAGAAATCCGCGTTTCATAAATTAATAGTCCCTGAATCGATCTCAGGAATTTCCCGTGATGATTTCAAACAAGAGCAAGAACGTGATGAATCCATCAGAACAATTGTTGAGAAAATCACGTCCGGCGCGATTAAACATTGCAAGCGTGGGGGTAGCTCTAGATTCGTACGCAAGAACGGATTAATTCATAGGGAGTTTAGCGCTCGGGAGGGTAAGAAGTATTGGCAAGTGGTCGTACCCCAGAGATATAGATCTCAAGTACTTAGGGTGGCGCATGAGTCAAGCATGGCAGGACACCTAGGTAAGGCTAAGACCACTAGCAGGGTAGTCGCTGAATTCTACTGGCCAGGTGTTAATGGCGATGTCACACGGTTCTGTAGGTCGTGCGACGTATGTCAGAAAACCGTCTGTAAGGGAAGGGTCACAAGGGTGCCCTTGGGACAGATGCCATTAATAGATACACCGTTTAAAAGAGTGGCAGTAGATATTGTAGGACCAATACACCCAGTTACCGAAAGAAAGAATCGGTACATACTTACTCTGGTTGACTACGCAACCAGATACCCTGAAGCCGTAGCGTTACCAACTATTGAAACGGAAAGGGTAGCTGAAGCATTAGTTGATATCTTCAGTAGGGTAGGGGTGCCAGAGGAAATCCTCACTGATTGTGGTGCCCAATTCACCTCTGACCTCATGGGTGAAATAAGTAGGCTGTTATCCATCAAACAGCTAAACACTACCCCATACCATCCGATGTGCAATGGACTGGTAGAGAAGTTTAATGGTACCCTGAAAAGCATGCTACGGAAGATGTGCGCGGAACGTCCGCAAGACTGGGACCGTTATTTAAACGCTGTTCTGTTCGCGTACCGTGAAGTACCGCAGGAAAGTTTAGGGTTCTCGCCCTTTGAACTGTTGTATGGTAGAACAGTTCGAGGCCCGATGCGGATACTACGCGAACTATGGACTGGTGATGTCGCGAACGAGGAAATAAAAACGACTTACCAGTACGTGTTAGATCTAAGAAACAAACTTGAGAGTACATGCCAGATGGCACGTGACGAATTGATTAAATCGGGGCGCAGATATGCCAAGTATTACAACCGCAGAACGCGTAATAGGAAATTTCTTGTGGGAGATGAGGTGCTATTGCTTCTTCCAACGAGTTCGAATAAGTTATTAGTCCAGTGGAAAGGTCCATATGAAGTTAAAGAAGTAAAAGGTGACATGGACTATAAAATTGACATGGACGGTAATGTAAAAACATTCCATGCGAACATGCTCAAGTTGTATATCAAGAGACAGAGCGACAATGTCAATAAGGGGAGTTGAAAATATAGGCGCAGACTACTTGAGTAGGGCATGATGGGAAATTTGTATGAATTTGCCCAGTAATAAAATCCAGTTTGTAGTATAACCAGTGTAAATGTTGTAAGATATCATCAGTAGTTATTTTTCTTCTATTCTGTGTTAGTTTTAAAAATGTGTACATTTTTATTCTTAGGGGGGAGGTATTGTCACAGAATTAGGCGAAAATTGAACTGATTTCTGTTCTTGAATTGCAAACGAAACTCACCATTTTCTTGATTTCGTCGTACACGCATTACCTGGGGTGATTAAGTGGCGTGTAACGATTTGCATGTGCCAATTTGTAATTTACATGAAATCCGAAATACTCGTTTTACGTGGTGCACTGCAAGCTCGATGTGATTTATGTTCACCTATTGAGAGTATATAAGGCGAACTATTTATCATAATTTTTTGACGGGAACCCAAATATCTAATCAAAGGATAGATAACCTCGTCTTGCAAATCTCCAGCCAAAGGGCTGATTCCGTCGGTGATTCAGTCTGATTCCAGCTGATTCCGTCGCTAATTCAGTCTGATTCAGTCTGATTCCAGCTGATTCCGTCGTTGATTCCGTCGTTGATTCCGTCGTTGATACCGTAGAAGTTCATCACTGATAGCGCATCTAATAACATCGTTGATACCGTCTCTGATACCGTAGCTGCTAACATAGTTGTTACATTGTTTTTGGTACCGTAGCTGCTAATAACATCGTTGATACCGTAGCTGCTAATAACATCGTTGATACCGTAGCTGTTAACACATCTGATACCATCTTTTGATAAACGTCTTTGAAATCGTTTGATTTGTTGTGGGACATCTATTGTTTGTTCTGGAACATCTCTGTATAAATATCTGAATGTGATTGTGCCGTTAATTTGTGCAAACGGAATTGAAGTATCTGTCTGTGTGTCGAACTGTCTGTTCGTCAACATCTGTGTAACATGTAAATATCCGGAAAGCTAGAAGTCCGAGTGTCGGAGCTGTCTTAGAGTTGTAAAACGTCCGGGTCGACATCTAGGGTAGTGAGGAACCGTTGGTTCTGGTAGATGTTGTATGCTGTCTGAACGTATAACTGTGGTGGATCCGTGTAGGGAAACGTCCGATAATAGTATTGGTCAACCCTCGGTTCTCGGGGAAACTGGGAGACGATTCAACTGTTGCTGAATCGTGCGGTTATACAGGGGAGACACATAGGTGTATTGAAATTGTGATATAATTTAATACATTGTTGTATTTGCATGTTTATGTCAGATCGCAATAATATTTCAAGTGATCACATAGATATCAATAAAAGCTAGCAACTTGATTGAATACAAGTATATGATCGTGCTAGTTATCGCAATCCATCGTGCGATAGATAGTTTGTCGTTTGTGTTTATTTTTTTCGTAAATCATACTTGCATTTATTTAACTTTCGTAAAGGATTCTTGGATCTGTGTATAATCCAAGAGATTCCTTTACATCTGATATTCCTTTTGTATTGTTATTTAATTTATTCATGTATTGTGAATGGTTGTGAGTGTAATTGTGGGTTGAGTGCATGAATTATTGTGTTGTTACATCTGTATTTTTTTTCATTTACAATTTATTACATAAATTTATATTTTCTTTCACAAATTGTGTTTGTATTGTTCATTTAATCCACCCTCCTCTCGGTAACAATTCTGTTACAATACTAAGCATCTTAAATGTAGTAACTACAGATTGCCAGTGAAGGAATAAGTAGTTGAAAAAAGTACAAAATGTCATGTGACAGTTTAGATAGAAAAGTGAAAATAATTTGACCAAATAACAGGGTTCCCGCCGGTCATGGAATCCTTGAAAAGTAATGGACTTTGTCAAAACCTTGCAAAGTTTTGGGAAAGTCATGGAATATCTGACAAGGGAGTTAAAAAAAATTGATTACTTCAAATTTCTTAGAGCACAGAGCACCAGTTAAATAAAACACGATAAAAAAGATACGATAGATAAATAGTTTCATTTCATATAACAAGAGTAAGTTCCCCTAACAGTAGATCATGTGGTTTCCGGTGTAGTTCAATTAAAAATTCAAATGGTCAGCCATGCCGCTTTGAGTACTTACCACTTGACGATAGTGTGGTCCTTGAGTTTTGTGAAATGGCCCTGGAAAAGTTTTGGAAAAGTCATGGAATTTGTTTTTGTTAAATCTGCAAAACCCTGAAATAAAAAGACGGCAAATCTTTTGATCACTGTTGAGAAATTTGATGTTATAAAGATTTAGATTAGTATACATTCAACTGCAGTGAGTGGAACACCAGAATTGGTTAGGGACAGCCAGATGTTTGGGCCCAGATTTAATATTAAAATATTGACTGCCTTGCTCAGAAAGTCTTTATAGGGTTGACAGGTCTGCTTAGAGACCAAGGTAAAGCAAATTACAAACAAAATAAATTCAAGTTTAATATATTTATCTTTAAAAATGACATTTACAAATGACCCACATAGAATATAGTAACCGTCCATGGAATGTCATATTATTAAAATAGAATAAAGAAAACAAAGTGTAATTGGCATCCAGTATTGTATGATTTATCTATAATTTGTTCTGAATTCATCTATCACATTAACATAGCCATTAAATTTAATTGATTCTGAGAGATTTCCAATTCATTATCTCATTATGAAGAAATTGCTGTATATACTCGTTTATAATGCACCTGCAGATCAGGGTCTGTGTTTTTTGTTCTACTGATTATGCCAAACAAACTGCCTAAACTCAGATCTTCCATTACATTATGTGATGGCAGATCTTGGTCTTTGAAGTTTGCAGTTGGTCTCATTGTACAAGTGAGTAAATATGGTACACGATATGATATTACACAGTGTTGTTATGATAAGCATTTATTTTTCTGTGAAATGTAGGCTCGCCTTTCTGGATGTCAGAGCTGGACTCTTCTGTATGATAGCTGTGAGCATGGATTGTCATTAAATAGGTATGTAGATAATTGTAAACTTACAATACAAAATCAACTGATTTTTAGTTATGTAGATAATTGAAAACTTACAATACAAAATCAACTGATTTTTAGGTATGCAGATAATTGTAAACTTACAATACAAAATCAACTGATTTTTAGGTATGTAGATAATTGTAAACTTACAATACAAAATCAACTGATTTTTAGGTACGTAGATAATTGTAAACTTACAATACAAAATCAACTGATTTTTCTGTTTTTCTCAACATATTGCTGTAGGAATGAGGAAAGCATGGAGAGGGTTTTAAAAGTTCCATCCAGTAGGTTGTGAATGGCATGCAGATCATGGAACAGCTTGTCATTGATTGACAATTTGAACTGCATTTTCACTTTTTTCGATGAAAAATAAAGTTGAACAATGGAAATAACAGTTGAAAAGATTGAATATTGAGACAATGGTTAAAAATCAGGGGTTAAATCTATGGGTTTACAGTGTAAACATCTATGGGTGTACAGTGTAAACAAAAATAGAATATGATGAACTCCAGATTTAATTACCAGCTAAATGGTTTTGCAGTATATAGAATTCCTGCGAGAGAGAGAGAGAGAGAGAGATGGAGGGGGACAGCAAGTATCACATCTCACATCTGTTAGAGACATTCAAATCGATACAATAGTCCCCCTCTTGAAAGGCCCCCCTGACCAGCAGCCACCCGCTTCTTACAGCCAGAATCCCGTGGCACCGACGATTTTGTTTTCAAAAATACCTCTCAAAAACAGCTGACACTCTGACGCGGCCAGCATTTTAGTACAAAATATGTTAAATGTCCCCCACATGAGCGGCCACTTTTGTTTCTTCAAATGTATCCAGAACCAATTATTAATTCAAATCTTGACATAAGGTAAGCAATTGATTATCTCAATCGTCAATACATGTCTCCCAGTGTTGAGTATCCGTTAGAAGTGTTGACTAAAGATTAATGTACATGTATATCATTATCAATAAAAGTCTATGTTTACAGTAAATGGGCTCAATAATGTTATGATAGAGTTTGGGGCTTAACACGTATGTCGAGTTCTTCTCTTTGATACTTATAACCATACATAATTGTTAAGATCATAACAGGGTCAGCATAGGCTAAAAATAGATTTTGTGCATTGGCACACACATAGAACTTTGAAGAAAACAGGGTACCAGACAAAGACCGAAAAATCATGTGACAATACAATTGTGGCTCCTTTATGAAACCGCATTTTTTCCACTCGACACAAGTTTTGTCTGCATAATTAAATCACATACAAATAGCAACACCTGAATAAATCATTACCAGACATTAACAAGTCAACGGAAATATTATTTTAGAAGAAAGTCAGTTATTCTACTTGATGACATCGGGGTAGGGGGGACTTTCCGAACAATTTTATGTAGAAAAAACTCGGGGGGAAAATAAAAAGCTTATGATGAAATGACTCGAATAAACAAAGTCATAGCCAATAAGGTTATTCAACAGCAGTAGAAAAATGGAGCAAATGGACAGATATGTATGTACCATGATGTAAATGACGTTTTTGAATGCATTTTCAATGTGCATGACACCAATACCCACTCACATATCACACATACGCCAAGATATAGAACTATTAATGTAGATTCAGTTGAAATAAGTTTTTTATTATAATAAGAAGAACATTTTAATGATTAATGTTACTTTTAAATGAAGATATTAAATTCTTGGAGTGTATAACTTTCAAGCAACGTACATTACATACACTTCTCATAGAAATTTAGTCCCCCTCTGGAAATGCCACCTGTCTTATAAGGCCACTTTCCCTGTGCAGAAGGGATGGCTGTATAAGAGGGGGACTACTGTCTTACATTTTCACAATACATTCATTTTGTTTCCTCCAGAACCTATATAAACAATACTAGAGTTGTGTTGTAGAAATATGCAGCTGATCTCAGTAGTTCTCTTTGTAAGCATGTGAGTTTGAAGCAGAAGCATAGACAAATGTAAGTTTATTAATTTGCAATCCTGTTTATAATGAAAAATTTTCTCTTTGCCTATGGTGGAGTGTATGATGTCCATATGTCTTTCTGTTACCAATTACACAATACACAATAACTTTATTTAGTATACCTTTTACCAGACTTTGCAGATGGCTTGCAGTTTGTGTCAAGAACCCTGATGATTTTTGGGTCATAAGAACAAATGTCAAGGTCACTGGCAGAAAGAACCAATATATCTGCACAATAATTTAATTTCTCCACCAACGGCAGTGGATAACTTGCACTTGGGGGTAAGGTAGAGCCTTATTAATGTCAGGATGAAAAGGACAAAGGTCAAGCTCACTGATTGAAGAAAAAAAATCTGTTTAATTTGTTCTCTATTATATACAGTTACAAAACTGAATGTCTTGCATCTGAGTTAAGGAAGAACTCCATTGATTTCTATTTCAATGTCAGATGCTAAGGTCACTTACAAAGAGTACAAATCATTGGTGCACAAAAATATTATGATTAGTTCTATGTCGCATACCTGAACCAATAGATAGCTTACACGAGGAAGAAGTCCAAACCTGCCAACCCTTAAATGTTTCCTGTAAGTCTTAGGAAAACTACCCATAAAATAAAAACTTACAGTATAAAAGCAAAAACTATGGGAAAATGATCATTGCCAACAAATTCGAAACATTTTTCTTTGGTGTTTGATTTGGATCTGGCTTTCATATTAGATATAGTAAAATTGGGCAGGGAACCAGGCTAACTTAACAATAGCACCTCCTATGCTTTAAACTGCACCTATTTGTACATTTGAAGCATCTGTATGATCAAACTGTTCATTATAGACTTAAAAATGGCATCCAGCAAGTGATGCGTGTTAAGACAAAAGTGAAAATACGTCTCTTGAAAAGTATTAATAATGAACACAGAATAATAAAAAGAATTCTGATTTTTGAAAATAAAAGCTGGAAGGGACACAGTTACATTTATTAGACATCATGTGCCAATTTGAGTTTGACAAGTGATATGATTGGTGTCGTCATTTGAAATGGAAAAAGATAAGAATTACATCAAATTGAGAGATAGCTTTAAACTATTGAGCTGCATAGGGTGTGAAACTTGAGTTTGTACAACTGTATTTGTGGAAAATAAAGTCTATGTGTACTTTACACACTTTTCATTTGAACAAAATGTTTATGTTTGCTGCATGTTTTGAATACCAAACTTTTAGTTACGTTTTTAAGCTGTACAATAGCAGTTTACGGTGTATATATATTTGTTTTACACCTTACTGAAAACTGTTCATCCTTATGGGAAATAATCAACTGCCTTACTGAGACAGACTCCTCAGACTTGGCATGTCTGGAAGTCTATTGATTTGGGTGTTGAAAGGTCATTGGGACTAAAAGAAGACATTTTTTTTCTTCTCCACACAGTAGCATTAGTTCTTAATCACAGATCTGGACCAGAGTGGTTTTAAATTTTGGCAAATTTATATTGGAGCAATTGCAGTCATAGGGATGTTTTTATTTTAGTGTGCACATCCAGCGATATTTTCTGCCTCTCTCCATGATCATGTTTCTAGCATATGACAAATTGTATTTGACTAAAGAATGGGTCAGTGTGGTAGATTTTCCATTTTTCAAAAGAAAACTTGAGAGGAACAAATTTTGCTATCAGCTTATATCATTTTTTTGGGACATGTGAATCTGTTCCTTTATGAAAAAGAAACCCACACTAAAGCATTCTACACTGTTCCATGCAAGCTGTAGGCATCTCTCTTACACCCCCCCCCCCCCCCCCCCGTATAGCACTCATATAAACTTGATAAAGAGAAACAAACTTTTAGATAAAATATTTGTGACATATTTGTAATGCCTATGTCGTACTTTCTGTCTGTATAGGCAAAACACAAATTTGCATTGTTTATGTGAAACTCCAGATAGAGAAATTAGAGAAAAGCAAAGAAAAAATTGTGAAATTATCAAAATTGAAACAAAACAATCTTGTTTCTATTGTTATTTAACTTGCCATTGAAATAATGCCTTAAGTAAGGAGCTGTGGTGACTCATCAGTTAGCATCCTTTATCACATGCTGTGGATTGAGATCGTACCATCATATCAGCTTGGGTTGATTACTGTAGTAAACCCTTCAGCACTTTACACCATTTGCCTTGGCACTCAGTAAACTAAATGTCTAACTGTGCTGTAAAACACCATTCTGCTGGCTTGTTTTTATGTTTATTTTTTCTATATAGGTTCACCCATCACATTTCTTCTTACAATGGACCAACCATCACTCTCATTTCATTTGAGGGAAGAAACATGTATTGTGTAGCAGAAGACAAAGGATGGAGGTATGCAAAATAATGTTTTTATTAATCTTTTGAAAGCTTATTGAGATTTTATTTAAATATTGTTTTTGTGCCTAGTAAAGTTTTGTACCTTAGTACAGTTGATTGTTAAAGACCTTTGACAATTTGGTAGTTGCCAAAGTTTTTCAAATTTAAGGTTTAGAAGATGATAATTAAAATGTATTAAACCTTGGCAAATGTGTAGATATTGTTTTTGCCTTAGTATTTAGCTATTAGATACTGTACCAATTTATACAGTTATTAATTCATAACATTTTGAAGTTTATAACTTAATTACAATTGACATTACTGTTCAGTATCTTTGTATTTGTGTTTGGCTACTCTCAAAATTTTGGTTACAAAAGTACAATGACAGTGACAATAGAGATTACAATTTTAACAAAGAAGATTACAATTTTGACAATGCAGATTACATTTCCATTGTCATTGTAATTTTGTTGGTTACTTTCAAAGTGGAGATTTTGTATATTTTCATTTTGCTGTTTGAGAAATATTTTTGGATGCTTTTAGCATTTCCAGAATTTCAATTAAAACATGCTAACACTTTATAGCAAAAATCACTGTTTTAACAAAATTCATTTCAGTGAAGGACCCAGTAGATTTGGTGGAGAAGACACAATGCTAATACAACTTAATCCAGCTTATAGGGTTGTCCAGGGTAAGATAATCTAGTTGTCCAGGGTAAGATAATCTAGTTAATCTAGTAAAGCACAATAAGCAGATTAGTTAAACATGAAAGAGACTGGCTATGTCTGATACAGAACCACTTGTTAACTCTGAAACTGCAAGAAATTTTCACTGCTGGAGATTAGTAACAAAATCACTGTCATCGGTTTAACAGATTAGCATTATGTTTGAGCACTGGTACTTGGTGTACATCTACATTGGGTTAACAGATTAGCATTATGTTTGGTACTTGGTGTACATCTACATCAGTGAAATTATAGGATGCAAGAAGTGCTATAATAAAGAATATATAAGTTACACCATTCTGATTTTGTTATAATTAAGTAGTTTAATCAGAAATTTAATTCAGACATTTAGCTTGAGATCCACATTCAGGATGCAAATATTTTGAGAACATGGAGTCAGTTGTCACTGTTCCCGTGAATCATAGCTTTAATTTAGTAAAAGAATGTTGTCTGTTATCATAGTGTCAGTGAATGATGGTTCTAGGTTAGACAAGTACAGTCCTACGCGTTTATGTCGACATCCTCGGGCATGAGGAAATATTATCGACATAGGCGGATGTCGAGATAAGTGTTGAGGGGTGATGACAAAAGATAAAAGTTAAAATTTGTCAGCAAAGGGTGAGCCGTCATCAGTGTGTAGCATTTACACTTTGAGAAAACAATGGAAATCTTTTAGTAAGTGAAGACAGAATCAGTGTGAAATACACTTGTATATTGACAAATTACATTTTGGTTACCTTTCTGTAATAAAATCCCCAATAAAATATTGCATCGATCACATTCTGATACGAAAAACATTACGATTTTCAATGTCGGCATCAGCACATGGTTGGATAGTTGTTATTTACATGCTTCATGTTTATGTACTTAAATTGGCCTAGATTTTGGCCAGTCTGTTCCCATCTTATTGAGGCTACCTAGGGGATGGGGCTATTCACAGGGAAATGAAAAGCTGTCAACAGTACATGTATTCTCCTCAAATACTTTTGTATCCGATGTTTTGACGAGCATTAAAGCGACTGAACCATCCACTTGTTGCATTGAAGTTCTCCTAAGTTTTTTCGTAATTGCTTTATTGAACCATTTTGATGTTTCCTCCACGTCTTCAAATGTAGCAGGCTTTTGCTTCTTCCTTTGGGGTGTGCAGTTACCTTCAACGTAGTCTTTATAGACTAAGCCACTTTCATCCTTCCTGAACAGGTGTTATTATTAAGCAAGAAAATGTCACAGACATCTTTGCGAGATGTTCAGCCCTCAACTTCCTTAACAGCCAGATATTTAGTTTCCAGAGTCTCTAAATTTAATTTGCGTTTTACACTGCTGTTGGTAGCCATTGTAAATGTAAATAAAGTTAAAAACAAAACTTTTACAGCAAAATAAACCTTGTTTTAATCACCGATCATTTCAAAGGTATTGGAAACACATAATCACGCATATTTGGGTGCATTTTGTTTATCTGGGATTCAGAAAATCATGTATACAGGAGTCCTCTGTACGCATCAATTTGCTGGATGGCAAATTAAATGGCTTGCTAGTCCAACTTTGATCACCTGTTGAGTTTGAAAATGTGTTGATCAATTGATCATTTTAGCTGTGCTGATATTTAAAATCAGAAAATTCAGTGGCTGAAAGACCAACAGATGTACATGTTGCCATTGTAAGAGAACATCTGAAGAACATGACCCACATGTTAGGCGGCATGTTCAAAGACTTGACTAGCTGCAGTGGTGAGAAAATGTGCTGATATTTACAATGACTGATTTCAGAGGCAGAATGATCCTTTGATGTACTTGTGTATAAGAAGAGTACATCAAATGAACAACTTCTGCCTTCATGATTGTTTTCATTTCCAAGTGTAGCAAACAAAGTAGTGCTTGTGACCTCAAAATCAAGACATGTTTAGAGTTAGGCAAAATGCAGATTTTGACAAGAAGGGTTGAATGGCAAATTGACGAAGATTGTAATGAAATTCAACAAAGTGCTAGAAGTTGCTAGAACTGACATTTCACGTGGAACACTATGTATGATGCCTAACTTTGTGCTTGGAATATGGCCTTTTCTTGACCTGACAATTCACTCTCACTCTATTGGACAAGGGCTACATGTCAGTGCTGTAAAAAAGAAAATTAAACTTTATGGCAACCGCTGTTTCTACTCGTCTGGAAATATAGCCAATTCAGGTATGCCCAATTTGCTTCTGGTACGGGACTGCAACGTTTACTGGTGGTACTCGTGAACTCCTAGTTTTAAAATCCTAGCTATACCTCTGCGCATTCTTTGGAAAATGCAAAAATTTAGCAGATTCACTACTTTTGAGTTACCGCAAGAGGCCATCTTTATAGGCCCAAACAAAAGCCTAGGGTGTTGTTTTTTTTTAAAATCCGAACCGAGACATTAAAGCCTGGCGGCAAGATCAAGTAATTGTTGAACAAAGTATGGGTTGGAACTGGCAGCTTGTCGACATAAATGATTAGATAACAATGGATTTGTTCAAGCTGGGACCAAGGGCTTCTGTTGACATGTACGTTTATCTTTATCTCTGTGTCAACATAAGCATGAAAATATGGTAGTAATAGTAGACCAAGGGACTGGGACTTTGCTTTTTTGTCGACATAGGTGGCTTGTCGATATAAGTGATGTCGATATAAATGGGTAGGACTGTATGGGGTCTGTCGTCACTGTTCCATTGAATGATAGCTTTAGGTTAGAATAGAGTCAGTCATCTGGTTCATAGAAGTCTTTTTCACAAGTAATTGTGTGGTGGGTGGCTCATCAGTGTAATCTAGGTTATATCGTGCCTGTGTTCGTGTTTAATAATATAGTATGTTTATATGTATAATATAACAATAGTTTAATATGTCCCAAATGTGGACCACTTTGTCTCGGGGTTTGCTGGCACATGGTACATTGGCACAGCTGGGTGTTTGCTTTACAGTTCATATTTTACCTGGATGAATGCAGTACCTTTTTTAAAATATCATGAATTACTTTGCAATTTAGTGATAGCCTAATCAAGCTGCCCAAATTCAATTAGAAATCATGGAGGGATTTAATGTTTAAAAAACCCACAACATGATTTGCATGCATTTGATGATTTCCCCCAAATCTTAGTGGAAAACCAATCAGTCTAGTGCATGTACATGATGATCTTTAGTTCAGCTGTAGTGAGTTTTATTGCACTCCTCAATGATTCTCTTGTATTGGCTTTGCAAGTTGATACACTAAACAAGCAGGTGGGAGAAACTACAACACCTTAAACCTGACCATTGCAGGTGTCAATTTCATACCAATATAAAATTGCACAGGTTTGTGCAGTAATACCTGTATAAACGATACAGGTGTAGCATATTATCAGGTATTTGTCAGTGACCTATCAAGGGATACATAAAGACAAATTCATATAATATAAAAATATACAAGGTATTAAATTCCTTGGATATCATCCCATTGATGTCCATGACAGAGTCAGGTATATAGTAAAAGAAAACTTGTTCCCGAGAAAATGCGTCTTAAGGACATTATATTTGGGTCACAAGTACTAAACAGAGGCTGGACTAGTAGAGATAGCACTGTTCATTGTGTGGGAACATGTTAAGCAAACAGTTTGAATGTGACAGGGGTAGGGGAATTTAAAAAAACAAAACATTTCAGCATTTTTTAAAAATAATGGAATGAAAGTCACTAATACATGCATATGATTTTTTTTCCTTTTGTTTGTTTACAAGAAGCATCTCTCTTTCATTCAAATTACAATCATTAAGATGTGTTATATTTTGTGAAGCACCAAAATTGTCTCAGGATTCTTTGCTCAGAAATGTATCTTTATCACAATACACATATGTGAATGCATATTAGTAAATGCATCTTGGACTGTTAAACCTCATGTGTACAATTTGAAAAGAGCATTCTACACTTTGTACTGTAGTTGAGTAGGCAGTTGATGTTCACGTGATGTACTGGACATCAGCTGTTACATAATTACATTGCTGTGACTTTCTAATTGCGGCAATAAAACTGAATCCATCCATTATGAGTCATAACATGGACATCCTGAATGGCTGCTACATTAGTCTATGATGGTAAAGAGCATGAAAGGAATAAGGCATGTGAACGTGTAATTTACATGAGGTCATCCTTGCATGCTGTGATAAGAAAATGAAATCTACTCGTGTTTAGAAAAATTCATACTCCCCAATATTGTTTTGATGTGACCCGACATCCTCTTTTCTTGCCCCAGTTTAATACCTGATCACCATGATAAAAATTAATAAGAATCGATAATTTTCATCTGGAATATTTATGAAGACATTATGTTTGTGAGCATTGAACAGTCAGGATTAAATAGATTTTGGTTAAACTAGGTTAGTATTATATTTTACAGCAACAATTACTACTTCATTTAAGATGAGTAAATGCACCAACTTGTTCATATTATGTTGACTCACCAGTTGTGTCATCCAGCCATAAACTCCTGAACATTTACCAACATTACAAACAGGAAAATTTACGAAATGTAAATGTTATTTTTCATTTTTTCAGTTTTTAAATAGTCTAGCAACTATATGTACTCACTCATAAGATGAGTGCAACTGAACAAAGTTAGATCTGCCATTGCATAATGTACCAGCAGATTTGGGTCTGTGCAGTTTGTTAAGGAGTAGTCTGTAGAACAAACAAAGATCCTGATCTACAGATACAGGATGCTAGCACAGATCTTGATTTTAGTTGCTTGCAGTTTGACTTGACTTACAAGTGAGTATATATGGGTGTAATTCTTGTAATAAAGTTTCTAATTTGTCAATTTTCAGTTGGTGGACCCATGGTGCTGTGGAATGAGCATGAGAGAAGTTTACCACAAGGTATCAAGATTGGCAGAGATGATAAGTCAGCAGTATTATTCATTCCATCCGACTTTGACAAAATACAACATTATGGTGTAAACTGTGGCCTCACTAGAATAGAGGTAGGATTTCTAATAATTAAACAGGAACTTTTGTTCTCTAGCCCATGTACATGGAAATGTAAAACTTTAAGACATTTCAAACAGGTTTTGAATCATGTTTTATTTATTAGTAGGTTATACATGTAGCCTTGGACTTGGATATTTTATATCAGCATTGTTTTGTATTAAAATGGAATATTATCAGTGTTGTCCCTGGAATGGTTTAGGACAGCACTGCATTATTATTTAACTAGGTGGCATTCTGCCTTCTCTAGGGTACATTCTGCCCTTCCTTAAATCTCCAGTGTGTTTAAAACAAAGCAAATAATAAGAAGATTCAGCATATGCATGTGGCAACCACTATATTTCCCTCATACTACAAATATTATCAGAAATGTACATGTGGAGTACATAGTAATGCCATCTGTTATACAGGGAGAGCCCAGAGCAGAGATGTTGCCATGCTGAAAATGCCCTTAAGGCAGCTAGCACTGGGGACAGCACAGTGCTTCAATATTAATCCATCCTGCTTTGTTGTTGTTGTTGTAGGGTTTAACACCATTTTTCAGCACATGATAGGCTATACATGTCTGCTAGTATTAATGGTGGAGGAAGAAGCCAGGTAAACCCCTGTAAAGAACAACCTACCCACAAGAAGCTACTGGCATGCTTTCTCACATCCCACATTGACCGAATCTGAGACTCGAACCCACAGAGACAGAGGTGAGATGGCAGTGATCTGTAATGGAGAGCACTTTAAACCACTCAGCCACTTGGGGGGCCCCATCCTGCTTTGTGTTACAAGAGAAATCAAAAGTGTAATGATCTCATAGCAACATAAACATTTTTAGGCAGGATTTAGAATTTTTTTCCTATTAATTCTTGCCATTAATCCAGAATTCACATAACATACAATATTTATTGCTCCATACCTTCTTCGGCTAAAGAAGCAGGGGATGTAGTGTTTATATTTCCTTCTGTCTATCCATCACATTCTCTTTGCCATTCAAGAACTGTTAGTTCTATTTAGATTCATTGATAAAACATGGTTTCATTACATCTAAATACTGTAGCATATGTAGTGCACCACATCTAGGGTCCTTGTTTTAAGATCAAAGGAAAGAATTTTCACATTTTCTTTCCTTCCTTGTGACTTTATAGTGTTTGAGATAAGGGATGAAACAAGGAAGAGTTATTGGTAGCTGTCATTTGTATCATATTAATGGTTTATTTTTTTCCAGATTTAGGTTTCACATCAAAGGGTTGGCTTTTTCCTATCAGTTTTATCATTTTGAAACACTTTCTGATGCAGATGTCAAACTTGATACTTATTAGTACCACTACCAGCAATATATAGTCCTGTTTAATAAGGGTTGTTACCTCCCTTGCACAAGTTATCGTTATTTGTTAAATCTATTTCTGGTGAGCAAACGATCCGATATAATGATATCTAATAAAGGAATCGCTGACCCGTGCTCTTTTGACAAGCTATCAGTTCATGAATTGAATTTTTTTTTTTAAGAGAGAGGTGCACATGTGTCAGGGAGAAAAGATTCCAGAGCCATGGACTTTAAACGACTTATGGGATAGTGATTTGACTCATTCGCCATTGTTCAGAACAGAAGATTTGTACAATTATCTTGTAATGTTCAATAACTTTTGTAATATGACGAATGTCAAGAAGCAGTTGAAGGCTAAAGTTTTTCATGAAGACAGACGTGCACTCAGTTGCATATCACACAATTTCACAGGAGTGCTTGCAACATTTTGTGAAGGCCAAAGTAATTCCATCGTTGCCAAACGATTCTAAGAAGAAAATTTACTTATTCATCATTTTATTTTTGCGCACATTTATTGGGTAATATGCACACTTTTAGTAAATAGACACATATAATTTTGCTTTTGAAGAAAGTCAGGGTTCTTTTGAATTATTGGAAACACCCCTACCCCAACAATTGACCATATCCGGCTCTGTTTATTCTGAGCTTCTATTCTGCCTCTTAATTAAAATAAGTTTAATCTGCTGGAAAAGAATTTAAATTTCAGTACACTTGAATTGCACAAAAAGTTCATAATTATATATATATATATATATATATATATATATATATATATATATATATATATAGCATGCGCTTCATGTGGTCTCTGCTAACCTTGTGTGTGCCATGTTTGCTGACCAAAATTTTTTGAACAGGTAAATTTTATCTTTATTTATGAAGAGCATGAAAGTGGAGGCAATAAATCAGGGGAGATAACAACACTTATGGAACAGGGCTATTGGCAGAAGCATTCGTGCCTTTAGTGTACATTTTTAGTGTCAATAATGAAATTGTTGCCTGTATATCTCACTTAGACTTGATCCTTTTGTTTATTATATGTGACATACTTTCCCATTATATGTCAGACTTGATCCCTCTGTTCATTATTTGTGACATATTTTGACTGTATATCTCAACTAGACTTGATCCCTCTGTTCATTATATGTACTTTGTTTATCTCAGTTTATTAAATGTGATATACTTTGTATATCTCAATTGCACTTTATCTTTCTGTTCATTATATGTGACATACATTGTTTATCTCAGACTTGATCCCATTGTTCATTATATGTGACATACTTTGCCAGTGTATCTCAGCTAGACTTGATCCTTCTGTTCATTATATGTGACATACTTTGACTATATATCTCAGTTGGACTTGATCTAACTGTTCATTATATGTGACATACTTTGCCAGTGTATCTCAGCTAGACTTGATCCTTCTGTTCATTATATGTGACATACTTTGTATATCTTAATTGGGCTTTATCCTTCTGTTCATTATAAGTGACATACTTTGCCAGTATATCTCAATTAGACTTGATTCTATTGTTGAATAAACGTGGTCATATGTTTGAATTGACAGACCTTAGCAAAACGTTTGCATCAATCATGTGTTCAGATTGTAAGCTGAACTTAAATTTCCTTGCTTTCAAGTGATTATAAACTACAGTTGTCTTCAGTTTTTAAATTGAGAGAGAATAGTGTATGATAACATTTTTGACAATGAGCACATTCTTTCATATTATTTCTTAATGAAATTTGCATGGATCTCAAAAGTTTTTTTCTAATTACTGCAGTTATCAGTACATGAGAAATTTTAATGAATTATGACACAAATGTTATTCACTAAGTCAAACAGCATATAATAGTAGTGATTACCTTATGTGTGTGTCAGTTCCAGTAAAAGAACAGGGAGCAGTTTAAAACTATAGTCATTGTCGTTTGACTACACCTTGTCATCTACATAAATGACCAGATATTAAAGGTGCATTGTAATATAATGACAAAATGATAACAAAGAACAAAAGAAACTGCACTTTATAATCTTTAAGTTTCAAAATGCATATACCATAGATTTGCATGTATGATTTAAATCTTGTAATCTATGTTCTGTATACTTGATTTATAATTTTCATGATTGTTAAATAATATGTCACCCTCAGGTTTGGGGCTGTGGTGGAACAGAAGCCAAGAAGGCTCAACTGAAACAGAAGCAATGGGAAAGAAAGGATGTAGAAAAACATAGAGGCAGAAAGGTGAGACAAATCTGACCAAACATACTAGTATACATTTTATTGGCCCCATTGTAGTAACTACAGGACATATAATATTGTCAGACATTTTGTCAGTTTGTTTGCACATTTTGCACTTGTGCCAGTTTTCAGACATGGAGATGTGACATCTTTGTTCCATGAACTCTTTTATTCTGGTACTTGTATGTGTATGAGATGCACCCATTTACAAACTGAAAAAGACAAATATGATTTTCCAGAAATGTGCCATCAGATCCGGGCGTGCATACTTTATTTGGTCTGATTTCAGGCAAACACTTAAGGCTAATCTGTTGCATAAAATGGCAGACTGGGGTCTAATCTCTAATCTGTTGCATAAAATGGCAGACTGAGGTCTAATCTGATATTTTTTTAATGTAACACAAATATTGTGTGATCCACCATTACAGAAAATCCTGTTTGTTGCTTCTTCTTGTAAATGGATATGATATGATATTCACCATGAGACGTCTTGAACATTCTGCTGATAAGATATTCACTGTTGCTAGTGACCATCATGAAAATCTTGTTATCACTACACCTTTTGAATGAAGGCTCATATTGACATTTGGTTTTCACATTTTTACCTAGGGTTGAAATATATAAGAATTGATATTCCCTTGATTTTCCTCGCTGTTAATACTTTTTATATTAAAAAAGATTCATTTTTATTTATGTCTAAGTGATGGGATTGAGAGTACACAACTGTGTATAATTTTTTATGTGCATCTTGTAGAAAATTGCTGGCTTTGCACTGCTAAACTTAAGAAGTAAGTTAGTTAATTGTTTTATTTTTAATAATTTCAAAGGCACTTTCAGAAAATAGAAACAGTGCCTATATATGGAAAATTTGAGGGGAATATCTGCATACTTTATGCTTCCAAAAAACATTATCAGTCTTTATGATTCAGACAGCACACAGTTTTCCTGACCGCAATCAAAACTATTTATCAATCCAAATAACTGAATGACATGTAGGTGTATGTTTACTTTCTTTGCAGTTTGATTGTTGTAGAGAATTCAACTTTGCTATGTGTTTTCCTACATTCAGTGGTTCTAAAAAAAAATCTGGAGTGAACAAAAAAAAATGAACTATTATCATGTATAGTTTATTTAAAATGTAAATGGTGCTAATTTGACATATGCTATTTTGGTCATCTTGAAAATGTTATTGCTTCCCATGATTTAATTATGGTACTCATTCTCCATGAGCAAGGCAAAATGACAGAACATTAAAAATCTTCATTTTGTGCTCTGTATGTTATCACTTTTACACTGTATTAATAATGGTATTCATTCTCCATGTGCAAGGCAAATTGCCAGAACATTAAAAATCTTTATTTGTGCTCTGCTGTAAAAAAGAGAGCTGAAATACTGGATTTTCACTGAATCACTTCTGATGCTGTCTAACAGATGACCACCATTTCAAACTTCTTATGATGGCTAGTTGGTCCTAAATCAAAATGGCGTCAGTGTAACATCCAGTATGGTCACCACACATCCCAGCATGACAATTTTATTATAACTTCTCCTAAATGGATTTTCTTATTGACATGGGAGTTTGTACAAAGTTTGTATGACTCGTATGTACAGACTCATACAGATATGTACAGATATGACTCATACAGATATGTACAGATATGACTCATACAGATATGACAGATATGACTCATACAGATATGACTCATACAGATATGACTCATACAGATATGACTCATACAGATATGACAGATATGACGCATATAGATATGACTCATATAGATATGACTCGTACAGATATGACTCGTACAGATATGACTCGTATAGATATGACTCGGACAGATATGGCTCGTACAGATATGACAGATATGACTCATACAGATATGACTCATAGATATGACTCGTACAGATATGACTCATATAGATATGACTCGTACAGATATGACTTGTACAGATATGACTCATACAGATATGACTCATATAGATATGACTCGTACAGATATGACTCGTATAGATATGACTCATATAGATATGACTCGTACAGATATGACTCATACAGATATGACTCATACAGATATGACTCATACAGATATGACTCATATAGATATGACTCATACAGATATGACTCATACAGATATGACTCATATAGATATGACTCGTACAGATATGACTCGTACAGATATGACTCGTATAGATATGACTCGTATAGATATGACTCATATAGATATGACTTGTACAGGTTTCTGCTCATCAGATCAGAGCAATGTCTACAAGTAATAGAAGACATTGACTGTGATGCACATTCAATGTTCTGGATTTTATTTTGAATTGGTCCGGTGGCCTATTGGTTAGAGTGTCTGCTGCGGAAGCAGGAGGTCATGGGTTCTATCCCTGGCCGAGTCATACCAAAGATTTACAAAAATGGTACTAACAGCTGCCTCGCTTGATGCTCAGCATTAAGAGGTTAGTTAGGACTGGTTGGCCAAGTGTCAGGATAAATGTGACTGGGTGGGACATCATGCTACGTGTCTGTGGCATGATGCCTCAGTGCTACACATACTATAAACTGCCTCACAGCAGACATCATAGCGATATGACTGAAAAATTGTTAAAGCTACGTTAAAAAAAGTTCTAATCAAAATAATTTACTTAATAATTTTGATATTTCCAGACATTTTAAAAAACAAATTCTTTCTCCAGGATCAAAGTTGAAACTTAGTTTTTGGCGAGAATAGTTCACTGATAATGCCTTCACTTTGCAACTGTACAGTCCTGGGTTTGATTCCTAGTTCTAGCACATGCAGGATAAGTGGCTATTTGTCAGAGATTGTGGTTTCCTTTAGGACACCACCATCAGTGCATCAATAATAGTACAAATTGTTAAAACTTTTTGTGCAATTGTTGTAAAGCAAAAACAAAACAATATTGAAAGTTAATTCAAATTACCTAATACATGTCATGATCAAAAACTGAAACACTGTAACATTTTTGATAATTTTTCTGCAGCTTAAACTGGAGACCAACTGGAATGAGAACCCCGACAAACAGCTTCTTAATTGGGGTGGGATTCAAACAGACCACCAGCACAGCAGAGAGGGTGGATTTTGACACCTGCATATTAGGTGAAATAAATGAAATTCATAAATGTGCTGCTACATTATCAGCAGCATCGGTGCTCAACTAGGACATTCCTGTGAAATCATTCATTTTTGTCATTATCAATTTTTGTGATGTTGTAAATAATATTTTGTTCAGTACTTGCTGCAGTAGGTTGTCTTGTTATGCAAAAGTCATTTTGTTTGGTCGATCTTTAAGGTTTCGGTTTGTAGTACCCACAAAACATTGTCCACCATGAACAATTTTTAGGATGATAGTTTTTAACTCATCTGAAAATATGTTGGGAATGACTTTAAATATGTATTAAAAAAATGTGGTAATGTAATTTCGAGAATAGTTGATAACCATGTATATGATGTAAAGTTTTGCTTGATGTCAAAGAGCTAGATTCTCAATAATAATCTTGTTGAGTTTTTTTCAAGAGATCAGATTTGTGATCAAATTAATTGCAAGTACTTCCTCACTCATAAGTCCAGTCCAACTGCAGATGACATACACCTAGATATGTTGTTACATGACATATACCTAGATATGTTGTTACACGACATATACCTAGATATGTTGTTACATGACATATACCTAGATATGTTGTTACACGACATATACCTAGATATGTTGTTACATGACATATACCTAGATATGTTGTTACATGACATATACCTAGATATGTTGTTACATGACATATACCTAGATTGTTGTTACATGACATATACCTAGATATGTTGTTACATGACATATACCTAGATATGTTGTTACATGACATATACCTAGATATGTTGTTACATGACATATACCTAGATATGTTGTAACATGACATATAACTAGATATGTTGTTACATGACATATACCTAGATATGTTGTTACATGACATATACCTAGATATGTTGTTACATGACATATACCTAGATATGTTGTTACATGACATATACTTAGATATGTTGTTACATGACATATACCTAGATATGTTGTTACATGACATATACTTAGATATGTTGTTACATGACATATACCTAGATATGTTGTTAGATGACATACGTAGATATGTTGTTACATGATGTACTGGCAGATTAGAGTGTGCCGTTCTTCTAATTACTTGTAACAAACCGCATAGATCCAAATGGGATGGAAAAATATGCAATGTCAGATCTGGTCAGTGTAGTTTGCAGTTTGACTTGACTTGTTAGCAAATATATATGGTATGTTTTTGTATGTATATGTTATTCAAACTCTTATTCTGTCAGCTGTAGAGACTTCGGACTGTCCTTTGATCGTGGTCGCAGAATTATCTAAGGAGTGGTGTACTTTGACAGGGAAAATAAATCCTTAAAAAAAAATTTTTTTTAATGAAGATGTAACACACCTCACCCCAATATATCTAAACGCCTAACAATTTTTCGGTAGGACTTCTTTAAAAGAAGTGTATCCATTCAATGAAGTATTATGTTTTGGACATATGACTGAAATGCTAGTGACAACCCTGTACATGTTATTCTGTCATCTTGACAGCAAGTGGGAAGCATATATACTTTGCCACTGATGTGTCACAATTGCTTCAAAACTGCAATCATTTTCTAATCGTGCGTAATGTTATTCATGGATTTTTTTTACCAGCATGTTGTTTGTATTGCCTGTTTTTTAAATGAATATTCTGGTGCTGAAAGCATATACAGTGAAATTTCCATAACCTGACCACCTTCAGCAGACTGGCTACATTTTATTTGATCCCAATAAAGCTATTTTAATGCAAATTAATCTGTCTGTATCTGCTTGTAAGTCAGGTCCAAATGCAAAATGGATAGACCTGATCTGCCATTGCTTAATGTGCTGACAGATAAGGGTCTGTGTTGTTTGTTCCTCTGATTACTCCTAACAAACTGCATACAGGGGTAAACCCAGTGTTAGCAGATCTGGGTCTGTGCACTTTGACGTTGGACTTACAAATGAGTATGTACAGTTGTCTGTGTTAGCAACATATAATCAATAGAACAAACAAAATAAAACCTGATCTGCTGGTGATTTATCGCAATGGCAGCTTGTGGTCTGTGTTGTTTAGTTGTACTGGAGTGATGTTAGTGTGTCAAAAATGTATGTTTGCTTTAGATACAGATGTATATGTGGATATATGAATTTTATGTATACAATTAAGGATAATAGATCTGATTTTTTAAACATTCGAGTTCTCTGTAAATTTCTTCTGAGCTTTTCCTATCAGCCATTACTACAAATTGCTTATGCATATTATATAGATATATATATATATATATATATATATATATATATATATATTTATATATATATATATATATATTTCATGACCTAAAAATGTGATGTGCATTGGAAGTGGATCAAACTGTTCATATGCTGATACATCAAATACTAACAAGGCTTCGATTATGAAATTTGTTTGGTGCATTGTCTGTCAGTATAATTTTCAAGAATGAAATAAAACCAGAAAAAAGCAACTGGTCATATTTTTGGTGTTGAATTAAGTAATTGAAATGGATAAATTTGTATAAATTGGCAAAAATATAAGGTAAAGGTGCTTTTGTACATATCATTAGTCTGTCTTGGGAACATATCATGGAAGTGGTATCAGTACTTGTATTTGTGGATTGGTCCAGAATAAGTACATATTTGATGAACGATCAAATGGTCAGGTCACTATTATTTCATTGATGTATCTTATCCAGATGCTAGTTCCCAATCCAAGGACATCTTTTCTTCTTCTTGAAATTAGAATTTAGCAGTCTTGAATAAATAAAATGCAAACCCAGTCTGATACATCTGTCAACTTTAACACTTGAAGTATAATTCTGCTTTTGCATGGACTTAGTGAATTTATACATGTCATTTGAATGCTCAACACTGTGTCATTTGTCATATCCACTGTTAATTGTATGCATTTTTTGCATTGTTCATACTCTCCAGCCTTTGCTTTATTTTCATGTATCTTTGTCCCTCTCGTTGATTTTGAGTATTTAGGTACATTGCTAGTGAAGCAGTGTTTCTTGTGTTTCAACCCATTAACAGTAAACAGTGTCAGGGTAAGTAATTCCCAACCATCGGATGTTCCAGTTCATTTTTTCAGTTTTAATTACTCTCAGCCTTCATTGATGCTGTAAGTTGTTGGTAAAGTGTGGGTGTTAAAAGGTAGCTAATAGCAAATTAACAAGAATAAAAACTCAGTGATGGAATACAGGCCTCTTGAATGATGTCAATTACAAAATCTGAACTAGGAATTTAAAAGTGATTTTTGATTTAATTCAGGACCAATGACAAGGTAGTGTTCAATTTGTAAATACCATACTAGCTTGTGCTAGGTAACGGATATCTTTTAGGGTCATTCGATGATCAGACAGACAGACAGAAAATGAATCTGAATTTATATGTGAATAATGAAACATGCACAGAAAGCATGAAACTTCTTGGAAAAAGCCACATAATTGGCCATCATTGTACCAGAGCCAAGATATATCCAGTTTAAATAGCTTACCAATTTAATCATAGATAGCTGCTTTTAATTAACAGTTTTAATTTAACTGTTACAAATAATTGTGGAAACGTAGATTCTTGCTGCTGGATATGAGTATTTAACCGTTTAATGCATTATATCATGAGTAAGCAAGATATCCTGACTTCAAATAATTCTTAAAACTAGAAAAAGAACATGGACTTCAGGATTTTAACATGTTGAGGCTGATCAGACTCTAAACATACTGTTTTGGGACCTTTTTTTGGAACAGAGTTTTCAGCAACATTGTATCTGATTACTGATCTCATCTACTACTGCCTGATTATAAAATTGTTCTGACTTACAAGTGTATTACATATTATCGGTTGACTTCTTTGATCTTTAATAGATCATTATTCTTATTCCAGTCTCAAAAATAAAACCATTTTGCATTTCAAACATTTCTTCACTGGTGTTTGATAAGTCACAAACATAGCATGTCATGTTTGCAAGGATCAAACATTTATTCTGGTTTGTGCAGTGTGTTGAACACAGTAAAGAGACCATATGCCAATCTGGATGGGACAAAGTACCCTTCCCCAAAAAAGAGAAAGGGCAGCAAATTTAACAAATGAAATGGGGTAAGGGTACTAAATTAAAGAATGATTGAGTGCATCAAATTGGGATTAAAGTGCTGAACCATATGTGTATTCTTAGCTGGAACTCCGAAAATTACAAAAGTTATATATTTTTTCATGGTCTTTAATTGATATTATCATATGCTCAATTAAATGTTGTACTTTGTTTTTAATTTTTACAATTTTTTGTGTGCACATTTACATGTTTACATGTGAATGTAATTATACACAATGTTTATTTCTTTCAACTCAGGATAGGTATAAACCAAACTTTCTTCGGTAATATCATTAACATGGTTTTTTTTTTTAAACATTTAATGAATGTATTTTGCATATATGTGTTTAAGAATTTTAAAAGGATGAAATAGAGGGTTTTATTCCATAGAATTTCACAGAAATGCAACACATGTTACAAGAAACATAAGGGTGCCATCCAGGATTGAATAACATCCATGATAACTAAGATACCTGTCAAATATCACATGCTCACAAGTAAAAATGTATGAACTTTTTATGTCTTGGAAGTCTGATGAAGCAAAGTTTGTATTTTGTTTAGAACTTTAATATCTTCCAAAAACGTTTCAAAAATAACTGAAGAAAATTTATGTCATTATAAAATTTGTGAATTAGATTTTTTCATTTGAGATCACATTATTTTGTCACAAAGAAACAGTATCAGGTCTAGGGCCTAACCAGAAATCGCCTCGAACATTTGTTTCGGCCGAATATCAGGTTTTTTGGTACTCTTCAGAAGTATTCGCCTCGGCAAATAATACGCGCACAACTTGTTACAAGTAAAATAATTCAATAAATATCGAACTTTAAAAAAAAAGTTTTTTAATACATAATAATTTTAGTTAATAAAAAAAAACTTTCATCTTATAGGAGATGTATAGTATACAGTACCCTAAAAGTTTAAGCTTCGCATACAATAATGAAACAAACCGTACTCTCCGGAGTCGCACCTACTACTTGGTTTGTGCCCGGATCCAGCAAATAGTACATCCAAATACTCGGATTCGGTACTCAGCGAAAATTATCTACTCGGTTAGGCCTTTATCACGTCTATCCCATAATATATCTAAGCAGGATAAGCTTACAAGCAGTATCATCTCAAAAACTGTTCAAAATAATTTGACCAAATTAGACTAAATTTTGTGGAAGGTGGCAGATACATACACTATCTAAATTTAAAAAAAACTTTTAGTGACTTCTCAAAAAACTTGACAGAATTTGTCAGAATTGATGTGAGTATCCATGCATATATCCAATATACAAATGATGCCAAATCGCCATCAGATATGGCCACCATTGCTAAATTTAGAGTAATTAGAATGACTTCTTAGAAACTGGTTGAAATATTTGGAACAGATCTGACAAGATACTGTTGACCATACTATTTATGGTAATTATCCATCAAAAATGGCCTTTATTACTAAAAATAAAATCTTCCTTAAATGACTTTGCAAAAACATTGAACAGAATTTAAGAAAATTTGTCAAAAAGTATCCTGGTATGAAGGGTTTTAAGTGTATCATTTGTATCTAGTACCATTGCCATGTACCATTTGCAGTACTCGAGTCTACTTGTTTGGAGCAGTTTTAGATGAATCAGAGTCAGAAGTCAGCTATATTGTCTTTTATTTCCAACAATACTCATCATACTAATAGACTGCTCTGAGAACTGTTTGCACACAAGACACCTTCACTATGAAAGGCACCATATACCTTCACTATGCAAGACACCATATACCTTCACTATGCAAGATAAAGACTTTAAACATCTAGTGTAATGTAAAATTCATACAAAGCAATAAATATGTAACACTTTTATATGATGGTGGTTCATAACATAAAAGGCAAAACTAATGCTTTTATGTTCTAAAACCAATGCGTTAGAAATTATCTTTTTGCCATTATATTTTGGCAGTTTGGCAAGTATTCTATAGCATTTTCCTTTTGAGGATGGGGCTTACATAGTACATACATCTACATCTTTATACATTTTTGGTTAAGTTGTTCCATTAGCTTAGGGGTTTTGCAATCTGTATGCATACTGTTATACTTGGCATCATAGAACTGGGCATGATTGGTACTTCATGTTCTTTTAGCACCACACCAGTATAAAATAGGAGATCCCTCTGCACTGCATTTCTCATTTTAAGGTTTTTGCATTTACTTAACTAATTGCATTAACTTAAATGACTACTTAGGATTTTTTATCTACACAATAGTCTATAATCACCACTTCACCTAAATTACTTGGCTGATTGCCATGAAACTTTACACAGACATTCATGTCACAGCCCCATTGGTCCTAACATTGGTTGATATCCATTAGAAGTTGTTTTTTATTGCTACTCGTAGTAAAAACTACTGTGGAAAAATGTCATGAAACGTGTCATAATTTTCATTCTGGTCTTAAATGAAAATGATGAATCTTGCCACTGTGGCTGCCGTTTGGAAAGTGTTTTTGACATGGAATTTTGTTATGAAGTCTGGTTGGTACTAATTAAAATGGTGCATATCTGACCTCCATCGTACCTACCATGGTGCCATTGTAAATATTTTGTTTTCACACTACTTCTTAATTAGTAGGGACTTGATATGAAGTCAAAATGGTGATGGTCTGATATAAAAAAAAATGGTCATGGCATCTGTGTTAAAAATGTTATTTTGGCAACTTCTCAGAATTGGATGGTCATAAACAAGTACCTAATATTTCAGCTTATAAGAAATTATACCTCTGCCAATATGTTACTGAGCAATCTGGATTCTGTGACTGGATAAGATTTATATATGGTAGCTGTGATACATCTATGCAGTAATTGTCTTAACCTGTATTATTTGTATTAATAGTAGATACTAACCATGTAGATTTATTTTTTCATTAACTACATTTATTTTTGTTTCAATTGCAGGGTCATAATATCAACTAGAATTTAGCTAATTATGTCTGAATGGAAAATTGGATATTATTATTATTATTATTATTATTATTATTATTATTATTGATATGAGGTTTTCACTTAAAGCCTTATGATATGTAGTTGATCATAAATGAAAATGGTGACAATTAGATTAACTGTGTGGCTTCCATTGCTAGCATTTTTAAAACTTGCTGTTGCTGCATCTCTTGGAAATTTAGTCATTGCAGCATGGTTTTTTTCTTACTAAAATACTTTTTTATTTTTTGCCTATTATAGTAGCCATATTGGCCACCATGTAGCCATCTTGTTGTTGTTATAATGTTTAATGCCTTTTTTCGGCACAATTTAGGCTATTCATGGTGGCCAATATTAATGGTGGAGGAAGAACCAGGGAAAACCATGGAAAGAACCACTGACCCACAAGAAGCTACTGGCAAGCTTTCTCACATCACCACCTTGGCTGAACCTGAGACTCGAACCCACACAGAAGTGAGATGGCAGCAATCCGTAATGGTGAGCACTTTAGACCACTTGGCCACTCAGGGCCCCTAGCCATCTTGAAAATCTTGTCTAGTTATTTTACTTCTCCTGAACAGATAGATGGTCGTATAGCCATGAAGTTCTCACTAAACCACTTCTTATAATGTCTAGTTTTTCTTAAATGAGAACAGTGCTAATTAAACCTACATTATGGCAATGGCAGCCATGTTGAAAACCTTTGCTCTTGAAGGTATAGTTATATCAGAATGGGATTTTCTATGATTACCATATTTGAACTTTACAAAAAGAGGACACTGGAGAGTGAGAGTATCTGTATCAGGATCTGTATAGAGATTTACGGACCATAAAGGAGGAAATGTTGTCCAGGAAAATGAGGACATATGCAGCCTGTTTTTCAGACCTGCCACGTCATACTATTTGGCCATAAGTCTTACTGAGTTGATATCTTTGTAAAATTTGGAATAATAGCACACAAAAATATGCAGTGTCTGAATGGTTAGAATTGTGAGCAAATGGGTGCAGGTTCAAATATTACCATCTAGCCTTAGTCAGTGGGCGCTTTGACAAAAATTCCTTGTAGGGCTTTATAATACCAAATCTGGCAGAAATATGATTATTAAATAGGGATATTCACTTGTCCAGTTGTGTTCAGAATCCTGGCTTTCTTATTTCATTTTGTGTTATTGGTCAAGGAACCATCCTAACTTTACAGGAGTACCCTTGACACTTTATTCTGTCCAGTTTTTCATGCAAAACACCTACCTAATTTTGCTAAGGAACCAACTTATTAATTTTCAGGAGGGTGGGATGGTGACCTGGGATTTGTTTTGAAATAAAATTTCCGGCTGTCTTATTAAATTAAAATTATCTTGCTCATAATTATAGATATAAAGAACTAATTATACCCGTTATATTAGTTGAACAAATTATCTTGTGCTGAAAGGAAAAAGGTACACTGTTTTCAAAGAAAGTATCATGTCACTACCCTTTCCCAAAATAATTGGTCAGTCCCTAGTAGCATTATCAAGCATTACTTTTTTTTTAAACACATGCACACATGCATGCATACCAGTACATATTTTACTTACAACTCTTTTTGCAGCCTACAGGCTTGTGAGCCTGACAACACAAACATGTATGAATTAATTTTTATGATCCCAGTTTGTTTTTGGATAATGGGCCATTTCTTTTCATTTGGTTACTCTAAAATTGATTCCTCATTTGGGTGAAGTAAAAACTTGATTTGTATCATTCATGCAATCATCAAGTTTTACGACCTTATAATTGGAACTGTTAGTATTATAAACTTAAAAAATGTAAAGGTATTATTGAAGGTCTTTTCTTCCAAATAATGATTAATTTTAAAAAAAATGATTTGAATCTTCTGTTAAATGACGATGCATTTACCAGTAGAGACCAAGTCATTCACTGTATCGAAAGGGAGATAACTCGTAATGTTAGCTACTCTTTAATTAAACTTTGCAAAGGAGTATATTTGGATATTTTCGTTCAACGATATCTGGTTTTAAGTCAAAGGTTACAATAGAATTGTGTACTAGACTTAATTGGTAACATGTTAACTAGAACTTGTAAGAAAATAGCAAATTTAATGTTGGAATTTCTCAAGAACATCCAGTATGGTTTCATTATTTTGCAGCTAAAAAGAATACAGATACAGAAATAGCAGATTTATTGTGGATTATTTCAAACAATAAAGTTATATACAAATACTTTTTTCAAGGATTTTTTTTATTACTCTGATTGAGGATATCAGTTAGAAAATAGAATTGTCCTCAGGAAATGTGGGTTGCAGTTTCCTTATTCTGTACTTTTCTGTCCATTTTTATGTACATCCAGGCTTTTGTTTATTAGGCATTGTAAAATTATTCACTTTAAATGTTTATATTAAAAATATTTTTATATTAAAATACTATACTTGGAAATAAAATGTTTCATCTTTTGTTGATTTTTTTGTGCATGTTATTAGATGGCATATTTAGCAATAGAAATAAAAGTTACTATCCCTGGAAACCCCCACTGAACATCACCTCATGACCAGATTAAATCGTGTTTTTCCAATAATCTGGTATGTAGATGTTTCTCCAGGGACTTACCCTGTCATGATACTGGTACCGATAACAACTCAGACAAAGTGATCTTAAGCCATTAACACCGCTGCGGTGGTCTATTGGTTAGAGCATCCGCTGCGGAAGCGGGAGGTCATGGGTTCTATCCCCGACCGAATCATACCAAAAGACATACAAAAAATGGTACTAACAGCTGCCGCGCTTGGCGCTCAGCATTAAGTTGTTAGTGTTAGGACTGGTTGGCCAAGTGTCAGGATAATGTGAATGGGTGCTAGACATCACTGCAGACATCGTAGCAATATGACTGAAAAATTGTTTAAGCTACGTTAAAATCCTAATCAAACAAACAAACAAGAATAAGCCATTGAACCCTGGAGAATTTTGTCATTTTCGGCTGAAATGGGAGTAGGAAATGCAGTTTGGGCGTTACTTCTGAATATATCCAAATAAATCTTGGGGTGAGGCGAGCTCAGTGGTGTAAAATGTAAAACACGAAGACGATTTTGGCAAACTAATGGCTATATATGCATGTTAACGTACTAAAGTTCTATCCACCTCTCCAAGTTCTACACGACAGTTTAGCTGCATGGATTCCCAATCTCGTTTTCCCCTCTAATAATATATATCTCTCCAGTGTGTGTGTGTGTGTGTGTATATATATATATATATATATATATATATATATATATATATATATATATATATATATATATATTATCTGTTATGTCAATCTCTGTCCTGTTAAACTCCTGTGTTTCTAACTATTATCTTCTATTAAGTCCCTCAGTTAAGTTCCTATCTCTTATCTGTCTATTCTCTGATGCATATACACTATATATGCTACATACCCACATCCACTTCACTTCCATTGAGAATATGATTGGCTAACAATTACTCAGTAGATTATCTGATAAGCATCATTAAATGTAGCTAAAAGTATCAAATTCGCTCTAGGCGAAGTATTTCAAATTGTTTTTCGGGTGGTGGTGGTGATTGTTTGGGTTTTCTTTTTGTTTTATATGGGGTGAGGTCAAAATTTCAAAATGGCCCTGCCCTTTCTCCAAATGTGCATAATACCCAATAAACGTGCGCAAAAATGAAAGGATGTTCAGAAATTTCAATTGACATATGACTACATTTGTGTGTACGTTTTTGTTTTAGCCGGTTTGGTGGGGTTGAGGTGGGATGTACCCCGTCCCCCAGAACGACCTAGCTTTGTTTGAGTGAAAGCCTTCAACTTCAGCATTGCTAGATCAAATGACTTACGTAAACCGGTAACATGAAAATAAATAGCCAAGCCGGTCCCACAGCGAACCAACACATTTTGAACGAGTAATAAAGATACCAGTAGTGTACAAAAAACAACAAAACAAATTACATCACAAAGAAATATCGCCTTATTTAATATTCTTCAACGCAATTGGAATGAAGCAAACAGTGACTGCTTGGATTAACGTGTATGAAACTGAAAGAGGAGTGTATTAATTGGTATAATACAACTGTTTTGCTACAGCCTGAATCAGGTATCAAAAGCTTGCAACTCGTCAAGAGACAAGTTGACTCTTCTGCTACTGTTGTTGACGACGATCACTGATCAAAGTTGGCAGGGATATTTTTTTTTTACAGACTTTTATATTGATACAGTTAACTTTCAAGACTTAAACATATTTTGCAGTTTGTGGGTACATGGATATCGACGGTCTCATATTTTGTCAGGTACAGTGGCAAATTTTATCGGTAAAAACGGACATATACTGGTGTAACGGATCCTCTGTCGGTCTTAGCAGCAGAGAGGGTGAACCAGACAACTTTTACAGGCGTCAATTTAGCAAACTGAGGCTTCTCGAAATTGCTTATATAGGCCTCAATTTAGTAAACTGAGGCTTCCTTGAAAATACTGAATTAAATTTTTCAGTAAAAAAAAATAAAATTAAAAAAAAACCGACGTCCTCGAAGGGTAAAAAAAAGACGCCATATAGTTGGCGTTCACCCTCTCTGCTGCTATACGTTAACAATTTCTTTTTACGATGAAAATCATTTATGATTTCACAAACAGACTAATTTATAGAACCTCACCTCGTAAATCAATCAGATTATTAGGTTTGGTCAGTCAGTTTGAAATTAATTCTCGTTAAAGAATTATTATGACATCGCATAAAGACTGGATTAGTTGGGTCTTCAATAATTAGAAATCCTAGAGGAGCCGTTGGTGCAAATGAATATAGAATATATCCCTGCTGAGCTTGATTTGATTGCTCAAGATTTATTTGATAGCTTCCTTCGATAACGTCACACACTAAATTTAGTGCAATCACCGAGGATATATTCACATTGAATGGAGCTATATGTCTACCACCGCCTTCTGGATCATTATTGTGTTTAAGGGTTTTTATTTCCGGTGATGTTTTTTTCCACGTATCGTGAATTTCTTTAAAGCCAATATCGATGGTTTCACTGAGAAGTTTTTTAGTTCTGGTACGTTATATCCGGGTAGTTTGAATGTTGGAATATCTTCGACGCGGATATTGAATTGTGATGCAACTCCAGTTCTCGTTTCAGGTGTGGAGTTTAATATCTCTTGAATAATTTGTATATTTAATACATCCATGTCATCGATGATTTTATTGCATGTTTCTGCTACGCTGATAAATTCATCTCTGGTGAGAGTACCCGATTTAAGGGAAATTAATAATAGTGAAAAATCATTATTCATTTTTTCAAAATTTTGAATAACTATATTTGTTTCAATTTTAACATATGAATAAAGTATTTTATCCATAATCAAATGAGACCCCTCTGTTGAAGAAGTATCCATCACTGTTACAGCCTTTAAAGGTTCCAACTCGCCAAAAATTTTATAACTTTTTACTGGATTTTCAGGTTTTATCTTGTCGGATACATAATCAGATTTTTTTGGTTTCGGTATATTAACGATTTTTTCCTCTCGTTGAGGTGGTAGTTCAGGCCATCCTAACACTGATCTTATAGAACTCTGGTAAATATCTACAACATACCCAGGGGAATTAATCTCGATCGCAGATGATAACGTCGGCTCGTGAACCGTTATAGCGATTTTTGATTCTTTTCCAGTGATAGATTTTATTCTTCGTTGAAATTCAGCATTAATTTGTTCGATTTGATATGACCCCGTTGGCAATGAGACAACGTTCCAGTCTGGAGTTCCGTCTTCACGATTTTTCCACGCGAACACCAAGGAATTATTTGGTTGTTGACCACCAAATGCTACCGATCTGATATTGGGCCAGCTATGATACACTCGTAGTTTTGCTAGCGCTATCTCTTTCACGGGAACGGGAATCGGGAAATTCACACTGAATTCAGGACGCGTTGAGGTTACTGATATCATGCTTGCTTTCATCGGTGTTGTATTTTCTGCTATTCGCTGAAGCAGTTCTTGTGACGACATTGACATTGTTATTATTATTATCCCGCTCTAATTTCAGCATTGTTGATTTATACAATTGAGCCATCGCTGAGAATTCACTATCTGATATTGTTGTGTCATCGAGTGACGATGATATCAACGAGGATAATTGCGAGTATGCTGCGGATGCAACGTGAAATTTAATTATATAATCGTGTAGTTTACTCTGGCTACACGATGATAGTTTTTTTGTGATCCCGGTTAATATACCCACGATTGTAGCCACCGCAGAAATAGCGATTGGAACTACGACCGGAGCAATCATTGTAACTGAAGATAGTATTATTCCAGCAGCAGTGATTACTCCCGACACCGAGTATACGGTGATATCAACTGCGGTTATTCTTCGTTGGTATTTTTTTTTTTTATTTGATACTCCTCACAGCGCGAGCTGAGTTTAGTTTGAAATTCTCTGACTTGATCATAGCGATACTGATACACTGAAGGGATGGTCATTTTATTTTAAAAACACTAGCGTTTTCAATTGTGAAATCGTAAATGGAAAATCCCATGGATTTTCACTTGCAATTTCAAGGATTTTCCTTTCAGTTTAATTGTTTACTTAAATCCACTACGAATTCTACGTACCACGTTACTGAAACCCTGACTAAATTTCTATCTGCGGTCGTTATCGTGAACTTTTCAGATACACCCTTGTCGATGATCGTTGATACCGTATTATTGACTCCAGATGAACTACTTGATGATATATTAAATTGAGTCGGTGATACTATTGTTAATCGATAAATACCCTTGACGGCTGCGGTTACGTGTAAAATGTTGTTTGTGGGAGTCCACGCAAATGATCCGTAATGGATTGTGTATACGATATTGTTGGTTTTCTCATGAGAAATTTTTATTTTTTCAACAACTCCTATCATCCTCGCTGCATCATCCTTCATTGCGCCGTTGAATGTTTTTAGATCATCGATGGATTTTTTTAATATCAGGAAGAGTTATTTCAATTTTATCAAATGGGGTTCCAATAAATTTATCAATGATGTTTTTACGAAGCGTTGAAAACTGTTTCACGTGTTTTTCATATTCGGATTGAAGAGTTGCTAGTTCCAACATAGAATCTTTTATCGAGGTGAGTTTTGGTGTGGTCACTGGTGGATTTCCAAAAAATTCTAGTAAGGGTTTATCAATCTTGTCCACGATGGATTTTTTTAATTCAGTGAATTTTGTTATGTGATCGTCATACTTATCATTGAGCGATTTCAATGTATTCACCGTGTTATCGAATGTTGCTAATTTATCCGTAATTGTTGAAACAAGTACACCTGGTTTGAGTTTACCCTGATCGGAAAATAACGCGATAGTATTCTCTGTTGCGTCTCGTCGTTTAACTAAAATATCATCGAGAAAGACATTACTAGTTTTCAATTTACCCTGACGATCATGAAATACAACTACTTCACCAGGATCAACACTTGCTAGGTTCAAAGTTTCGGCTATTTCATCTTCGATTAGTTTTTTAACATCCTTGATTTCAACTTCATCAGTATCCGGTTTCTTCAGCGTTGATAAAGGTCGTTCCCAAATATCAATCATTGTTATCATAAAAATCTTTTCTCTGTTAAAATTAAAGATTTTCAATCCAACGACCGCTAGTATACTCATTCACGACCACATGTGGTGGTTTTCTTGATTGAGGAATCAAAGATTCCCGTGAAATAGCATCAAGTACGTTTAATACTTCATTGCCACATATGGGTGGGTCAATCATTGTTTGTGTTGGTAACGTGGAATACCAACGGGGTATTTTTAAGTTGTTTATATAGCGGTTAAATTCTTTCGGCGGCGCTAGTCCATATGAGTCAAAATAAATAATCCCACGTGGATCAATCGCGTACGCAACCCAGTGTGTTCCAGGTCCGGAGCTGTTATCTAGATTAATAATACCGGTTTCAACATCATTTGGTTGTGCCGGTAACTGATCTTTCATAAAAACACCTCTGAAGTTTTTAATCGCGAGTTTTTTAGCGGCATCAATTAAATCGAAATTGGACATGGGAACAATAGGTTCCTCTAAAAATCTTCGATTAAAACTCTTCGAGTTTCTCACTAATAAACCGTTCCTGGGATTCTTAGACCCTTTCCGCTGTACCATGAATACGGGGTTCCTGGTAGCCTTAGACCCTTTCCCTTTTTTTATACCCGGATCCGCGAGTGGATTCACCCGTTGCTTTCTTTAGTGCCATTCCTGCCGCGGTACCAACGGCCCCTAACGCTGCCGCTTTAGCTACCGCTGGGGCCGCTGCGGAAATCAACCCTGGAATCAACCCTAACAGCGGGAATATACCACCAGTCTTTTCCATATATTTAATCGCGCTCGTAGAAAGAGTAATCTGAACTCCTTTTTTTTCTTTAAACGCTTTATTAAAATGATTAACCTGAGTTTTCGTCAGCGACAGTTTATTTACCCCGCCATTCATTTGATTAGGTTTCAGCGTTATTGTGGTTCCTTATTGCTTAGCTGATTTGGAATGTAGTTTTTTTAACTGACCAGGTGTCAACGTGACATTGATATTACTATACGACATTATACTAAAACAGATTGATTCTAAATTGTAAGCGATTCAATGGAAAATCCGAAGGATTTCCAATCAAAGATTTTCCACTGGTGCATCTACCAGTCTCATTCGTCCACCAACACCTTCGAGTAGCATTGATTTATCACTGAGAATGACAGCAACCGCTCTATAATTAGCAATACCACCAGGACGGGTTACACGAGCTCGGAAGTGTATATCAACGACGGATTGTCTCATCAAGTCAAGATGTTCCAGCGAAAAGTAATAAATCGGATACAGACTTTTAAAATCCAACTGTGATATTTGTAGACCAGTATCAACATTTTGATCGCGTCCCATATACGACAACAACCGATGATAAACTCGTGCAATACTATTGATGTTATGGTCAAGTTGTATATCCTCTGATGGTTCTTGCTGTCCGTTTATTCTCAGCGAGACTTCATTACACCCAATTTGATCAAATATCATATGGGAACGTTCTTGATCATTTAATCGCGCAGTATTCTGTAGCGCAACAAATATGTGACGTGGAGCTGAAATACCCTGTTTTGATGCTAGAAGCCATGTAAGTGTACCATCAATATTAGAATCCATGGTATCTGTGGACGTTGACAACCAACTCAACAATGACTCCCCCCCACCCCCCGATCCATAAATGATAGTAACCGCGGTTCTGTTGACAGCGAGGGAGTCAACACTGGCATCCACAGTGATAGTTTTGATAAAACGACCTTACTGACGGCAACGCCAGCACCGCGCCAGATTGCATCATCATCAGTGCCCTTTCTCACTAGCGCTATAGTATGCTTTGCTCCATAGATAACTTTTCTGACGTTTCTACAAAATCCAAATATGTGATGCAACGGAATCGCGCACGAAAACCGTCGACGCTGTCCTTGCAACGTTCCTACTCGTGTTGCAAATCCTAGGTTGTAACCGGGAATATTATTTATGACATCAAATTCAGCAGCTGGTCTTACATATCCGGGTGGTGCTGGATCAACTGCTGTAGCTCGTGTTGCTTTTACTCTAGAATACTGGACGTGCTCAGCATTATCAGTAATATCCTTCGCGAACATCATAGACGGACCCGCTGATCTAGTATAGTCATCAGAATATCTCGCTAACCCGATTATTCCCGTAGCAATATCAACCTCGCGTTCAATAGATTCGATTTCTTTTCCATCAATGAGATATCTAGCACTTTCAAATAACGCCATGATGCCATTGTTAACAAAACCAACTCGGATAGTTGGGTCATTTGCATATGGTGTATCATCTGCTTGTAAAAGTTCACCTTCGACTTCAATAAAGGCTTCACAAGGCAAAAAGTATTTACTGGTATCATGAACTTGAAGTTCGATTCTCCCCCGAAGATTAGGTTGTACTGCGTGATAGGCAAAAAATTGATAATCGCGTACAGAATCATCCTTGAGTACTGGGGCATCCATGTCAAATGCACTATCAGGGTTCTGTTTGAACATTTTTATTATATATCCGCTGGTCTAAATTGGAGGCGGAAATTATTTTAAAATATTTCCTAACAGCTTTTTCCCTTTGGAAAATCCCATGCAAAATCGACCACTTGACCCTCCGGAATAATTCCGGATTTTTCTGGATTTTTCATCGAAAATTGCTGATTTTTTTATCATTTTTAATCAGTTTTGATCATTTTTGCTTTGAAAACAATAAAAAAAATTCCTAACAGCTTTTTTCCTATGAAAAATCCCATGCAAATTCGACCACTTTACCCTACGAATTTCTTTTAATTCTCACGGAAATCATCAAAAATCGATGAAAAATCTCCAAAAATCTGTCAAAAAACACCCAAAATTCAGTGAAAACCAGTGAAAAATACAGAATTGAAAATCGAAGATTTTTATAATAATAATTATTTTTTTTATAATAATTTGCATTGCAGTTTTCACAGCAAAAATCCCTTGGATTTTCAACTTTGTCGTTGTCTTTGACGTTTGTTTAAGCCACTTCCCGCTATCATATTTGCTGTTATATTATCATGGGTGTTAGTCATCGATGAAGAAATCATTGACTGTAGTTTTTCATCTACTGCGTTATTTATTATTTTACTAACACTTGCAGGCATAACCGCAGTAGATGGTAACGGCAGTGAAGTCATTTGTGGTTTTGAAAATCTGGAAGATTTCCCCCGTCGAACTAACGCTGTTAATTTATCTTTCGCGGCTGAAAACGCCTTCCCGGCAAGATAACCAACAGCGCTAATACCCTTATCCCTGATAACATCAATGGCTTTCATTGATAGTTGTTTTGCTAGCGGCGCTACTTTTTGAGCCATTCTTGCAAATAATCCCATTATAGTATTACCGAGACCATCTCCATAGTATGCTCGGTATTTTAGCAATCGTGAGTTTACCACGTAGACGTTAGTTGGTTTATCATGGTTGTAGTGTATGATCATTCTCTATTCAATTGCTATTTATCTAATCGCGATGATTTATCATCGATGACATTAGTCACTATGGTGACCATCAACGTGTTCCACTAACTCTTCAATAAAATCTCGATATGTTGCAATATCCATGATACCACCTTGAAATAACCTCCAACAGATATCAGCTGCTTCATTGATTATTTCTGGTGAGTTATTTCCAGCTCGTTTACCCCCATACAAGTGCTTCTAATCGTGCTATATCACCGAGAATATTACCAGGACATGTTACATTAGCGTTTCCACTCGAAGAGTTTCCAACTAAGCCACTACCTTTTTTTTTAGTTGTACCAGTTGCACCTTGAGAAGAGGGTTGTGTTATTTCAAAAAGTTTTGATTGTTCTGGTAATCTAAAAAATCCAGGGCTTGATTGCGTTGTTGTAGATGATTCAGCTTTTTTTACTGCTTCCATAAATTCTTTATACGTTTTATCATCTTCTCTTGCCTGAGATGACTTTGTAAATATACGATATAACCCCTTATACCATTCTTTTTTACTGGGGTTTTTATAATCATCGAGGATATAATTTCCTCTCTGATTAAGACTCCTAACAACGAAATCGGCTAATTCTTCCATAGAATTAAATTTTTTATTTTTTAATTCATCTAATTTATCCGGGCGGAATTTATCATTGAATGCAACTCTTTCACTAGTAGTATCACCCTCTTCTTCTTGTTGTTGTGGTTGTTGTTCTTGAAATTCTTCAAGTGGTTCAGGTGGTGAGGAAATATCAATATCACCTAATCGTTCAACTTCTTCCTGAAGTTCTCGTTCTTGTTGTTCTTGTCGTCTTGCAGTAGTTATTGTATCACCAGGAAGTGTTTGTAATGATTTTTTTGTTTGTTTAGTTCGTTTTGCTATTTTCTCTAACACAGGGAGAAAGGACTCTTCTTGTTTTTTTTTTCTTGTTTAGAAATTGCTGATGTTACATCCTCAGTTGCACTGATTATAGGCTTAAAAAGTTGTTGTGTATCAGTAGAAAAATCTTCCTGGAGGAGTTGTCGTTGCTGTAACTTTTCCCGTACACTATTACGAAGTGGGAGGAGTTTATTAATAGCGCTCAGTCGCTGTTTTGCGTTTCGTGTGGTCAGTGATTGTCCTACCATATTGAAAGATTATCACTTTTGTCAAATTGCTTGCAATTTCAATTTGAAACTCAAAGAGTTTCCATCTTCGAGTTTCATTGCAATTGGAATTGCTTTGCAATTCATCAAGTAAAAAAAAATATTACTACGGTATTTTTACAACACCGTGTGAACTGTGTCATTGTCGCGTTTTGTTTGACTAAACTCATTCATCGTTACCTGTACACGGAAGTTATATACAACAAGGAGGCTCTCTACGCGTGGGGCTCAATTTGCTCGATTAAAGCTTTTATCTGTTTCACCTTACAATTGATAAGTTTCCTTTGTTCATACTCTGCGCCTAATTGCTTCCTAACATCTCCTACGACCGTACATAATGGTACTAACACACTAACATCTTCAACATTAACTAAACTCTCACGGATAAAGTTTTATGCGCATGATTAGATAATACTGCTTAGCGAGGATATACTTTCCATTGTTTTGCGCAAATTCCATATCCTCAAAATCGGTCATTATTTGATCACAATTTAACCCTGATGATAGTCGAATATTTTGAGTTTTGAGTTTGTTGATTTCAGAAATAATACATCTGATATTTTCAGAATTCATATTATATAAAAAATAGGTTTGTTAAATTGCTTGCAATTTCAATTAATGAATTACTTCGTGTGGAATTGCTTTGCAATTCATCTTTAGAATTTTCCATTTTCCATTTCACAAAATGAATTCTGGACCCGCTAAGATGTTGGTCATCTTAGCATGTCCAGAAGCGTAATGAGATTATAGGATGATGATGGGTATATATACGATGACGACAACCCCATGATCTAGTGTGTAGGCGATTGTATACGACGGTACAACAATAGATTACATTATGGTATTTACAATGACAATGGTTATATACAAATGCAATGAATGACGACGGCACAACAATAGATTATAGAGACAGCACAACAATAGATTATAGGATGATAATGACGACGGCACAACAATAGATCATAGGGACAGCACAACAATAGATTATAGGGGTGATTATGGTATATATAATGCAATGGTATGTACAATGACAATGACAATGGATGACGCGGGCTATTCTACATTCAAGTGCAAAAACAACCCCCAAAATCAAACCCGGTTTGAATGTCAATAATAACATTCACATCACGTGTGACGGTGTGATTTGAGTTTGCACTTGAACTTCGAGGTAAAGCCCAAACATATAACAGACGAGGTTGTATATAACCACTCATTACAAGGAAGTTAGATAGAGAGATGTGTGTTTTTTATTCCTTGTTGTGTATAATTCTGATTATTGACAGCGCAGAATTAATAGTGAGTACTTGTAAAAAACACTAAAAAAAATAATACGATTATTTGTAAACACTTATGATCAATTTTTTTTTCCTATGAAAATCCTTTGAAATTGTAAAGCGATTTACGATTGAAAGTCCTTTGAAATTGCAAAGCACGGATCCCGTCGATATTTATAACAGCCAATCAAAAACTACCTCCTTGGTTTCACCAACGGTAACTCTGTCATTGGTGATTTGTCGCACGCGTTATACCAGTGAGTTGTCTCCGCTAATTCACAATATACAATTATACATAAACAAATCGAATACTATTTTTGAAGCGTTTTGAAAAAGCGGTCTTGGTTATATTCTCTGCTACTCTTTGTACCGAGGGGGAGCAAATATCGAAATACCTACCAGCTGAAGTCATAGACTGAAATATTATTTCCTCGTTGTCAGTATTAATTGATTTTACAGCTCTCTTCCCAATTGATTTACAGATACCAGTTCTTCCTCGTTTAATATTTTCGCGTTGTGTAACGGCTTCTAAATTATTTAAAGAATTATTAGTCTTAATGCCATCAATGTGATCAATAACAAGACCATCCCTGATCAATCCATTAAACACCTCGAATATGAATCTATGACAATAATATTTCTTCCCTCCAGCTCTAAAACTCAAATATCCTTGATTATTCAGAGTACCAACCGGCTTCTTGAGTCTACAGTGTCTAACAACACCATCACGAGAGGCTTCATAGTTTGCAATAACAGGATGTCGTTGAAATTCTTGGCTCATTTGTATACATAATTCTTTATTTATCTAATTCGTTGATTGGCTGAATTATAACATTGGGAAATCTTTCTATGTAGTCGTTGGCAGTTTTTATGATTTTGCCGTTGACGTTGTCGTTGACAGCGTCAGGATTTTTTATTCTTTTTTTGTCATAATAACGCTTCAAATCTCTATAACGCTTACCACCACAACCGAGACATAACTCTGATTTACCTCTAACACCTACCCCACAATGGAAGCATGGGAGAGGACCTTTCGAACCGTTTCTCACGCTTTGCATATGATACCCACAGAATTCATTTCTGCATGATTTGTTACACGGGGTCGTTGATCCAATCATAAGCCATTTGCAATGATTCATTATATAAAAAACTTTTTATTTAAATACTTGTTTTAATTATAATATGAAAGAATTCAAGAGATTATCGAAAATTAAGCCTAAATTTAATCTCGATAGAGTATCTGTTAAACCGAAACGTTTAATAGACGATAGCATGAAGGAGTTCAAGAGATTATCGAAAATTAATCCCCGATTTAATAGGGATAGAGTATCTGTTAAACCAAAACGAATAAACGACGATAGCATGAAGGAGTTCAAGAGATTATCGAAAATTAATCCCCGATTTAATAGGGATAGAGTATCTGTTAAACCAAAACGTATAAACGACGATAGCATGAAGGAGTTCAAGAGATTATCGAAAATTAAACCCGGATTTAATATCGATAGAGTATCTGTTAAACCGAAACGTTTAATAGACGGAAGCATGAAGAGATTATCGAAAATTAAACCCGGATTTAATATCGATAGAGTATCTGTTAAACCGAAACGTTTAATAGACGGAAGCATGAAGGAGTTCAAGAGATTATCGAAAATTAATCCCCGATTTAATCGGGATACTAGATTCGATCTTGATAGAATCTCTGATATGAAGGAGTTCGAGAGATTATCGAAAATTAATCCTTGGAAAAATGCTAGATTTAATCTAGATAGAATCTCTGATATACAAAAAGTCTAATAGACGATAGAACCCTGTTGAGTAAAATCAGCGACTGTTTTAATGAATTTAAGCGCGATGGAGCATCTCCTACATGGTCGACATTTCGAATTATCCACAACATCGAAGATGTCGGTGTCAATGTACCCAACATCGATGCTACCATGAACGATAAAAGAGCAGCTGAGATAATTTCACACCTTGGCGAGCCAACGGGTTGGAAATCCAAGGGTGTAAAATCCAAAGGATTTCAACAAAGCAATTCTCAGCAGAGGTACTTTTTCAGAATAAAATTCATTATCGAAGTCGAAGGTGAATGGGTTATCAGGGATAAATTTGATCCAATTCTCAAGGATAAAAAAAACTGTCATTGTGAGTAGAGATTCCAAACCAGGAATTCTAACTGGAATTGACAAACCATACTACGAGAGATCTTATCCTGTAACAGCAATCGTTTATGGAATATACCCGCTAAATGATAAACCTGATATTGCAAAACTAGCTCCTATGAAATATTCTAGTTCACTGAATTGTGTAGCAGCACGGGTGATGGAACACTTCACAAATGCATCCCGGGGGAATAAACTAACTGATCTGCGACGTAAGAAAATAACTGAATGGGAACTAACAGTGAAACAGCATGGGGCAACAATTCAGGATATAGCTAAATTAGAAACATCATTAAGATTCCCAATATCAGTAACGACAATAACCTGAGAAGCATTATACGAACCGAAATATCAATCACAAGGAGCGCCAATACAAATTATTGATCATAACAAACACGCGTGGACGGCTGCAGTAACAATATTTCCACGAGAACGAATCGTGAGATATATCCCCGGGGAATTTTCCGGGGAATTCTTCAGGGATGTTTTCTATGAAGAGAAATTATTTGATGTTATTCATGCGTTGTGTAAAGATGATCCTGTGTCAGTGTGGTTACTACGCAGCGCTGAAGATTCAGAATCAGGATTTGATCAATTTGTAAGACCAAATGGAGAATTATATCGCACTGAAGAGTTGGATAATAGAATGAGAAAAATCGCTTATGAGTTTTCACCAGAGAGTTTCAATGAAAAACTACTCACGGATAGCTTTACAATTCCATCAGTGGTAGCTCATTTTGCACGAGAAAAGAACTCATGGCGTCCAACACGAAGTGATTTTCTCGAGGATGTCAAATTGAGTTGCGTCAAATTTGGTCATGGAGGGTTGTGGAATACAAAATACTCACGTGATGGTATGATTTCAATTGATATATCTGCGTGTTATCCTGGAAGTTTTCTCGGGTATGGAGAATGTGCCAAGTACTTTAAACGATTTGGACACCCCACGCATGAAATGACTCGTGTTGCGATTAATGGTCCATTGCCTGATTTTGATTTAACCGGATTCGCTCGTGTGATATCATTTGAACTCGCTACAGGGTTACATCCGTGTAGTTATCTTTGGATTGGTAGACACCTATCTGAAAAACATTGGATGCCAATTGTGTTATTGCGGTATATGATTGATTGTGAGATGTTACAATCGTTGATTATCAGCGAGGCTATTATATGCTATCGCGCGCAGAAGGATGTTTGGTTACCACAGCCCAATATAGATCGTATAATTGATGAAATATGAAAACAGTTTCCAGATGGAAAATCGAAGATTTTAAATGAAGAAGAAATCATAAATTTGTCTAGGCAGTTATTTGAAATTAAAAACAAAGAAGCCAAAGATTTCGGACGAAAAATAATTGGTAAATTCACTCAAGGTGGAATATATGACAATGCAAAATACTCTTCGAGGTTGATCATAGACAAAGCAGAATACGATTTTATTGTAGCGGATTTAACGAAACAGGGAAAACTTGTATCCCGTAAGGATGCTTTTCTATCCAATGGTGAGAAATTAGGTACGGTTGTTACTTACTGTGATGGATATAATTCCCAGTACACACATTTGAGAAGTTCTATGCTAGCCTATGCTTCTATTAATCTATTTTCGATGATAAATAGATTTCCTAATACCGCGGTTAGAGTAGCTACTGATTCGATGTATATACACAAAAAATACAAATCGGATGTAGCGGCATTCACAGATCCCGAGGAAAATTGGGGGCGTTGGTGATTTAAAAAGGAAACACTACATGAGTATTGTGAATCCGCAGACGTTACCATGGATGATAAATATCTTTCATGTAACCGTATTGAAATTCAATCAGAATTTTCTAATGCACCACCTGTATCTGATCCTATATGTAGATACAAGACAGTTTATTTAAACGGCGGTGGTGGGGCAGGAAAGACAACTCGTGTAATTAAATTATTTCGTCGGTCAAACATGATTGTTTTAACACCAACTCACAAACTCGCCAGAGATAGGATAGCGGAGGGAGTAAAGCCTGTACTTATCACAGCTTCTTTCGATGGAAAGGCGATACATGGACTCCTGATTGAATGGGCGATAAATTCATTCCTGAAATCATAATCTGGGATGAAATATGCAATGTATCGTTGAGAGTATTACAGACATTTCTTGAATGGCTGTTAACTAAAAACACCAAGGTCGTCATGTGCGGTGATCATGGTCAACCACCACCATTTGTCGGTGCACCCCCACATGAATGGCTAAAGGGTTTTGTAGACTATTACGAAGAGATGAACGATGACCTTAGATCGTTAGATGAAGTATTACGTGAGTTTAAACAACTAATCAGATTACAACCGGATAGAATCCAATGTGAAATAGCTCGTGAAATAATTTCAGAAACTCCCATTAATGATTTTTGGGAAACGTGGAGACCAAACGATTTGATAATCGCAAGTAGAAAAATAGTCAGAGATAAAATTCAGATGAAATTATTTGAATTGCATAAATGTAAATTTGCAACAATTCCAGTACCGATCTGTTATAGACCTTCGGATACACGAAGGCAGAATATCGACGTTGACATTCCAGGACAGCGTGAAAAGCAGAATTTAGTGTTAAATAATATTGTGCTGGTTGATATCAGCGTCGTCGAAGATGCATTGCGTGCTGATAAATCCCCATGGACGTTAGGTTATGCAGCAACAATACACTCTTCACAGGGATTAACTATCACAGACACAATTATTTGGATAGTAGATAATCGCATTGAGTGGTCGAATTTAGTTTATCTTGCAGTGTCTCGAGCACGGAGAATAAATCAACTTCGAAGAATCGTTTTAGATGATAATGACACTACAATAAGTGATATTATCAGCGCTGACAACATCAAGGATATAATCAGAAAAAAACTTTCTGGTTATAAACAACAGGATAAAAAAATAATAGAGAATTTGACATTGATGCTGAATTAATAATTTTGCTGAAGCAACAACAGAATAATCACTGCGCGAGTTGTAATTGTATAATGCGTTGGAGTTGATCGGATAAAGACCCTCGGCAATTTACCGTAGATAGAAAAAATAACAACATTGGTCATACCAACGACAATGTGATGCTGACTTGTCTTGAGTGCAACAGACGCCGGGGTGCTAGTTAATACCACGCGGTGGTAATTGAGTATCCTCGGGAATTACCTGTAGTTGTTGTCGAGTAAATCCTCGCTGAGGAGCAGTTGAATCTAGTTTATAGATTGCTGGTCTACCAGTTGATCGTGTTATACTAGATATTTTATGTACGGTGACACTCCAAATAGGATCAGTAACTCTTTTTTTACCACCTTCAAGCTCTCCTGGTTCGTATAAGTACCTTACAGTGACATTACTACCAAGAATTGGTTCTCGGAAATCTTTTTGTGAAATTCCTTGGATTTCCATTTTTGGTATAGACGCTTTTTTAATCGCGTTGTTAGGTTTCATGTTGATTGTTCTAGTAATCTCATTATTGATTGTGGTAACTACATCTGGTAATCTCTTGACCCATTCACGAGATCGTTTATTCTGGATGAATTCCTTCGCGTATTGATATCCAAATAATCTCTCAGCAAGTGTCCGATTAAATCGTTCAACAATTGCCTGATCGCGATGTAGCGCAGTATGCCCTCGTCTGATGGTGACATTATGATGTTTCATCGTTGTTAAAACAATGCCTTGAAATTCCTTGCCAGGATCAACTTGTAACAGATTTGGCCAGCGTAGTGGACCTCGTCGATAAATCCTTTCAAATGCAGAAGCTACTTCAGTAGATGATTTTGTCTTCAGCGGTTTTGCTTGTTTGTATCGACTTGCAACATCAACTAACGTTAACGCGTATTTGTAACCGTTGTCATGTGGTAAAAATAGTATATCAGCTTGATGAAATTCATTAGGAACGGTCACATCAAAATGCGAGTAGTTAATTCGTTTAGGCGCTGGTAGATAAATTTGCCATATAGCCTGTTTAGATAACCAGTTCGCTGCAGTGGTTTTTTTCACCTTTGATGCGCTAGCGAGTTTATTGATTGCTGCCTTGCCCCTCCAGTATCCTCTCGAAGATTAATAAATAGATTCCATATTTTTAATTACCAGCACCTAACATCAATTTACCTTTCATAGCTGATTTTATCAACCACGAAGCCAATTTTTCTTTGAAGGATTTATCAGGAATAGCATTTAACGCATGAATTAATTTCACATCCGCAAGATGTCTGTGTTGAAGATTGCTGCTTTTATAAGCAGCATCATGAACATGACACGCCTTATCAATAGCGTTTATTGGATATTCACCCGGTTGGGGTTGGTTTTGAACATCAAGTCTGATATCTAATCGTGTTCCCGGTCCACAGTAGCTATATCCTGGAAGGTGCTTTTCTCCTGAGTATTTCGCCCACGGTGTTCCTGGGAGTTTCACTAACTTGGCTGCAATATCACCTCCTCGTTTTTTTTTAAAGGTTTCGTGGAAGTAAATCTAAATTTCTTTGTACTACATTGTACACACTTACCAGAAAGCGCTGATCGATTATTTTTCGTTGTAATCGTCATCAAGTCATTTGTGCCAGTACGCGTCTTACATTTCACGCAATATAGATCCATAATTTATATATAACGGCATGAATGTAATTGATTATTCAGCTACGAGACGACGGGAACCTATTAAACACCATGCAATGTTGCCGAATTTAATTAGAATGATTATAATCGGACCATCTGGAAGTGGTAAAACACAACTGCTACTTAATTTGATAACGAGATGGATGAAATGGGACAAATTGTATATGATTGCTCCGAGCGTAGATGATCAGCGATGCTATGAAGTGCTAAAGGATTTTAACGAGAAAGCAAAAGAATTTCAAATCGATGATGATATCATTGAATTTATTACTGATATCGAGGACGCACCGAGTATTGGTTCCATCGACGGAAGTATTAACAATTTAGTCGTATATGATGATATCATGTTAGATAATCAAAAAAATCCTGCTAGGATATTTTCCAGAGGCAGGCATAAAAGCACTGATGTGATATATGTCACTCAACGGTACACTCAAATACCAAAAGTGATTCGCGATAATTGCAATCTGCTGTGTGTGTTTAACGGAATTGATACTCATACACTACGAAATATTTGGCAAACTTGGTGCGGTGGCGATATGGATCATAATCAATTTAAAAATTTCTTTAGCCGCGCTCAATCAATCCCACACGGATTTGTGACGATAAATTTATCAGACCCTCGGACGAGATATCGTGTCGGACTTGATCAAATATTTAGTTAACGTATAGCAGCAGAGAGGGTGAACGCCAACTATATGGCGTCTTTTTTTTTTACCCTTCGAGGACGTCGGTTTTTTTTAATTTTATTTTTTTTTACTGAAAAATTTAATTCAGTATTTTCAAGGAAGCCTCAGTTTACTAAATTGAGGCCTATATAAGCAATTTCGAGAAGCCTCAGTTTGCTAAATTGACGCCTGTAAAAGTTGTCTGGTTCACCCTCTCTGCTGCTGTCTTACTTGTGACATCAGTGACCAGGTTCAGTCTATGTAGTCTTTTGATATCTTTGGCCAATTTCACTTTCACTGTTTACCACGCTTTTAACATCCCAGTTCATACCCGGTAAAAATACAACTTGTTGAGCTCTCTTTTCGCATTATTCATTTCTGTGTAACCAGCATGGATCTGGGTGAGAATGTTTGCCGTAATATTTATGGTATGCCCACTCTAGTTCCTTTAAAAGTTACACCTTTATCTCATAAATTTAATCTCTGAAGTTCTATTATTCCATTATGAGTATATATGGCAAGTCAACCCGTGTCTATCGGTTGAATCGCAGTTTCCGTGAATATGTCTTCCCTTCTTAGATGCTATAATATATCAGACGTGCGACAGTTGCCCGTTGCTAGGCAACTTGTAACAGTGCCACATGTTGTTCTATTGGGTTACTACAGTCAACCATTCACTATGTCTACATGGAACTTTCGCTGTGCTCAACTGTAACTTCCAGACTTATGTGCCATTATGATTATTTTATGGTGATATCAAATGAGCTAACAAAATGCATAGGGGATATTTTCAGATGGAAGGATGCAAAATAGAACATAATGATATTTTTATGGTATATCTGACAACGGCCATCCTAGTATGTTTAATGTTAAAAGAGACATTATTGCTCTTACAAAGACTGGTCATGGACCGGGAATGACTAGACAAAAATGCTTCCACACCCTATGAAGCATACCTTCGTTTAGTTTAATTTTGCCCGTTTGATACTCTGGACGAAATAACAATATTGATATGACATCAGCATTCACAGTGTGTTCTCACTATATTAATTTGCAATACACTTTCCCTTTCTCACATTGCAATTTTAAACCAGATAGCGATGTGGTAATTTACGAACTCAAAGGCTGAATAACAACAATTGTAGTATGCACAATAAAAGACACAATGATGAAGATGCAGCAGAGTGAACAAACCAATATTTTCTTTATTGCTCCAATTCGTTTATTTACGTGAGATTGCTAAGCTGTTAGTTATTTAAATGTTTTTTTTTATGCACCTACAGGCAATAAGGTAATATAATTTATATTGTTCCAACTAATAAAAAAACAAAAGAAAAATCTGTAGTTTTTAACATACACATTCTTATTCTTATTTGTTGGTACAGTTTATTTTCCTGTCTAATTTCTTGTTCATTCATCATTCATTTTTTTCTTATTCGTACTCTCTCTTCTCCAACATCTCTTTGCTCAGTTGCTTACATATTTGAAAATCATAGTAAGTGAAGGGGTGATTGCTGAAATCACATATCACTAATAAACTAAGCTCGTAAATATTCTGAAAAAAATAATTGTTAGTACACCAAACTATAAATTGATAACGCATGTAGTTATAATTAAATTTGTACTTCTCTCTCTCTCTCTCTCTCTCTCTCTCTCTCTCTCTCTCTCTCTCTCTCTCTCTCTCTCTTTTACAGGTGAAGTTTATGAAAAAACGGGAAACATAATTTACTCAAAATCTGATCATACTTAAATATTTTTTTCTAATGGCTTGTTCAAGAGGTTACAACTTGGATGTGCATTATTCAATAGCAAAAGGAATGATATCTTCATTTCTATTTTATTACTTTTGCATTGTAATGATTTAATTTGTGGAAGAGAAGATACTTTTTGGAAAGTAGTATTAATGATGTCAATAGGGTAATTTCTGTTTAAAAAATGCTGACCTAACTATGTCAAAGTAGATTTAAAAACAGTGTCATCAGAAGTAATTCTTCTATATCTTTTCGCTTGACTATATGGTATCCCGTTTTTACATGATTTAAGAATGAAGAATATTCAACATATTGATGAATATTCGTATTTTTAACATCAACCATGGTGATGTCAATATTTTCATTTTTCATGACCAAAATGTTTTCAACGTCCAAAAATAATACTTTAGTTTTAGACATATTGGCTGTAAGTTTTATTGTTATAAACAGCCAATATAATAATAAAGGTATTCTAACGAATGTCTCCAAATCATAAAAAAATCAGCTAAACATCTTAACCAAACATCTGGTTTTAAGAGATTATTTAGAAAATCATTTTCAAATTTCTCCATAAATAAAGATGCATAAGAAGGTGTCATATGACTACCTATTGTTGTTTCCAATGTTTGGATATAGTTTGTATTACCAAATTGAAAAACGTTTTTTCGAGCACAAGTTTAATCAAATCACAAACATGTTCTTTTAATAGTTTACATGAACGTCACAAATAGTCCATTAGCCAAATTATCCCACTACAGTACTAAGATCACGGAGAGTTCCAGCTGCAAAGAGCTCTTCGAGATAACTAACAAACTAATGTCAAGGAATGTACACCACTTCCAGCTACCTTCTCTCCAGTAAACCTTCCGGACCTATTTGCAAATTTCTTCCGTGACAAAGTACATACCATTAGAAATACGCTTGACAACACAATTTCAACTGACTTGTCACCGAACAATTATGATACAGAATTTCAGCAACAATCATTAGGAGCATTTGAACCTGTCTCTATAGATTTAGTACGGATAATCGTGATGAAGAGTTCGTCAAAGGCACGTGAAGGTGATCCAATTCCAACATCACTGCTGCTTGAGTGCTTAGACCCAATATTGTCTTCACTAAGTGATGTTTTTATTATCTCTCTCTCATCCGGGGAATTCCCATCATTTTTCAAAACTGCCATTGTAAAGTCTCTGCTGAAGAAACCAACATTTGACCATAACGATTTAAAGAACTACCGCCCAGTTTCTAATCTCCCGTTCATATAAAACAAATCTTAGAAAAAGTTGTTCCAACCCAATTTGTATCTCATTTGAATTCAAATAGTCTTTCAGCAATGTACAGTCTGCATATCGCCCTTGCCACAGTACTGAAACTACTCTTCTGAAAGTATTTAATTACATTGTTCTACGAATGCATTACAATCATCTGATGAAAGCGGAAAGAATACAGTCCTCACCCTCCTTGATTTGTCTGCAGCATTTGACCATGCTATATTTCTTCACCGTCTCCAGCATGTATTTGGCATTTACAACACAGCCTTACAGTGGTTAAAGTTCTACTTGGTCAACAGGACACAAATTATATGTGCAAATGAAATACAATCTAGCCTAGTTGATCTATGTTGTGGTGTTCCACAGGGGTCTATTCTTGGACCTGTTCTCTTCATTCTATACACTCAGTCGCTCTCAAGTGTCATAGATCATCACCCAATGTCTCACCAATTGTACGCTGATGACACCCAACTATACAAGTCTAGTCACCCAACTGAAGTTGATGCTACCATCCAAGGAGTAGAGAGGTACATTTCTGATGTGAAATCATGGATGACATCTAACAAGCTGAAGATGAATGATTAAACTGAGGCCATTCTGATCACAACACAAAGACTTTCTCATTCACATCCTTTACCTCAAACAATAAATATCAGCAACACAACATTAAATTCACAGTCAGTACGAAACCTAGGTGTTGCTCTAGACAGTACTCTCACATTGCACCAACATGTCATGAACATATGCAAGGCTGCATATCTTGAGCTGAGACGCATCAGCTACATTCGCAAATATCTTTAAGCTGATGCCACTAAAACACTCGTGTGTTCATTAGTACTTTCAAGACGACTATTGTAACTCAATTCTGTCTATTTTGTCCCAATATCTACTCCAGAACTTCAAAAAGTTCAAAACACAGCTGCTTGGATCATCGTTATAGTACCACGATCAGAGTACACCTCCCCACTGCTATGTACCCTACACTGGATATCAATTCGATCCAGAATCAACACAAAATTTGTTCTCTATGCTACGTTTCAGTGACGGACTCCAGTCCAGAATACCTATCCGGCCTCACCCATGTGTACACAGCAGCAAGATATTTACGCTCCACGTCTGACAATCGTATACTCATTATTCCCACTATTAAAACGAAGTCATATGGAAAACGTTCTTTTGCATACCAGGGCCCAGCAACGTGGAGCGAATTGCCGATTGAAATTAGACAGAAAGACACAGTGCACTCTTTCAAGAGTGCTCTTGAAACTCACCCTTTTCGACTGCAAGAACAAACTTAACGACCTAATAATGTTTCATACCTTAAATATTTCAGCATATTGTTATGTTTTCTAATTTCACGTATTTTCATGTGTTGTAATTTTATCATTATAAATGTCGTAAAGCGCATAGAATTTCTGAAGATTATGATCTATACAAAGTCCTCGTTATTATTTTTATCTTGTACGACATTCTAGTATATAGATTAATATTCCATCAACGGTAGGAGTGTGGATTCCGTTGGGTGTTTAATTGCTGTTCAAAATTAAAACATGAAATGAATATTTTTTCAAACGAATTTATATGGCTCGAGCGCGATGATGAGTATATGTGCTACTTTTACTTATTTATGTATTTATTTATTGTCTCGGTTGTATTTATATAAAAATTCAAAGAAAAAGATCTGGACATTTTCTTTCCTTTGTCGACTTTTTTTAATAGTTCTGACAAGGTTTTACCATAAAAAATTAAAAATTTCAGAAGGTCTAATTTGGTCGTCTACATATAAATAGTTATGAGACTATTCAATTTCATTTATTTTGTCTCGAGCGGCTTGTGCCTAATCTTGGTAAAAATGTTTTGTTTTGTTTTTAAAAATAAAATGTCCAATTCCCAACAGTTTCAAACTCTGTTTAAAAAAAGACGGCTGCAATGCCCTGAAAATCTAATATGGTCATCTACGTAAGAATACAAAAAATGTATTTGTAAACGTTGAATGGTTGTTGCCCATTGTTGTTAAAAATCCCGAGACAGACAGATCTACAGAAAACAAGCGAAGTTTGTTCGAATTGTTTATATACTTTTCTGCCTACTTCGATCAGACTTCATTACTATCTAGTTATTTTGATAACTTTTATCAGTGTGGATCATATATTTGTTTCCAAACAGATATAGTTTCTAAAGTTGAAGTCATGTAATAGACTATTCAGACCTCAGTGGATACAATAGATAGGAAGACTAAACTTGTCATTATTTACATAGATCTCAGTCTAATAATTGGAGACATACACCTTAATATTTAAAGAATTTTATATCTTTGCAGTAATGTATCATGTAATAAATTTAAAAAAGAATTAAACATTTGATTTGCTAATGAGTTAAATAAATATAATATATGGCCATTAACATACGTTAAGAATATGTTGATACCTTTCTGAGAGAGAGAGAGAGAGAGAGAGAGAGAGAGAGAGAGAGAGAGAGAGAGAGAGAGAGAGAGAGAGAGAGCATTTTGAGACGATCCCATTTTCTAACGAAATGGATAGATATCACGTCCTACTGTATACACCGTCATAATCTTCAATGGTTTGACGGGCCTAATCTGGTTCACTGCTTAGTATGCTTCCTGCGTTTAGCGGAGTACAACGCAGGTAGCATACTAAGCAGGGAATGAGACTATAAAAAGCCTATAAACAAAGAGGGGTGTTTGGGCTCGAATAATTGGTGACTTTTTCTTTTCTTCAGATTTTGTTCTTTGTGCAAAATAATTTAAGTAAAATCAAATTAATACCTGGCTAAAGCTGTAGAATACGTATTGCAATAAATATCAATTCGGTTGAGAAGGTCGTAGCAGACGCAAAGGATTGCGTAAAACCCCCGTTTACCTTCTCATTTATAATCGTGGACTTACTGGTTTGTTAAAAACGACAACACGAGGACCTTCAAGCACATTTATGAATTTAAAGGTAACAAAGTCCATTAAATATAGTGATGTGATTAGATAAGCATTTTGATATAGTATAGACAGCTGAAGAAGTGGGGCTTAGCCGCCACAGTCAACAAGTAAGTTAAATTATGTTTATTCATCGACTTCTGTTACAACTCTCTCTCTCTCAGAAGACTCTCTCTCTCTCTCTCTCTCTCTCTCTCTCTCTCTCTCTCTCTCTCTCTCTCTCTCTCTCTCTCACACACACACACACACACACACACACACTTAATGTTTACCCGTTCGACATACAAGACTGCTGCATCCCTGTCGCGAAAAGAAATCCAAGTAGCGGCTGGTTTTAAAGTATGAACTTCAGGATTTGATAAAAGGCGTATTCATGGTGCATATAAAAAACACTAGTTACAATTGTCGTATTTTTTAAGAGGTTAACGGTCTTTGAAGGGATTTATATTTTTGTGAATAGTCAGTAAAAGAAATTGTTTCATACACACATTATTATTTAAGTATTTATTTGTTATACAAAAAAGTTTATAAATATGATTTAAAATAGAGAAGGACCGACTTGACTTCCGGAAAGATGGCCGCTATCGCTTAACCGGCTTGAACCAGCTCTTCCGTTTTTGTGCTGTTTTTCATGATATATGTTCTTGTTTCTATCTGCATCTACATTATTGTTTTTCATCATGCATTGGCTGTTCAGTTCGTATGGATTTCTTCATCTCCTTGTTTTGGAGACGAGAACAATTATAATTTTTCTCAGCTGTCTTGCTCCAATATTACGACGCTCTTTTGATCTTTAATAAACCGCCATCATGTGATCGCTATTCAATTTATGCTATGACGGACCCTCATTTATTGCTTTAAGTGACCACTGTTTAGCTCTTCATATTGGATTGTGCTCAAGACTTAACAAATTGGGACTACATTCATCATTACTCTAAATGGAAACGGAAGCGAAAAAAGAAACGTCGTTTCAAAGCTGGCCGGCGTAGAAAAGGAAGAAGAATTCCAGTTATCTCTCTTTCGCCCTTAACAGATAAACAATTACAAATTCGGACGTTAATTTTGATAACCTGGTGCAAATCCATATTAAATCATCAACCGTTGTGTCAACTATCCCAGAGAGATACCACTGCCTATTGCATTATTCAACTCCCAGTCAGTAGGACCATGGGAAAAGCGCACAGAAATAATTAATTTTATCAACGATCAGAATACCGACGTCTTCTTCCTGACAGAAACACGTCTAAAAACACCAGACGATGAGCCCAAGTGCGCGGATCTAACACCTGCCGGTTACTCCATCAAGTCGTTCCCCCGCCACTCCCGCAGAGGTGGAATTGCTCTCATCACAATGAATTCCATGATAAAATGTCTTAAATACAACACACCCTTCAGTATCTGCCACACATCGTTTGAACGAGTCCAAGCAACACTCACACTGGAACAAAGGTCTGTCCATTTTTTCTGCCTCTACCACCCTGCTCCTAATAGAAAAAAAACAAGCTGACTGAATCTTCTGACCTTTTGGAGCAGTTTCAAATTCCCTTGGAGTATGGAAATTCGATAGATGGCAACCTGATTATTCTTGGAGATTTCAACTTTCAATTTGACTGTCTTGGAAACCCATATAAATCAAAACTGCTAGATTACATTCATGTTTTCTTCCTTAAACAGTTAGTTAACCAACCCACCCATAAACATGGTCACATTTTAGAATGGATTCTTCATAGATCTGATGATAATATTCTGCTATCCACCCTTGTATCCCACGAACTTGCATCGGATCACCTCTGCATTATATGCCATCTAGACGTATCAGTCCCTAACCCTCCACCTTTATTTGTTACTAAGAGAAACCTCCGTATGATAAATAGAACCAAACTAATGCATTACATCCAAGTAAACCTAACAACTTGTTTACCTCCTACAGCAGAACAACTCGATAACTGCCTGCGTTCATTGCTTGAGAAACATGCCGCAGCTACCAAGTGCAGAATATCAATCAAACGTGTTATCCATGGTATAGCAGTTTTAGGGACCAGTGTTACGTGTATTTCATTTGGGTCATTTATTTTTTTATTTTAGCAGCAGGGGGGTACGAACCCAACAACTTTTTCCGACAAAATCACATTAAGCCCTCAAAACGGAAAATAGAGCCTTCCTGCGAATCTCATATTTTAACCAAAAAAAGAAAGTCTCCATTTGGTAAACGGAGACTTATTGATTTCTTTCTCAAAACATGAGTTTGCGCGGTGATAATCTATTCGCGTTTTCGTTGCTTAACCGTAAAACGTCGCAGTAGTGTTGTCATCGCCCCCCCCCCCTGCTGCTATGGGTTAATAATTTATTTCAACCAAATATTTGATCGCAGGTCGTGCAGTGAGCAAATCTTCGCCCTCCGAAATATTTTCGAACAACGCACTGAATTCCAAAAGCCGCTTGTCGCCAACTTCATCAAAGGCCTTTGATAGCGTCCACCGTGAATCCCTGTGGCTCATTGCAAGGTCATTTGGCATTCCACCTCGTTTCATCGCCATCTTCAAGAATCTTTATCGCGAGTCCAGCTGCTGCGTACGAACGGACGCTGGCCACACACCCTTCTTTGGCATTGAGACATGAGTCCGTCAGGGATGCATACTCTCGCCTTTCTTATTCCTTCAGGCAATAGATTTTGTCATGAGAAGGGCGATGGACCATCCGAAATATGGCATCACGTGGAAGGATAAGGCACGCCTGACAGATCTGCATTTTGCTGACGACATTGCGCTGCTGGCAGAGAATGCGAGATCTCTTCAGGAAATGACCACCAACCTGGAGGTGAAGGCGGCTAAAGTTGGATTAAGAATTAGCACAGAAAAGTCGAAGACACTGGCGGTCAACCGGAAGACACCTGTGCGGGTCAGCGTAGGCGGCCAGACCATCGGCCAAGTCGAGCAGTTCACCTACTTGGGAAGCACCATCGACAAGGAAGGTGGAGCTGATGCAGACGTCAAATGTCGAATTGGCAAAGGGGCGGCCGTATTCCAACGTCTTCTCCCAATTTGGACACGTCGGTCGATTCACACAAACACCAAACTTCGCCTTTTCAACACTATCGCCATCCCATCCGCCATTGACGCCTGCGAGACATGGAACGGCACGAAGAAGCTGGTCAACAGGCTGAACATATTCCAACAGCGATGTCTGCGACGTATTCTTCATGTCACCTACCACGACCACATCACTAACGAGGAAATCCTCAGAAGAGCAAACACCCGAAGCCTGGGAGAAGTGGTCGCAGAAAGAAGATTACGTTTCGCGGGACATGTTCTGAGAATGGCCGAGACGCGCCACGCAAAGATGGCGATGTGGTGGACGCCAGCACGTGGGAAACGAGGCATTGGACGACCGAGAAAGACATGGCGACGGACATTTATAGAAGATCTGCAAGCCGTCAATATCAACTTAGACGCAGCGGAGGTTAAGGCTACCGATCGAGATGACTGGAGGAAGCTTGTTGCCCTATGCGCCCCACTGCGCGGAAGGACATAAAGAAGAAGAAGAAGAAATATTTGATCAAATCTTTAGGACTTTACAAACAAACTAATCGCTAACACCTCGTCTTGTAGATCAATCAAATTATTTGACTGGTCGGTGAGTCGGAAATTAATTCTCGTTAGCGAATTATTATGGCATCGCATGTAGACAGGATTAATTGGGTTTTCAATAATCAGGAATCCTGGAGGAGCTGATGGTGCAAACGAATAAAGAATATATCCTTGCTGAGCATGATTTGATTGCTCGAGATTTATTTGATAGCTTCCTTCAATTGCATCACATGTTAAATCGAGCGCAATCACCGTTGAAATATTCACATTGTGCGGGGCAATATGCCTACCGACACCATCTGGATCATTATTATATTTGAGGAGGACAGTTGAATCTAGTGTTTGTAATACCTTGATATTGTTTCTAACAGTTTTTTTTAGTTCCTCAGCGTTGTATCCGGGAAACTTGAAATTACGCAGATTGGCTTCTGTGATATTGTAATCGGTTAGGAATCGTTGTTTATTGTCGCTGTTGTCATTGGTTATTGTTTGAATAATTAGTTCATTGATATATTCCATGTCAGATACAAGCTGATTTAGTATTTCAACGTGTTTTTGCGATTTTGTTTGTCGTAGTTGTTCTAGTTGTGGTTTATGTAATTGATTAATTTCATTAAAATAACCAGTGACGTCATTTAGCGTAAATGAAATAGTAACAGATGAATCCGCTGTTCTTTTAATAATAAAATCCCATTGCAATGTGTTTTTGTTGGTAAATATAAATCTATCGGCGATTTTTCCTTTTTTATATCAGATAAATTATCTCGATATATGGGATTGATTTCATGATATGATTGTACGTCTGTGGTTAAGTCGGTGGCGGATTTTTCCGGTGGTTTTTCAGGCCATCCTAACACTGTTCTTAACGAGCTGTTATAGATATCTACAATGTATCCCTCTGTGCTTATTTCGATCGACGACGAGAGCGTCGGTTCATGAACTTTAATAGCTATTTTTGATTCTTTTCCAGTGATTGATTTTATTCTACGCTGAATTTCAGCATCGATTTGCTTAATTTGGTACGACCCAGTTGGTAACGAAACAGTTTCCCACGCTGGAGTACCATCGGGTTTATTCTTATACGAGAACACCAGTGCGTTATTCGGTTGCTGACCGCCAAATGCAACCGATCTGATATTAGGCCAGCTATGATATGCTCGTAATTTTGCCAGCGCGATCTCGCGCACTGGAATCGGAGAAGGGAAGTTCACACTAAATTCAGGGTTTGTTGATGTTATTGATATCATGATTGTTCATATCGGAGTGGTATTCTCCGCGACTTGTTGAAGCAGTTCGAGTGACATTATTGTTAACGCTGTCTTCAATTTCCAATTTCAACATCGCGGAATTATACAACTGGGTCATCGTGGAAAATTCAACATCGGATATGAACGAATTATCTATTGACAGCGAGATCAACTCAGATAATTTCGAGTATGCGTCAAATACCACCCTGTACCGAGCTGTATAATCGGCGAGTTTTTTCTGAGAACACGATGATAACTTTTTAGTTATCGCGGTGGCGACTGCCGTAATTGTTGCTGCCGCGGAGATAGCGATTGGAACTGCAATCGGGGCCATCATGGTCACCGTCGACAAAATAACCCCGGCGCTGGCCATCACACCGGACACCGAGTACACGGTGATGTCGATGATTGTTACGCTGCGTTGGTATTTTTTCATTTTTTCACGATAGCGCTCAGAAAGTGGTTTCAAGTTCGCGGAAAATTCTTTCACGGTATCATATCGATATCGATGCGATTGTGATACCTCTGGGACTATTATCGGTTCAATTGATTTCATCGATGTCATTGTTATTTTAAATCCACTAGTGTTTTTAATTATTCGCCATCGTTAAGGGGAATTGCTGGCCTATAGGTATAGTAGCTTCAGCCGGAAAAATTATCTACAAGCTCTAAACACCAGGCTATTTTTGATCTAATGGTGGAGCTATCAACCGCGACGAAGTGAAAGCTTTGTGTTCCGCCAGTCTCGATAATTAACGTCGCGACGCCACCAGAGTAGGTTCTATTATCGTCCATGATCATATTAAATTGATGAATAGAGGCTCACGTTAACCTGTAGATACTATCGACCTTCGCTTCCTCCCCCCCCCACAAGAGATCGACGGTAATTCTATGATAATTGTCGTCTCTTGTCCAATCCACGATTCCATGATTGATCGTATACACGATAATTTTAATGCCTTTGTGCGGAATCCTTACCTTTTCAAAGGCTGCTTTTAGTTTAAGAATATCATTGTAAATATCGAGATAATTTGCCTTAATTTCGTCAGATTTAATCATCCTCCGCTTCTCCTTGTTAAAAAAGAGCGAATTCAGAAGGTCTTTGATTCCAAGCTGGTTTTTAATATACCAGTCGATGTTAGAAAATGTTGTCGTGATATCTTGAGGTTTACTGCCCTCAAAGAACTTATTAACAATTTCTCTTGTGAGCTTTTGTTCGTCAATAGCTTTTTTAATTTCAGCGAGGGTCGGGCTTCTCAGAGATGTGGGTCCAAAGAACGTATTAACAATTTCTCTGGTTGGTGTTTGTTCGTCAATAGCTTTTTTAATTTCAGCGAGGGTCGGGCCTGTCAGAGATGTGGGTCCAAAGAACTTATTAACAATTTCTCTGGTGGGCTTTTGTTCGTCAATAGCTTTTTTAATTTCAGCGAGGGTCGGGCCTGTCAGAGATGTGGTTTCAGATTCACGTGTTCTCCACAAAAAAATATCCACGATGGTATTAATTGTTGCTTGTCTCACCATAAACATATTAATATCTTTGAGAGTAGTCATCGTAGATGTAGTCGGGGCACCGAAGAAATTATTAGCGACGTAGGCATTGTGAGTATGCTTGCCAATAAACTAGCTAATTTCAGCGAGGGTCGGGCCTGTCAGAGATGTGGTTTCAGATTCGCGTGTTCTTCCCAAAAAATTATCCACGATGGTATTAAGTGTTGCTTGTCTCACCATAAACATATTAATATCTTTGAGAGTCATCGTAGATGTAGCCGGGACACCAAAGAAATTATTAGCGACGTAGGCATTGTGAGTATGCCTGATAATAAACTCGCTAATTTCAGCGAGATTCGAGTCTGCCACAAGTGGGGATCCAAAAAACTTACTAACGACGTCGTTGGTGGGTTTTTGTACCTTTTCAAAATGTTCTATTAGTTTAGAAATATCCGCGTAAATATCGAGATAATTTGCCTTGATTTCATTTTCATTCATCATCCTCCCCGCCTCCTTGTTAAAAAAGAATAAAGATAGAAAGTTTTTAGTTTCAGCGAGAGTCATGCCAACAACAAGCGGGGTTCCAAAGAATTTATGTACGACATTTTTGCGAAAAGTATTATAACCTCGTATATAATCATCCAGCTCACGGCCGTGTGCGGCAATCATGCTGTCGTGGGCGGCAATCGCGTCGGTGATCGTAGACACACGTGCGGCTGGTTTAAGTCGCCCGTCGCTGGAATACAGCGCAATAGAGTTTTCAGCGGCGTCGCGCTGCTGTATCAAAATGTCATCCGCGGATATATTACTGCTTTTCAATTTACCCTGGCGATCTTGAAATACAACTATTTCGTTCGGGTCAACACTTGCTAAATTTAACGTCTCAGCGATTTCATGTTCAATTATTTTTTTTACATCCTTGATAGAACCCGCAGATGTTTCCGCGGTGGGTTCCGACATTGACAGAGATCGTCCCCAAATATCAATTATTATTGTTAGCGCAGCTCGTGTTTTCAATTTATTGATTCTCTAAAATTACCTTGTAATTTTCCACTCGTGTATTTATTTACAACCAGATGAGGTGGTTTCTGTGACGATGAAATCTCCTCGAGGACATTTCACGGCCGCATATCGGCGGATCATTTAATTGTTGTGTTGGCAGCGTGGAATAAAAAATCGGAAACTCTTTGAGTTTCATCGAAGAATTTATATACCGCATAAACTCGCTTGGCGGAGCTAACCCATATGAATCAAAATAGACAATCCCACGTGGATCAATCGCGTATGCAACCCAGTGAGTTCCCGATCCGCTGCTGTTAGCAAGATTGATGATACCGGTTTTAACGCGTTTAGGTTTTCTCGGTAATTGATCTCTCATAAAAAACCCTCTGAAGTTTTTTATCGCTAGTTTTTTAGCAGCATCAATTAAATCAAAATTGGACATGGGAAGAATTGGGTTTTCAACTAATAAACCGTTCCTGATATTCTTAGACTCTTTCCGCTATACCATGAAAACGGGGTTCCTGGTAGGTACAACCCCTTTCCTTTTTTTATATCCTTTCCCAGTTGCCTTTTTCAACGCCATCCCTGCCGCGGTACCAACGGCTCCCAACGCCGCCGCTTTCGCCACTGCTGGGGCGGCCGCTGCAATCAATGCTGGTATTGCGGCTAACAATGGAAATATACCACCTGATTTTATCATGTTGGCGACTGCAGCCTTTGAAAATACAATTTGAACCCCTCGACGTTTCTTTAGCGCATCATTGAAATGTTTTAGTTGACGATCCGTCAATGATATTTTATGTGTACCGCCGGACATCTGCGCTGGTTTTAACGTTATTGTGGTTCCACATTCTTTAGCGGATTTTGATTTTAATTTCTTGACCTGACCATCAGTCAGCTTGACACTAACAACACTATATGTCATTTTCTTGTAAAACTATTTATGCTTTCAATTGATCTAATTGTGAATCGTTTACATATTTTCCACTGGTGCATCAACGATTCTCATTCGTCCACCAACACCTTCAAGTAGCATTGATTTGTCGCTGAGAATGACAGCAACTGCTCTATAATTAACACCAGCGGCTATACGAGCCCGAAAATGAATGTCAACGACGGATTGTCTTGTTAAATCAAGATGTTCCAGCGAAAAGTAATAAATCGGATAGAGGTTTTTAAAATCAAGTTGTGATATATGCAAACCAGTATCAACGTTTTGATCACGACACATAAATGACAGCATCCGATGATACACACGTGCTATATAGTTCTTGTCGTAATCAAGCTGTATATCCTCAGATGGTTCTTGTTGTCCGTTTATTCTCAGCGAAACCTCATTTACTCCTAATTGATCGAATATGATATGACTGCGTTCTTGGGAACCTAACCTATCCCTATTCTGTAGCGCTACAAATATGTGGCGTGGAGCTGAAACCCCTTGTTTTGATGCCAAATGCCATGTAAATGTACCAGCGACATTATCATCTTTGGCATCAGTCGTTGTTGTTAGCAAACTTAGCAAGGATTTGCCGCCTGTGTCCATAAATGAGACTAGCCGCTCTTCTGTGGTAATTGATGGGGTCATTACTGGCATCCATAGTACCAATTTAGTTAAAACGACTTTACCATCAGCAACATCATTAGCGTGCCAGATTGCATCATTGTCATCGCCTTTTCGCACCAACGCGATTGCGTGTTTAGGTTCGTAAATAACATTTCTAACATTTCTGCAGAATCCGAAAATATGATGCAACGGAATCGCACATGAAAACCGTCGGCGTTGTCCTTGTAACGTCGCTACTCGTGTTGCAAACCCTAGATTGAAATTGCGAATGATGTCTACGACATCAAAGGTACCAGCCGGTCTAGTATATCCGGCTGGTGCTGGATCGACTGCGGTATCTCGTGTTGCTTTTACCCTAGTATGATTAATGTGATCAGCGTGATTATTAATATCCTTTGCAAACATCTTAGATGGACCAGCCGACCTTGTATAATCATCAGAATATCTTGCTAGCCCAATTATTGTTGTTGCAACATCAAACTCGCGGTCTATTGATTCAATTTCTTTTTCATCAATGAGATATCTTGCACTTTCAAATAGCGCCATGATGCCATTGTTGACGAAACCAACTCGGATATTTGGATCATTTGCATATGGTGTATTATCTGCGACATTTGTTACGAGTTCTCCTTCTACTTCAATAAATGCTTCACATGGCAAAAAGTATTTACTGGTATCTTGAACTTGAAGTTCCATTCGCGATCGTAGGTCGAGTTGTATTGCATGATAGGAATAGTATTGATAATCACGGACGGAATCGCTTTTGGGCACTGGGGCTTCCATATCAAACGCGGGATCGGCTGTTCGTTTAAACATTATATTATTCACATTAGTGTTTTCAATTGTGAAACTCTTTGTAATCATCGTCGTTTTTGTTTTCGTTTCAAACCACTTCCTGCTATCGCGTTCATGATAGCGCTATATGTTACCGGTGAAGCCGTCACTGGCGACGGATTCACCGAAGCAGCCAACGACGCTAGTTTTTCTTCCACTGCGCTATTTATTGCTTTGCTGACTTTTGCAGGCATCACTGTATCACTGTAGTTGATGGCAGCACTGGCGATTGCACCACTGACTTCGTCGCTGTTGGTTTCTTTCGCACCAAAGATGCTATTTTATCTTTCGCGGCAGAAAATACCTTTCCGGCAAGATTTCCAACAGCGCTGATTCCTTTATCACGAATAACATCAATGGCTTTCATTGATAATTGTTTAGCTAACGACGCCACTTTTGGGGCCATTCTTGTAAATAACCCCGCAATGGTACTGCCGAAACCATCTCCGTAATATGCTCTATAAACAGGCAATCGTGAGTTCACCACGTAGACGCTTACGGGTTTATCATGGTTGTAGTGTATGATCATCTTGTTATAAAACTAGTAGTTTTTCAATTAGTGATCAATCGCTGTAATAACCATGGGCGTCTCTGTGATTTTCAACTAATTCAGCAATGAGTTCTCGATATACATCAATGCCCATGATACCTCCGGCAAATAATCGTCTACAGATATCAGCTGCTTCATTAATTATCTCGACGGAGTTGTTTCCGGCTCGTTTTCCCCCGATAAGTACTTCCAACCGCGATATATCACTGAGAATATTACCAGAACATGTCACGGTTGCGTTGAAATCCAAAGGATTTTTAATTGAATATCCTTTTCCGCTTGTTTTCTTAGAACCGGCTTCTGCTCTTATGTCTATTTGTTCTGGGATTGGATCCTCCGTATAACGTGGTGGTTGTGGACCGCCTTTAACCGCAGCTAGAAAGTCATCATAACCAGGGTGCTGCAACGTTGTGATTCTATCCCCGCCGCATTTCACTAATATATTTTTGATGCCCAATCCCTTGTTTTTTTATAAAACTTTTAAACTCGTCTTTTAATAAATTCTCTCTTTTACCCTTTGGAAAATTTTCTCTAGCAAAATCAGCTCATTCGGAATCCGTATGGTTTCCTCTAATTTCATTTAATGCTGCGACTGTAAATATATTTTCAGGTGAATAGTCTCTTCCTGCAGCTGCACAATGTTGTTCTTCTTCGCGTTCTTCAATTTCGCGTTCAGTTTTTATATCACTGGATAGCTGTTATATCCCTGCTCATGTTTTCAAGCGTATCAAGCAGCGGAGCCTTCTTTGCTCGTTCTTTTTCAGGAATATCTCCGTATATCGCTGCTTCAGTTAACTTTTTCACATCTTTGGTCGCACTTGTTATCGGAGTAAACAGTTGTTCACGTGACACAGAAAAGTCAGTTTGCATTTGTTGTCGCTGCTGAAGTTTTTCGCGAAGTCTGTCTCGAACCGGTATAAACTTTTTAATTGCTGCTAGCCGCTCTCGGGCTAATTTAGTTGTAAGCGATTCACCTACCATATATTGTTTGTGAACTGAGTTTTCAAATGTGAAACTATCACAATTAAAAGCCGAGTTATTAAATAATGTACCATCAAGCTAACGTATCCATCTCCGACAGGGTTAAACTGTACGACGCTATCCGCGAGTGTTTCAGAAATAACATCGCTGGGGGTTTCAGAATTGTAATATCTGAGAACGGCGATGAACGAGTTTTGTTAACGACGCGGAAACAACAACAACTACGTGAAAATGGAGGCGTCGCGGTGATTACTTGCTACCACAACCAGATCATCCAGTACGCACATAACTGCATGAGCAAGCCCAAACTGCTGAGTATTCTTTCAGGAGAAAATCCTATGTGAGTGTTACAAAAAACGCTAAAAAAATTTACTGAAAGCCTTTTTTTTATAGTAACGCTCACGTGGTTAGGATGCGGGTTTTTCCTCGTTTAACATTTTTCTAAGATCACGAACCTTAGAACTAATTTCAGTTCGTTTTTGATACTCTTGGCCGAGCTTTTGACGTATTGCTTCAACGGTGCTAAATAGCGTTATAAATACATTAATGTCGTTACCGTACAAACAGGCATTGATGGACTTTTTAATTCCTTTCACGAGCCTCTACATCTTAGGTAAAACATTACGACCCTTACTAGACTGATACTCAATTTCAGATAAGAGATCTTCAGATAATACTATCCCTCGATTTTTCAAATTTGAAATTTCAACAATTATAGAATTTACATCTTTGATATCCATATTGATATCCATATTTTTTTCTTTGATATCCATATTGATATACATATTTTTATAGTATAATGTATCTCTAATTTAAAAAAATAACACTCATTTGGCAATCTCGCTGGCGCCCTATGACGTCAGAGAGACCCAGAGGTTACTATATTAACTTAATTAACTTAATTAAGGACAGCATAACACGCATCTTGGAACTCCTTGGGTGCCTTCGCATCCATGCAAGCCCAAGGGCCCGAAGCATACCCCCCTTGAATCGTTTCAGATGTATACCAATTTTATTTTATGGCCATTTTTCTTTGACTGAGCCGATTTTTGAATTCCTTCTGCAACAAATCGTATTGAAGACCTACAAATATCGAAATATCTACTGGCTTCATTCATTGACTGAAATATTTTCTCCTCGTTAGTTGATGCATCAAATGATTTTACGGGTCTTTTTCCAACTGATTTAAAAGTACCAATTTCTGCCCTTTTTGATATATTCTGACTCTGTGAGATAGCTTGGAGATTCGAAAGAGAATTATCGGCCTTGTTATTATTGATATGATCAATAACAGATTCATCTTTGATCAATCCGTTGTGACATTCATATACTATTATGTGACAGAGATATTTCTTCTTCCCGGCACCAAACATTAAATACCCTCTATTATTTACCCGTCCAACCGGTTTCTTTAGTCTACAATTTCTAACAATACCATCACGGGATGCTTCATAATTAACAAACACTGGGTGAGGTCTGAAATCTTGGCTCATTTGTATAATAATACTATTTGTCTAATTTATTATTTGCTTTAATTATAAGTCTATCAATGTAGTCTTGAGGGGTTTTTATGATTTTGTCGCTGACGGAGTCATCAGTAGGATCAATGACTGCATTTTTTATTCGTTTGTCATAATAGCGTTTTAGCTCCCTGTAAAGTTTGCCGCCACAACTGAGACACAACTGCGATTTTCCCCTTACCCCCACCCTACATCGGAGGCACGGAAGGGGGCCAAAACTTCCTCGCCGAACGCTTTGTAAATGATACCCACAGAATTCGCTTCTGCATGATTTGTTACACTGGGATGTTGATCCAATCATTAGCCATTTGCAGTGATTCATTATACTATATTTTTCTATTTAAATACTTGTTTTAATTATAACATGGAGGAGTTCGAGAGATTAACAGCAATTAAGCATTATAAAAACGTTAAATTTAATCTCGATAGAACCCTCAAAGATGTGCCACAACGGGCAATAACGGATAGAGCCCTGATAAATAAAATACGCGATTGTATTAATGAATTCAAGCACGACGGTGCATCTCATAGCTGGTCAACATTTCGAATTGATGGCGTTGTTGATGCCACCATGAACGACAGCGACGCAGCGTTGATGTTATCACAACTCGGCAACAAAAAGTATTTTTTTTAGAGTGAAATTCATTATCCGTGTAGAATCAGGCGGTTGGATTATACGAGACAAATTTGAACCGATTCTCAAAGACAAGAAAACAGTCGTTGTTAGCCGTGATTCTAAGCCGGTCTGTTAACTGGAATTGACAAACCATACTATGAACGAGCGTATCCTGAAACAGCAGCTGTGTATGGGATATATCCGTTAAATGAAAAACCCGATATAGGAAAACTTAAACCTATGAAACAGTCATCGCCGGCGGTTTCGTCGTTAGTGGCTTTGCCACTCAATTGTGTAGCAGCACGAATAACAGAACATTTTGCAAATGCATCCCGAGGAAACAAACTTACCGATCTACGACGTAGCAAAATAGCTCAATGGGAGTTAACGGTGAAAGACTACGGTGCAACTATTAGCGATATAGCGAAATTTGAAACGTCACTGAGATTTCCAATAACAGTTATGACGATAACCGGAGAAGTTTTATACGAATCAAAATATAACAAAAATGGAGCCCCAATTAAAATTATTGATCATAACGAACACGCATGGACGTCCGCGGTCACAATATTTCCACGAAACAGAACAATAAAGTATATACCTGACGAATTCTTACGAGAAAAATTTTCCAGGGATGGTTTTCTCGTTGAAGAGAAACTATTCGATGCTATTGCGCATTTGAGTAAAAACGACCCCGTGTCGGTGTGGTTACTTCGCAGCACTGAAAACGACCCGGATACGTTTGATTAGTTTGTAAGACCAAACGGTGAATTATACTGCACTGAAGCATTTCACAACAAAATGTAAAAAGTAGTGGGTTTTTAACAGCGTGTGGCGAAGCCACCAACAATGATGAAATCATCAACGATGAAATCATCAACGATGAACAATTATTGACAAACTGTTTTACAATCCCGTCGGTTGCAGCTCATCTTGCGAGGATCAAAAACGCATGGAAACCAACACGCGTAGATTTCTTGCCAGACATTGAGGCTAGTTGTTTAGAAGTTAATCATGGTGGTTTATGGAATAACAAATACGACCATGATAATATCATTTCAGTTGATATGGTCGCTTGTTATCCAGCGAGTTTTCTTGGTTATGGAGAGTGTACTGAGTATTTTAAACGATTGGACACCCCGTAATGAAATGACTCGTGTTGCAATTAATGGTCCGCTGCCTGATTTTGATTTAACTGGATTCGCTCGTGTAGTATCATTTGAATTTTCAGCAGGACTTCATCGCTGTTGCTATTTTTGGATTGGTAGACACATGTCTGAAAAGAAGTGGCTGCCAATAGCGTTATTACGGTTCATGATTGATACAAAAATGTTAATTTCGCTGACGGTCAGTGAAGCAATTATATCATATCGGAAACAAATCAATGTCTGGTTACCAACACCGGAACGTCTTGATAGAATAATTGAGGAATCCAGAAAATATATTGATGCCGACGAAGAATATATCATTGAGTGGCCCAAACGGGTATTTAATCAACGAAACATCGAAGCAAAAGATCTCGGCAGAAGAATAATCGGAAAATTCACTCAGGGAGGAAAAAAATGCGACTATAGACGATATTGTTCACGGCTGATTATGGATAACACCGAATACGACTTCGTAATCGCGGGTGCAGTATCCAAATACACATATGTGGATCGTAAAGATGCTTTTTCGTCCGATGGAACAAAATTGGGTACAGTTGTTACTTATAGCGACGGTTACAGATCCCCGTATACACATTTGAGGTCGTCGATGCTGGGTTATGCTTGCATTAATTTATTTTCAATGATAAATAGATTTCCTGACACTGCGGTTAGAGTTGCCGTTGATTCATTTTACATTAACAGCAAGTACAGTTGCGCAGTTGCTGAATTCACTAATTCGGATGAAAGTTGGGGATCATGGAGAATTAAAAAAGAAATGCTGCGTGAGTATTCTGAATCAGCAGACGTTGAAAGTAAAAGTAATTACTTACGCGGTGATAATTTATCAGAACGTTCTAATGCACCACCGATATCCGACCCAATTTGTAGATATAAAACAGTTTATTTAAACGGCTGTGGCGGGTCAGGAAAGACGACTCGCGCGATTGAGTTATATCGAGGTAGAGCAAATATGATTGTGCTGACACCGACCCATTGACTAGCGCGAGAGATAAAACAACGAAACGTCGAAGCTTGCACTTATCATAGTTTTTTTCGATACAACGGCGACAAATGGACCCCTGAACGAAGGGGCGAGAAATTCATCCCTGCGGTTATTATTTGGGATGAGATATGCACGGTTTCGGTAGATGTATTAACAATGTTTCTTGATTGGTTGCTGCAAAACATACAGCGGTAATAATGTGTGGAGATCATGGCCAACCACCACCATTTGTCGGCGCGGGTCCACATGATTGGTTAAGCGAGTACGTGGATTATTATGAAGAAATTGATAGCGATTACAGGTCGCTCGATAAACAATTAAGTGAGGTCAAAAAATTAATTAGATTACAACCCGATAAAATACAATGTGAAATAATTCGGGAAGTGATTTCTGAAACTCCCATGGAGGAATTTTGGGAAGTATGGAGGCCGAACGATTTTGTAGTGGCGAGTAGAAAGATAGAGACAAACTTCAGCAGCAATTATTTGAGCTTCATAAAGAAAAATATCCCCTGATAAAAGTTCCATTGTGTTATAGACCCGCTGACACACGGCGACAGAATATTGAAGTTGAAAATCCAGTTCAGCGCGAAAGACAAACACTAGTATTAAATGATATTGTGCTGGTTGATATCAGTGTTGTCGAAGACGCATTGCGCGCTGATAAATCGCCATGGACACTGGGTTACGTAACGACGATACATTCCTCGCAGGGATTAACCATCACGGATACAATTGTTTGGATAGTTGATAATCGCATTGAGTGGTCAAATTTAGTCTATCTTGCAGTGTCTAGAGTACGGCGAATAAATCAACTTCGAAGAATTGTTTTCGATGATGACACCACAATGGATGATATTGATGTTAACATCATTAATAAAAAAAACTCCAGTTACAAACAACAAGACAAAAAAAACGAGAATTTGACATTGATACTAAATTAATAATCACTTTAAAGCAACAACAAAATAATCACTGCGCGAGTTGCAATTATATAATGCGTTGGCAGTATTCGGATAAAGATCCTCGCCAATTTACCGTAGACAGAAAAAATAACAGTCTCGGTCATGTCAGAAACAATGTAATGTTGACTTGTCTTGAGTGCAACAGACGCAACGGCACTAGTTAAGACCATGCGGTGGCAATTGAGTATCATCAGGAATCACTTGTAATTGTTCGCGTGTAAAACCCCGCTGAGGGGCAGTTGAATCCAATTTATAGATTGCAGGTCTACCAGTTGATCGTGTTATAGTAGATATGCTATGCGTAGTGACACTCCAAATAGGATCAGTAGCCCTTTTTTTTTACCACCTTCGAGTTCTCCTGGTTCATATAAATATCTCACGGTGATATTGCTGAGAATTGGCTGAGAAACGCTATCCCGCTGTGGTTGTGGTATATACTTTTTTTATTGCGTTGTTAGGTTTCATATTGATTGCTCTGGTAATCTAGTTATTTAGCGCTGCAACAACCCCTGGTAACCTTTTGACCCATTCACGGGATCGCTTTTCTTGGATGAATTCTTTTGTGCATTGATATCCAAATAACCGCTCAGCAAGAGTCCGATTAAATCGTTCTACAATTGCCTGATCGCGATGTAACGCAGTATGCCCCCGTCTGATGGTGACATTGTGATGTTTCATTGTAGATGCAACCACACCCTGAAATTCCTTGCCAGGATCAACTTGTAACAGATTTGGCCAGCGTAGAGGGCCTTGTCGGTCGATAAATCTTTTCAAATGCAGAAGCAACTTCAGGTGATGATTTTGTTTTTAGCGGTTCTGCTTGTTTGTATCGACTCGCAACGTCAACTACGGTTAGCGCGTATTTGTAACCGTTGTCATGTGGTAAAAACAATAAATCAGCTTGATGAACTTCATTGGGTCCGGTAACATCAAAATGCGAGAAATTGATTTGTTTAGGACGCGGTAGATAAATTTGCCATATAGCCTGTTTGGATAACCAATTAGCCGCAGTGGCCTTTTTCACTTTTGCGGCGTTGGCGAGTTTATTGATTGCAGCGTTACCCCTCCAGTACCCCCTCGGAGAATAATAAATAGATTCCATATTATTAATTACCAGCGCTCATCATCAATTTGCCTTTCATAGCTGATTTTACCAACCACGAAGCCAATTTTTCTTTGAAAGATTTATCAGGAATAGCATTTAACGCATGAATTAATTTCACATCCGCGAGATGCCTGTGTTGCAAATTGCTGCTTTTATAATATGCAACATCATGAGCATGACACGCATTATCAATAGCGTTTATTGCATACTCGCCGGGTCAGGGCTGATTTTGATCATCAAGTCTGATATCTAATCGTGTTCCGGGGCCACAGTAGCTATATCCTTCAAAGCGCTTTTCTCCGGGGTACTTTGCCCATGGGGTTCCAGGGAGCTTTGCCAATTTGGCTGCGATATCATCTCCTCGTTTTTTTTAAAACACCTCCGGATTTCATAGAAACAAATCTAAACTTTTTTATACCACATGTTGCACATCTACCAGTAAGTGCTGATCTGTTATTTTTAGTTGTAATCGTCGTCACATCATTTGTGTTAGTACGCGTTTTACACTTCACACAATATAGATTCATAATTTATGTATAGAGATATGAATATAATTGATTTTTCAGCGACTAAAACAAGAGAACCAGTTAAGCATCATGCAGCGCTACCAAACTATCCGCGCAATTATAATCGGGCCATCTGGATCCGGCAAGACGCAATTGTTGCTCAATTTAATAGTGAGATGGATGAAGTAAATAAGTTATATTTAATTGCTCCTAGTGTAACGTTGTCGAGCCGACCCTTTGAGATTAGGTTGGGTTTTGAAGAAATAACAAACACGTTTGTTCAAATAAAACTTATATTATAAAAACAAATCATCATGATAGGTATATATATATATATATATATATATATATATATATATATATAATGAGCACACAATACGCACACAAATGAATCTACTACCTACTATATGACGGTAGTCATACACTATACACTATAGTACTATATATATATATATATATGTGTGTGTGTGTGTGTGTGTGTGTGAATCATACACTACTGTATTATCCATAGTCATACACTACTGTATTATATATCTATAGTCATACACTACTGTATTATCTATCTATAGTCATACACTACTGTATTATATATCCATAGTCATACACTACTGTATTATATATCCATAGTCATACACTAGTGTATTATCTATCCATAGTCATACACTACTGTATTATCTATCCATAGTCATACACTACTGTATTATATCTCTACAGTCCTACACTACTGTATTATATCTCCATAGCGTAGTATGACATTGACCATTGATACGATATTCGTACTCCACGCAACATAGTCAGTAAATCAAATCATAAGGTTTGAGTGACTATAATGATACTATTTGTGTCACACACAAAATATAATCAATAAAAACCAAACAATACTATCCAATTGACTAAACACGCTATTCGTGTTTTACATAAATAGTCAAAAAGCAAACGGAGGGTTCTATTGACTACAAACACGCTATTCGTGTTTTACATAAAAGTAGTCAACAAAACAAAACTGCAAGTGTTAACATTTCACTTCCCTCCGGTGTGACAGTAGTTCATTGTCCGTCTCCATTCCTCCGGTCAACATTGGTCTTGAATACTCATCTATTCACACGACCGGCGAGCTGAATATAAAAATAGACAGTTTCCCAAATAATAAAATGAATTTACGCAATACATAAAAACTAACGTGCTATTCCGAAACTGAATATTCAACTGAAACAATAAACTAAAAAGAATGTATTTAACTCACCCAACTTTTTGGCTCTAATATCCGACAAATGTAATGTTTAGAGGTCTGCTCTAATGTCCACTGTGTCTTAAAAAGACCCTGCACTGTACCTATATATTAGTCGGCCGTACTTGTAAAAAAGTAATTCGCGTGAAACCTTCATTATACGCGCGGCACGTGCGACTCGCTGTATAGGACAACTCACTTAGAGGAGTATGGTGTACCCCCTACGCCATATCGGGTATTGCGTAACAGCGTCATAACAACGAGTTTAAAAATAATAATTCATTAAATACGGAATAACGACAAACAAATTATATAACAAAATTAATGCTTAAAATATAGTTTAGAGGAGTATGGTGTATCCTCTGTGCCATATCGGGCATTTCGTAACACACCTCCCCCCTAAGAAAAGTATATTTACTTTAAAAACCACGAAATTACACGATATGGGTAACCAGATAATTAATGTCTACTGAGATAATCCGCACCCACATTTTCCGTACCTTTGATTGCCTCGATTCGGAATCTGTAAGGTTGTAACAACAAGGCCCATCGCATCAACCGTGAATTATTAATATTTGCCTTATTCAGGTAAAGTAGAGGTTGATGATCTGTTTCCAGATTGAATTCTCGGCCCTGGAGGTAGGTTTGGAACTTATCTATTCCCCACACTACTGCTAAACACTCTTTCTCTATTACCGAGAAATTCTTTTCTCTTGGAAGTAATTTCCTGCTGGCGTAGGCGACTGGGAGCTTGATTCCATCTTGTTCCTGTAATAAAACCGCCCCTAGTCCCAACTCCGAAGCATCGGTTCTCAAATTGAATGTTTTGTTCAGTTCGGGTAATTTAAGTACGGGGGCTTCTGTTAGCAATTTTTTTAAAGTGTTAAAAGCCCTGTCTTGATTATCTCCCCACTGAACTTTGTTTGGCTGACCCTTTTTGGTTAGGTCCGTTAAAGGACTAGCTATGGCTGCAAAGTTAGGGATGAATTTTCGATAATACCCGGCCAAACCGATAAATGACCTAACTTGCTTCTTTGACGTGGGTGGCAATGAATCCCTGATTGCTGCAATTTTCTTGGGGTCGGGTCTCAACTCGTTTACCCTCCCAACTACGTGTCCCAAACACTCTAAACTCCTATACCCCACGTTGCATTTAGTAGGTTTTACAGTCAACTTAGCTTTACGTAATCGATCTAGAACTTGAGCAATGTCACGTAAATGCTCTTCCCACGTATCACTAAATATAAAGATGTCGTCAATGCAGGTTTCCACATGCTGCAATCCCTTCATCACTTTACGCATTAGTCTTACAGCGCAAGCCCCGGCGTTTACCAATCCGAACGGTAGAACACGAAATTGGTACAATCCACTTCCGTTGGCGAACGCAGTCATTTCTTTTGTTTCCTCTGACAAGGGTATCTGCCAATATCCCATTGTCAGATCCAATCTCGTGACATATTTGTGCCCCGCCATACGGACGAAAATACTTTCAATGTCCGGTATGGGTTCGGCATCAAATACCGTACGCGCGTTCAATAGGCGGAAGTCGATGCAGAATCTGTTTGTGCCGTCATTCTTTTTCACTAGAACGACAGGTGATGCATATGGTGAGCACGACTTCTCTATCACTCCTAATTTAAGCATTTCTTCAACTTCCTTTTCGATGATATCTTTGGATGCATGTGGCATTGGGTACCCTTTGACTCGAAATGGTTCATGCGATGTAAGTTTAATCCTATGCTCTAGCACATCTGTCTTACCGGGTTTGTTCGAGAACACATCGGGATAGTCATTGACGAGATCCTGAGCCTGCTTTCTCTGTTTCTCAGTCAGATCGGGACTCATATTGAATACCGTCTTTCCCATGTCGCACTCCAGTAACCCACTCAAACTAAGACCTGGAACTGACTCTTGTTCCTCATCCTCCTCAATGATGGCTACCTCGACCACGTTTAAAATTCCTTGGTCTGGCTTTGCATTTGTCCGATCGTAGTACCGTTTCAATAAATTAGCATGAAACGTACGGGACTTTCCACCTACATCGATGGTATAATCCATGCCTCCCTTTTCATCTATGATAGTATATGGACCTTTCCATTGTAACATCAGTTTGTTTCTCTCGGTTGGAAGGAGAACCAAAACTCTGTCACCCTTTTTAAATTTTCTATCACGCGCTTTTGAATCATAGTAGCGAGCTGCACGACTACTAGCTTGCCTTAACGTTTCATGGGTTATTGCACAAGTCTCTCTCAACTTATCCTTCAAATCACATACGTACTGGTATGTTGTTCGAATCTCGTCATCTGTTTCGTCATCTGACCATAATTGTCTCAAAATTTTCATTGGCCCTCGCACCGTTCTTCCATATAAAAGTTCAAATGGTGACAACCCTAGACTCTCTTGAGGAACTTCTCGATATGCAAATAATACTGCATGAAGATATCTATCCCAATCGTTCGGACGCTCTGCACACATCCGTCGCAACATTTGTTTGAGTGTTCCATTGAACTTCTCAACCAGCCCGTTGCACATTGGGTGATACGGAGTTGTCCATAGCTGTTTGATTGATAGAAGCCTACTAACTTCTGCCATGAGTTCTGATGTGAACTGTGACCCACAGTCGGTCAGAATCTCTTCCGGAATCCCTAATCTACTGAACATTTCTACTAGGGCTTCGGCTACTCGCTCAGTTTCGATGGATGGTAGAGCGACGGCTTCCGGATACCTGGTTGCATAATCAACCATAGTCAAGATGTACCTATTTTTGCGGTCTGTAAGAGGTGATAATGGACCAACAATATCTATCGCCACGCGTTTGAACGGAGTTTCAATTAAAGGCATTTTACCGAGAGGTACGCGTTTTATTTTCCCTTTGTACTGCGTTTTCTGACAAATGTCGCATGATCTGCAATACCTAGTTCCGTCACCGTGAGCCCCTGACCAATGAAATTCTGCACATACACGGTCTTTAGTTTTTGTTGAACCCAGGTGACCCCCCATCGTTGACTCGTGTGCTAACTTCAACACATGCGGTCTATAGTTCCGAGGCACTACTACCTGTGTAAACCGTCGGCCTTCACGAGTAGTATGCTCCCTATGCAAGACATTATTGAGATATTTGAACCGGTAGCTACCCCCACCTTTACATTTCATGACTTCCCCTGACGCGGCTTTATTTCTGATTATTGACAACGACTCGTCTTCCTTTTGCTCTTCAATTAGTGCCCTTTTATCTATCATCGGTATGGCATCTGGTACTTTTAATTTTGGCAAAGGCTTCTTACTCTTCGATATATGTGACCTAGTTTCAGCAGCCATGGAAGTTGGAACATCGGCCGCTGCTTTGCCTGGCACAACGAAATTCGCTACCCCTTCTATATTACCTACAATCAGATCATACAGAGGTCGCTTTACACAACATGCTGTCACTGTGCCTGTCAAATAAGGTGTTTCGATATGTACGCATGCCGTCGGCACTTGTACTGCGGTATTATCCATCAATCTGACAGATACCGTTTCCCCAAGGTATTGATCCGGCCTTACCAAACTTTGCTTAACAACTACTGTATTACACCCCGTGTCTCTAAGTACTGAGGCCCTAACCCCATTCACTAATCCCTCACACTGTATTGATACGTTTGATGCCTTTTGATTGGAGCCACTCTTATTGCTCTCTACACAAGCTGAAGAGCCTACCATATACGATACCCCTACCGCCTTTGGTAAATCCTTTTTACGCTTCGGACATGCACTAGACATGTGACCCCATTCTCCGCAACTGAAACATTGTTTTCTCTGTCTATCTTGACTTCTAGGTCCCCTCTGATCTAACCTAACCAACTCACCCTTTTGGTTTTGAGGTAAACCCCTCCCAAAATTAGTTTTATCCGAATTGACCTGCTTACTTTCCTTAGGACCCCTCGTGTCCCGGACTATCACATTCATAACCCCTCCGTGTGCATCAGCGAATATATCTGCTTGTTTAGCCATCTCGCTTGACTTATTAATGGTTTTCTCTTTTAAGTATTGGAATAGTTCCTTACTACATACCGCAAGCAACTGATCTCTGACAAGAAAATCACATACTGCTTCGTAAGTCTTTGCGACTCCCCCGCAAGCTAACCAACGGAATAGGTAATTAGATATCCGGTATACAAATTGATCAAAGTTTTCTCCCTTTTCTGGCTTACTAGATCGGAATTTTTCCCTGAAACCCTTTTCAGTAAGTTCAAACCTTTTCAGTAATGCATCCTTTAACAAATCGTAGTTAGATGCCTCTGCACTTGGTATCCTTGAGTACACTTCTAAAGCCCTACCTTTTAATAAAGTGCTAACATGTAATGTCCAATCTTCTTTTCGGAGATTTTGCGCAGTAGCATATCTCTCAAATCTCAACAGGTAACTATCTAAGTCATCTTTATATTCTTCAAATGCTGGAAGTTGTGGTTTTTTGAATTTATTCGATTGAAATACCCTATCGTTTTCTAGTCTAGACCTTTCTAACTCTAGCTTTTCCCTTTCGATCCGCGCACTAACTTCTAATTTCTCGCGCTCTGCTTCCTGTTCACGTTGAAACTTCTCCTTTTCAATGCGTGCGTTTAGTTCTAGTTTTTCGCGTTCTGCCTCTCGTTCTAGTTCTAGTTTTTCGCGTTCTGCCTGTATTCTTTCTTTTTCAATGCGTGCGTTTAATTCTTGTTTTTCGCGTTCTGCCTCCCTTTCTTCGGCGCGTCTATCTCGTTCTCTATTTTGTTCGTCCTTGATAAACTGCTGTAAAGCTTCCCCCTCATACCCCAATTGCTTACCAAGCTCTAACAATTCCCTAGTGGACGACATGATTTTAGACAAACGTTCGCTTCAAACGAGCGTCACTAAATTAACTTGTTTATCTAAGGGAAGACCAAATTCAGTTTCGTTTACAATGAGAATGTAAAATAGTATTTCTCAAAACACTCCTGTCTCAAAGGCTTTCCCCGACAATTGTTGGATATGAAAGCTCAAACTAACAATCCAAAAGTTTGCTCGGAAAGAAAGTACAATCCCACCGCTGCCACCAAAATTGTAACGTTGTCGAGCCGACCCTTTGAGATTAGGTTGGGTTTTGAAGAAATAACAAACACGTTTGTTCAAATAAAACTTATATTATAAAAACAAATCATCATGATAGGTATATATATATATATATATATAATGAGCACACAATACGCACACAAATGAATCTACTACCTACTATATGACGGTAGTCATACACTATAGTACTATATATATATATATATATATATATATATATGTGTGTGTGTGTGTGTGTGTGAATCATACACTACTGTATTATCCATAGTCATACACTACTGTATTATATATCTATAGTCATACACTACTGTATTATCTATCTATAGTCATACACTACTGTATTATATATCCATAGTCATACACTACTGTATTATATATCCATAGTCATACACTAGTGTATTATCTATCCATAGTCATACACTACTGTATTATATCTCTACAGTCCTACACTACTGTATTATATCTCCATAGCGTAGTATGACATTGACCATTGATACGATATTCGTACTCCACGCAACATAGTCAGTAAATCAAATCATAAGGTTTGAGTGACTATAATGATACTATTTGTGTCACACACAAAATATAATCAATAAAAACCAAACAATACTATCCAATTGACTAAACACGCTATTCGTGTTTTACATAAATAGTCAAAAAGCAAACGGAGGGTTCTATTGACTACAAACACGCTATTCGTGTTTTACATAAAAGTAGTCAACAAAACAAAACTGCAAGTGTTAACATTTCACTTCCCTCCGGTGTGACAGTAGTTCATTGTCCGTCTCCATTCCTCCGGTCAACATTGGTCTTGAATACTCATCTATTCACACGACCGGCGAGCTGAATATAAAAATAGACAGTTTCCCAAATAATAAAATGAATTTACGCAATACATAAAAACTAACGTGCTATTCCGAAACTGAATATTCAACTGAAACAATAAACCAAAAAGAATGTATTTAACTCACCCAACTTTTTGGCTCTAATATCCGACAAATGTAATGTTTAGAGGTCTGCTCTAATGTCCACTGTGTCTTAAAAAGACCCTGCACTGTACCTATATATTAGTCGGCCGTACTTGTAAAAAAGTAATTCGCGTGAAACCTTCATTATACGCGCGGCACGTGCGACTCGCTGTATAGGACAACTCACTTAGAGGAGTATGGTGTACCCCCTACGCCATATCGGGTATTGCGTAACAGCGTCATAACAACGAGTTTAAAAATAATAATTCATTAAATACGGAATAACGACAAACAAATTATATAACAAAATTAATGCTTAAAATATAGTTTAGAGGAGTATGGTGTATCCTCTGTGCCATATCGGGCATTTCGTAACACCTAGCGTAGATGATCAACGATGCTATGAAGTGCTAAAAGATTTTAATGAAAACGCTTCAGAGATTGCCGGCAAGGGCATTATTGAATTTATAACCGATATTGACGAGGCACCATCCGTGGATGACCTTGATGGGAGCATTAACAATTTAGTCGTATACGACGATGTGATGTTAGACAATCAAAAAAACCCAGCTAGAATATTTTCCCGAGGCAGGCACAAAAACACTGACGTGATATATGTCACTCAGCGATACACTCAGATTCCAAAAGTGATCAGAGATAACTGTAATATTCTTGCTGTGTTTAACGGCGTTGATACACATACGCTACGAAATATTTGGCAGACATGGTGTTCCGATATGGACTTCAATCAATTTAAAAATTTCTTTAGTAAAGCTCAGTCGGACCCACACGGATTTATAACAATAAATTTACATGATCCTCGGGCAGGCACAATATCGTATCGGACTCGATCAAATATTTGGTTGAAATAAATTATTAACCCATAGCAGCAGGGGGGGGGGGGGCGATAACAACACCACTGCGACGTTTTACGGTTAAGCAACGAAAACGCGAATAGAGTATCACCGCGCAAACTCATATTTTGAGCAAGAAATCAATAAGTCTCCGTTTACCAAATGGAGACTTTCTTTTTTTTTTTTTGTTTAAAATATGAGATTCGCAGGAAGGCTCTATTTTCCGTTTTGAGGGCTTAAAGTGATTTTGTCGGAAAAAGTAGGGTTCTCACCCCCCTGCTGCTATTTTAATTGTTTGTTTGTCAGATTCAAATTTGACATTTTAAGTTTAAGATTCATTCATTGGGAGATATTATTTTTAGAAAGTGGGATGACATGTACTCTTAAGAATAAACACCAGGTGTTGACCTCATTTCTGACCTGGCTTCAGAGTTGTAAATAAGCTTTTAAAATGATTGGTTGATTCCAAGGACATTATGAAGCTTTGTTATAAACATCTTTCTATCTTTAGTTGGGTCATACGGTGTGTACGAGATTTTTTGAACGTAAATTTGTTCTAAAAGATTCTAGATCACGTGACCCCATTCTTGTTTGTGTAAAAACAGGTATATAAATTATGTTTTGGAGTGAACTATTTAGTAGAACGTGGGCTGTTAGAATATTAAGTTGTGTCGTTTTAAGTTATTTTAAATTACCTTGTATTGGAAATTATTTCAATTCATTTGGATCAAGAGGATTTATTTTTGAACGTAAATTTGTTCTAAAGATTCTAGAAGATCATGTGACCCCTTCCTTGTTTTTGTAAAAACAGGTATATAAATTATCTTTTGGAGCGAACTATTTAGTAGAAGTTGGGCTGTTAGAATATTAAGTTGTATTGTTTTGAGTACTGGAAATTATTCAATTCGTTTGGATCAAGAGGATTTATTTTGTTATTTATCTGGAAAAGAATTGTGCTCATTGAATTTCATAAGACCAGAACTGACTTCATCACGTGACATCGTCTTCCATCTTGGATGCTTCACTAAGATTCGAACTGAGAATTATTAGGACATTTTATTGACAGGACTTTTGCAAATTTCACTAGTGGATTATATTTTGAATTATTTTTGGATTAATTTTGGAATTGATTCTTAAAACCGTAAGTTTATTTTTCTTTTCTGGAATATATTTGTGCTCAATTAATTGTTTATTAAGATTTTACAAACTTGTTATTTTCACTCTTTCTATGTTATTGTTTATTCGAGCCTAAGCACGTAACAACATAAAAATGTCTACGATTACCTGACAATAATTTTACGTGTTTTAAATCCTAAATTGTACTACGAATTAACATTAATACTCATATATTTTACATTAATATCAGCAGCAGGAGCAGCACGATCTTTTGGTCGTCTCTTAACATACTGACTGTTATCAGGATTATTAGAAGTATCTTTAGCAAACATCATTTATGGACCAGCTGAATTTGTATAATCATCTAGCTATGTATATTATCGTGGTCGCAGCATCAACATCTTTTTTAATCGATTCAATATTTCTTCCATCAATGATATATGTAGTGCTTTCAAGCAGGGCCATAATCCCGTTGTTAACGAAACCTACTTTGAAAGCACCCCCATATTCTGTATCATCTGTTTTTATAATTTCATCTTCTACTCCGATAACTGCTTCAGCGGGTGGAAAATATCTACTTGTATCCTGAACTTGTAGTTCAATTTTGCCTCGTTGATTTGGCTGTCTTGCGTCATAAGAATAAAATTGATAATCCCGCACGGATTCATCATTGAGAACCAGCGAGTCTCTGTCAAATGCTATGCCAGATACATGTTTAAGCATTTTATTATATATTTCTCGATCTAAATGAACGTCATCTACGAAGTGTACCTTCGGTAAAGCTAGTATTTATACTTTGTTCTGCTTCTTGATTTAATAAGGCTGCTAGTTTTTGATCCACGGCTTGGTTTATTCTTTTAATGATATTCGCGGGCATAATTTCAGTACATGGTAATTTTACTGACGGTGGTATTCGTCGTATTAATAGCGCTAGTCTATCCTTGGCTGTAGAAAACGCCTTTCCGGCAATATTACCAATAACACCAGTAGCTTTTTCACTAATAGCACTAATAGGATTAATTGATAATTGTTTAGCGATTGTAGCTAGTTTGGGAGCCATTCTTACAAATAACCCTTGAATAACATTACCCAAACCATCATATTAAGTTGCTTTATAGACTTGTAATCGTGAATTTGTTACTCGGATCATTACAGGTCCACGGTGTCGTTGATGTATGATCATCTTATTTGTTATCTAATGAGACAACTAGTCAGTGTGATAGTTATCAACGAGTTCATCGATAAGTTTCCGGTAAATGTCCATGATACCACCTTGAAATAATCGTCGACAAATATCAGCAGCTTCATTAATTATTTCCGGAGAATTATTTCCAGCTCGTTTTCCTTCTATGAGAATTTCTAATCGTTGTACGTCATCGAGAATATTGTTAGGACAGGCAATAAAACCACTTGCCCCAGTGCTTGGAAGAAGACCACTTCCCCCACTACTTGCAATAAGACCACTTCTACCACTACTTGGAATAAGACCACTTATACCACTACTTGTAATAAGACCACTTCCCCCACTACTTGCAATAAGACCACTTCTACCACTACTTGGAATAAGACCACTTCCACCACTACTTGCAATAAGACCACTTCTACCACTACTAGGAATAAGACCACTTCTACCACTACTAGGAATAAGACCACTTCTACCACTACTTGCAATAAGACCACTTCTACCACTACTTGGAATAAGACCACTTATACCACTACTTGTAATAAGACAACTTCCACCACTACTTGCAATAAGACCACTTCTACCACTACTTGGAATAAGACCACTTCTACCACTACTAGGAATAAGACAACTTCCCCCACTACTTGCAATAAGACCACTTCTACCAATACTTGGAATAAGACCACTTCCACCACTACTATGGAATAAGACCACTTCTACCACTACTAGGAATAAGACCACTTCTACCACTACTTGCAATAAGACCACTTCTACAACTACTTGGAATAAGACCACTTCTACCACTACTTGTAATAAGACAACTTCCCCCACTACTTGCAATAAGACCACTTCTACCACTACATGGAATAAGACAACTTCCACCACTACTTTGGAATAAGACCACTTCTACCACTACTTGGAATAAGACCACTTCTACCACTACTAGGAATAAGACCACTTCTACCACTACTTGCAATAAGACCACTTCTACCACTACTTGGAATAAGACTACTTCTACCACTACCTGGAATAAGACTACTTCCACCACTACTTGGAATAAGACTACTTCTACCACTACTTGGAATAAGACCATTTCTGTCACTACTAGGAATAAGACCACTACTTGGAATAAGACTACTTCTACCACTACCTGGAATAAGACTACTTCTACCACTACTTGGAATAAGACCACTTCTACCACTACTTGGAATAAGACCACTTCTATCACTACTAGGAATAAGACCACTTCTACCACTACTTAGAATAAAGTTACTTCTGCCACTACCTGGAATAAGACCACTTCTACCACTACTTGGAATAAGACCACTTCTACCACTACTTTGGAATAAGACCACTTCCACCACTACTTGGAATAAGACCACTTCTACCACTACTAGGAATAAGACCACTTCTACCACTACTTGCAATAAGACCACTTCTACCACTACTAGGAATAAGACCACCTCTACCACTACTTGCAATTAGACCACTTCTACCACTACTTGGAATAAGACAACTTCTACCACTACTAGGAATAAGACCACTTCTACCACTACTTGGAATAAGACCACTTCTGCCACTACTAGGAATAAGACCACTTCTACCACTACTTGGAATAAGACCACTTATACCACTACTTGTAATAAGACCACTTCCCCCACTACTTGCAATAAGACCACTTCTACCACTACTTGGAATAAGACCACTTCCACCACTACTTGGAATAAGACCACTTCCACCACTACTTTGGAATGAGACCACTTCTACCACTATTAGGAATAAGACCACTTCTACCACTACTAGGAATAAGACCACTTCTACCACTACTTGCAATAAGACCACTTCTACCACTACTAGGAATAAGACCACTTCTACCACTACTTGTAATAAGACAACTTCCCCCACTACTTGCAATAAGACCACTTTTACCACTACTTGGAATAAGACCACTTCCACCACTACTTGGAATAAGACCACTTCCACCACTACTTTGGAATGAGACCACTTCTACCACTATTAGGAATAAGACCACTTCTACCACTACTAGGAATAAGACCACTTCTACCACTACTTGCAATAAGACCACTTCTACCCCTACTTGGAATAAGACCACTTCCACCACTACTTTGGAATAAGACCACTTCTACCACTACTTGGAATAAGACCATTTCCACCTCTACTTTGGAATAAGACCACTTCCAGTAGCGCCAGGAGGATCATACTATTCTTCTTTTGTTTTTAGTTGATCTACTTTTGCACGCTGCTAATATTACCCTTTTTATGACGAATTCTAAAGATCATCTTACGATAATCATCTTCGTTAAGTCCATTATATTTTTCTAACATACTAGAAAAACACATAATCTAATAATCCGCAGTATATTTAGTTAAGTGATCATAATCATTATTTTTTTTTCATACGTTCCTGGTTCAAATTTATCAATTAATTTTTGAACGGATGGAATTCCCTTCTCTTGTGGTTTCTGCTGATTTTGTTCTTCATATTGACCAAACACTTTGTCTACTGCATCGATGAATAATATATATAATGCACTTGTTGTGTCGATTCATGTTAGTTTTATTTTTATAAAGCACATCAGCCCAATGTTGTAGGTCTACAATATTTGTTCCATATGCCGGTCTCAACATTTTGTTTTCTTTTTCATAAGTCGCAACAATAAGAGCTGAAAACCCATTTGGATCAATTTTATCGATTGCTTTTAAAGTTTTAAAGCATCTTCAGTAAATTTATTACGTAATTCTTCGATTATTTCTTCATCAGTTTTTTTTTTCTCTTTAGTAATAGGTTTTACTAGTTGAGTCATTCGACCAGGAAGATCTTGTATAAGTCTTGATGTTTCTTCAGTTTTTTTCAGCTATTTTTTCAAATTGAGGAAGAAGATGTTTAGTTCATTCAGTAACAGGTTTGAATAATTGTTGAGAACTTTCTGCATAATCAACCTGAGATTCCTGGCGTTCTTGAAGTTTTCGTTCCACAGAATCACGGACTGGTAGAAATTTCTTAATTGCTTCTAGTCGCTCTCGTGCTAACCGCGTGGTATACGCTTCTCCAACCACTATTGATATAACAATGATTTAATTTACAACAGTAGAGAGGGCGTGACCTCGATAAAGGGACAACAGGTAAACATCACGCACATACCTCTTCAGAAAAATACCAGGACAGCAACTAGTAAGTTAGAGGCTTCGGTTTGGCGCTATTAATATTATTTGTTTTCGTTTTCGTAAAAAGCTTTAGTTTAGTAAACGAACACTTCTAAAAGTTGTTATGTTCGCCCTCTCTGCTGCTGAGGTACGTCTCATTGTGTGCGTCAGGATATCCAAAAACATCACATTATATCGGGCATGTCATCCACACGAGACCAAATTAGTGACTTTCCCCCTTTTTTATCAATTCAAACAACATTGAAATTTCAACCATGAATTATTCTTTCATAAACAAATAGATCTATCAATAAACAGACGTATAAACAAATGGATTCACAAAACAAGTAGAAACTTAAATGATTTTCAATTGTCATTGGTTGAAATTAAACATTTATTTATCGCTCAAGTTTAAAAAGCCAGTCGTAGATACATAATTTCAAATTTCTAAAAGTATTTCCAGAGTACTCGGTTTTGACATTAGACACGAATTCATGTCCCGTTCGACACATGTGTCATTTTAATACACTGAAGATGTAACAACATATTTGAACAGTTCTCGTTTTCATATAATATCATTCTCCATATATCATCTTCACCACAAATACAATATTTTACCGTACTAATTAAAATTGGATTGTGAGCTGTGCTTATCACAGCACATGCTTTCGCTAAAATATCGGTGCAAGTTCTGGCATAATACACATGCTATGGAATCTTAGTCCCTTATCCGATATTATATCACGAAGATCATTGTCCATAAATATTATTTTAAGATGACGATCATAGAAATTATTTGTTCTTGTTTTCTAAATCACAATAATGTATATTTGTAAAAAAAAAATCTGCACATATGATTAATAGCAATGTGCATGATTGCGGATCATCTTCACTATTCATCTTTTGATGTAAGCCAGTTAACTTCGAGCTTTATTTTGTCTTCCGTGCTGTATTGGCACATACTTTCAAGTATAGTCTCTGTATCATGTCGATGAAGTAAATATTCTTATTGACGATTAAATCCGATTTTTGTCTTGAATATATCTAATGATTGATTTATTAAATCAAAATACGGCGCAAGGTGCGTTGCATTGTGGGAATTTGCGTTGATAACTAATATTTTTGTACGTTGATCTTCATTCCACTTTCCATTTTGTCGAATAAAGTCCCAGCGGAATTAAGGTCGGGATCCTCTATATGATAACGACTATTCGCTTTGCTCAGATATAGTAACTTCTCACTTAAGATTAGTGATATTAATTTATAAAATCGTTTTCCTTCTTATATATGGTGTAAAAATTGGAGGGATTTTAAAGTGAATTGGTTTTAAACACACAAAACATGTAGGTAAAAGTTGTAGTAGTAATAACAAGCTTATATTACTAGTAGAGTGTCATATGTTTGGAATTTAAACAACAAATATTAATAATTTAATGATCAGAAGTATTGTTTTCTCAAATATATTTTGATCATGATCGTATTAACATATCATTTGTTTTGAGTACATAATGAGCACATTTATAGCTCAATAGTATTGAATACTTTCACCATTATCATAGTGACATATGATTGGTACTGAGTACATTCATAATGATCACAATCATAGCTCAATGGTATTGAATACTTTCACCATTATCATAGTGACATATGATTGGTACTGAGTACATTCATAATGATCACAATCATAGCTCAATGGTATTGAATACTTTTACCATTATCATAGTGACATATCATTGGTACTGAGTACATTCATAATGATCACAATCATAGCTCAATGGTATTGAGTATATTCACCATTATCATGAATCGTGCAATGTTTTATAATCATTTAAAATACGAATTTGAGTTTCACATTCAAACTTTTAATCATATCATTCATCAAAATTACAACCTTTATCATAAAGATGCTAGGAAAAATTATGTATGGTTATCGAGTTGGGATGTAAATAATTTCCAAGGTATGCCCCAGGATATGATTGACTTGCAGTGAGGAAAAAACTTATATGTATATCTTATTCATTGTGGATGAAATAATACGCAATGTAACTCTCTAAGTTTGAAAGCACTGAAAAGATGTTAAAATTCAAAGGTATAACTTGTTTTGGTTTATGGCACAGCAACATATGTAGATTATTTACATTGGAGGCAATGGAATAAGTGCTTTCCCAAATGACAGTGATGTCTGACCTGGGTTGATCAGATGTTTTTTTTTTCAAACAATGCTCTTTGGTTTCTTAGCCTGACTTGATAAGCATTGAGGCATTGAGTCATCAGGTTCACACGTCTGGCATGGTAACCATGGATATATTGTTGCATCTGATTTACAAGTCAATCATGTTAACCACTGACACACAAGCATTTGGTTCATAAGTCTTGCATGGTAACCCTGAAGACAATGTAGCATTTGCCTCCATTAGTAACCTCTAATGACATGCTTGGTAATGCATTTTGAAATAAGAATTAAAAATGAAATTTATAGCAACTAAAACCTAATCAAAATTAAAATCAGCAGATGTATTATTGAAATCGATAAGACCATGAAAGGCGTAGCTGCTGAAATAGTTTAAATTGGAGAACAACGAATTATGACATGAACACATTTTCTTTGCTGATGGGGTCTTTGAGAGACGCAACAGAAAGGGTCAACATTGTGTCACCAGAAAGTTTGTACTTTACTTTTTTGTAAATAGTAAGAATAGTTGATTCATTTTTGTACTGATTCTTCAAAACTTTAATGGGGAGTGTGTCCATTATATATTATACATTGATCAGCAAGGAATCCACTGTAACTGTAATATAAGAATCACATTTAAAAGAACAAAATCATATTTCGCTTCCATGGCCTAAGGAGTTCAATCATCATTCTTGGATGCGGAAGGTAGCGGGTTCAAACCCAGTCCGAGTCATACCAAAATCTCATAAAATGGTACTGGCGGCTGTCTCGTTTGGTGCTCTGCATTAAAAATGATAGTGCATGACTGATCGGCCTAGCGTTAGGATAATGCGACTGAGTGGAACATGATGATAATTTTCTGCGTCATGATGCCTCAGTTCTAGACACAACTGACACACTGTACATACAGTAGCGATATGACTAAAATTGCTAAATCTGTGTTAAAAGTTTTAAACAAATTAAACACAAAAGAGTATTCAGATTTTCTTATCACATTAATCTATTAATTATTGCACATAAATACGCTGTAAATACATGATGTCAAATTAAAATGTCGCAAGTAATGGTAAAACAATTATATTCGTGTATTATACTTTGTATATGTCCACCATAAGGCGGAGAGTATAACGCTGTGAAATCAGTCTGTGGACTCGGTATATTATTTTGTTTCTGCGGAATAACTCAAGTTTTCCCCCCATCTTCCATCACCAAACTTTATGAATACCAATGACTTACTACATCTGGGGTAAGAAAGAAATCAATCTGGTTACGGATAAAATATGAAAATCGCATTGACTGAATAAAGAAACGTTTTGGATCAAAGATCATGATGGCATTGACTGAATGAGGAAACGTGTTTTAGGATTAAAAAAAATGACATTTACTGAATGAAGAAAGTGTTTTTCGATCAAAGATCAAGTTTGCATTGATTGCCAGAAGAATATTTATCTTGGATCAAAGATTAAGATCGCATTGACTGAATGAAGAAAAGTGGTTTCCAGACAATAACCTTTGACCTTCCCTTCACAGGCATTTTTCTTTACCTAAGTTTGGGCTGGCCTTTTAATTTGGGGTTAGATAAAAGCCTATTCAACGTGAGGTCAAAAGGTCGAGCTATCAGTAGAGCATATCTCCGATTTCTGTTCCACGTAAATGAGACACAGACCCACACTGGTCTAATGCCACATATTGCATGCAATGGATATATACCATTCTGTGCAATACCCATTTTTTATTATCAAATTCCTTAGCTTATAAGTATGTGGTACCAGTCGAGTTTAATTATTGTATACACATCTACTGTATTCATGTCCTCTTGACATTTTCAGTTGTCAGTGAATTTTGTGACATTAATTGTGATTATCTCACCAGTGTAGTTGTGGCTATTTAATCTCCTTTATTACAACTGACCATATTCATATTTCTGTCAGCATCCACATAGTCTATACGGTTTATACACGGAAATTTTTCGTATAGCAGGGCAGCGTCATACATGATTTTTACAAAAATGGTCATTATCGTCATAAAAGAAGTACATATATTTATATAGCATTATTTGCCCCTATGTTATAGTATGAGAATAAAGTAAAAATTCATTAGTCTTTGAATTTATTTTAACACTATCTTGGAAAATAGATATTTTTCCCTGCCTTACATGCTTAAGAAAAGAAAACTTCATAGGTAGCACCTATTTAAGGTTTACTGATCAAACAATTTTGTTTTCCTGCTCATTGTATGCTATGCAATTATAACGTGGGTAAAATTGTCATTCGCAAAAGGTTTCCTTGTCACATGTTCAAGATAATAACAACAAATGGCAACAATTAAAGCTGCAGCAGCAGTTATCATTGCTACTATATAAAATAAATATAAAAAAATCGTACTAGTGCGCCAGCAATTACACATCCACCCCACAATCACATTCATGGGCAGCTAAGTAAATCTAACCATAAAAAAGCCATATGAACAAATTATACTTTGATCCAGCAATTTTAACCCAAGGTTATGAAATATGTCTTCTCCCCCACCCTGTTCCTTCTTTCATTATACAAAACATATTATATGTCTTGAACTCACACGTCTACTACTACTACTACAAGTGGCCAGCTCTTCTTTCTAGCCGATTATTGGTATTTAACTATCACATACTGCATAGCAACTATGGGAGGTGTACATGCCTCGTATGAATTTCGAGAACAACACAAGGCCGAAACATCTAGTTCACAACTATATCCATATCTTAAATATTAACAATAATAAGTGAAAAGGTCACACCTTAAGAATTTTTTCAGGGGCCAAGTTACGAAACTATCCCATAACACCCTCAAATTTGGCCTGGTTTTCTTAGATACGGTATACATGACAACTAGGGCAACCACTTTCATATTGCAGGAGTTATGCCCTTCGTGAGGACATGCACCAAACTGATGTTGGCGGTAGGAAAAGTCAGTGTTAACAGGTTTGTTTAATTCATTTGTGTTGTTTGTACATTCCTATTTTCTGATCGACGTATGAAAGTTACTTCATATATACATGATGTCAATAAAGTAAGGTTACACCTAAGACCGAATCATAAAATGCTTCGCAAAGTATCAGCTATGCGGTATTAGCAGGAATCTGTATTGTATGGTAGATATATATTACATATTTAATGCATCAATGGAAAAAAACAGGAATTTTCCTCGTTTCAGTTTCTCTAATCAAACTGGATTTTTGTTTCCATTTATTCATTAGGCTTATATTAAAAGTCATACATGCATATTTGCTCTTCTTAAATTAAGTATAAATTGTAGTTTTAAAATTTAGTACTAATTAATCAAAGTCTATTCAATTCTGATTATTGAATGCTTTACAACTGTACTTTAATCAATAAACTTTTAGATGAAAATTATCGAGTGCTTATATTAATGGACTTATTCGAAACTGGGTTAAAAAAAAAAAAAAAAGAAACTCAAGTCTTATCGTGGCAGCGTAACGTAGCAGGAATTTGTTTATTAACATTCAACCCGGATTGTACTGGATCACACATATTTAGTCTGACCTCGTCCGAAAACGTCTTGGTAAACACCTCTGAGAGAACTATTTATAAGCATTAAGAATAATCAGAAGAACTAAGAGGCTCTAAGTGATATAAATTGGGCAATAAGAACAATGTAAAGCATTTAATTACCCGTGGAAACATAAATTGTACTAAACTGAATCGATTAATATTGTTAACACGGACAGTAACAGATACATACATACCTGATGTTTTCACGTGACATTTCTCAACGTGTACACTTCCATATCCGCCATTATGATTCCCTAGCCACGCAAACCTGCACCTAACAACGGTGTTCTTAACACATAATTATGAAGGCATGTCTCATTTTGTTCGTAAGTATGTCTTAATACATCATATTATGCTATGCATGCGTTACGTATATTTGATTTAAGTCATTTATTTTTGTTTTAAATGTTTGTTTGTCAGATTCAAATTTGACATTTTAAGTTTAAGATTAATTCATTGGGAGATATTTTTTTTAAAGTGGGATGACCTTTTTTTTTTACAAATAAACACCAGATGTTGACCTCATTTCTAACCTGGATTCAGATTTGTAAACAAGCTTTTAAAATGAGTGGTTGATTCCAAGGACATTATGGAGCTTTGTTATAAACATCTTTCTATTTTTAGTTCTTGAGAGTAAAAATAACTGATTCTCATCTGGGTCATACGGTGTGTACGAGATTTTTTGAACGTAAATTTGTTCTAAAGATTCTAGAAGATCATGTGACCCCTTCCTTGTTTACGTAAAAACAGGTATATAAATTATGTTTTGGAGCGAACTATTTAGTAGAAGTTGGGCTGTTAGAATATTAAGTTGTATTGTTCTGAGTTATTTTAAATTACCTTGTACTGGAAATTATTTCAGTTTGTTTGGATCAAGAGGATTTTTTTGTTATTTATCTGGAAAAGAATTGTGCTCATTGAATTTCATAAGACCAGAACTGACTTCATCACGTGACATCGTCTTCCATCTTGGATGCTTCACTAAGATTCGAACTGGGAATAATTTTGACATTTTATTACCAGGACTTTTGCAATTTCACTAGTGGATTATATTTTGAATTATTTTTCCATTAATTTTGGATTTGATTCTTAAAACCGTAAGTTTATTTTTTCTTTTCTGGAAAATATTTGTGCTCAATAAATTGTTTATTAGGTTTTTACAAGCTTGTTATTTTCACTCTTTCTATGTTACTGTTTATTCGAGCCTAAGCACGTAACACATGTAACCGCACGAAACTTTTCCTCTTGTTTCTTTAAATCTAACAACATTGATATTTCAGCCGTTTTCTTTCATAACCAAATAGATCAATACACAGACTCGTAAACAAAAGGATATGCAAATAAGTAGTACCATTTAATGATTTTCAATTTTCATGGGCTAAAATCAATCATCTGGTTATCGTTTAAGTTAAAAAGCCAATTGATAATATATAATTTCATATTTCTAAAAGTATTTGAAAAGTATTCGGTTTTGACATTCGACACAAAGTCATGTTCCGTTAGTTACAAATTTTAGTATAATACACGGAAGATGACAACTTCTATTAACAGTTATCGCTTTCATTCAATCTCATTCTCCGTCTATCATCTCCACCACAAATACAATATCTGACTGTACTAACTGAAACTTATTTTCCACCTATCTTTGGCACAAGCAGTTGTTTTTACGAAACGTACTGATACATAAAGATCAGTATCCGAAATATTCGTTCAGGATGCCAGTATTGGGGACAAAATAATTATTAAAAAGCAAAACAAAAAACAAAGCACACAATTATTTGTTTCTTAGAAATAATGTAATTTCTATTTGATAGTAATATGCATATTTGCGGTTCAAATTCACTATTCCGTCTTCCGATAGAAGTCAGTGAACTGTAGATTTTTAATATCCTTCTTGCTAATGGGGCACTTAATTTCAAGTATACTCTCTCTCTCTCTCTCTCTCTCTCTCTCTCTCTCTCTCTCTCTCTCTCTCTCATAATTTCGATGAAGTATATATCCTTATCGACGAATAAATCTGATTTTTTTCGTGAATATACGTGGCAATGACAAAGTTTCCCTGATAAAACAAAATGGTGACGCAAGGTGTACATTGTAAGTATTTGCGTACACAATCATGACGTCTGTGAAAAATATTTTGAGCATCAGGAAAGACAACTATGCTTAGTCTTTGTTTTACTACTCAGTCTAGAAGAAATATCAAATGTAAGAAAAATAAATTTACAGAAAGTAAGCTAACGGAAGCAGACAAAATAAATCGGGAAAAGAAACAAACAATAAAAATGTGTCAACAAAAATGAAAGAAAAAGAAAAACAGGAAAAGAAACATGTAGAAAAAAGTAGTGAAGAAAGAGAAGTCAAACTTAAAAATATATTTCAGTTACAATGGGGAATAAAACAAGTTATTTTAAGCATACTTTTAAAACTTGTATGCATTAGTTCAAATTTAGCAAGACTGTTTTCTTTTTCTAGCGCAATCTGTTTCCATTCGTCCTGTATCTGCGTTATGCTACAAATTATCTTTACAAATAGAGAGCACGCATTTATTGTTGGACAGAAGTAAAAAATACCAAGAACACCCGAAAGCAGCACATTTTACAAATTAACACTCAGTTCATTTGCAAAGGACATTAACGAAGTTAAAATATAATTGATGAGCAGACGGACAATTCTTTATACACACTGTTTATCGAGGTTGTTGTTGTTGTAGGGTTTAACTAAAAAATTTCAGCACCATATAGGCTATCCATGGTGGCCAGCATAAATGGTGGAAGAAGAACTCGGGGAAAACCCTGGAAAGAACCACCAACCCATAAGAAGCTACTGGCAAACTTTCTCACATACCCATATTGGCCGAACCAGAGACTCGAACCCACGCAGACATAGGTGAGATGGCACTGATCCGCACCGGTTAGAGCTTTAAACCACTCGGCCACTCATTGCCCCTTTTATCGAAGTATATTACCATTATTATCATTATTATTATCATTATTATTATTATTATTATTATTATTATTATTATTATTATTATTATTATTATTATATAGTCTGCATCATGTCAATATATATAATAACAATGTAGTTGATGTGCTCTGCATATTTAATTTGTATTGTTTGTTTGTTAGTTTTTCTTAATGTTTCTAAAATTCTTTTTATGCTATTGATAATGTTACATTGTATGTTGAACTTGATCTTGTCCACAATTAGGTTCACTTTCTTTCTGACCTGAATTATTGATTTTAGTTTTGTAGTAAACATGTTTATCTTAATCTGAGGCCATAACTTTGGAAAATTCCCCAGATACTGCCGGGTCTATCTGTTATTTACTACAAATATTATATTATAATATTAGTAATAGATTGATAATTAAAGAAACGATTTTATTTTGTAAACGTTATGAATCTTCTTGAAGGTTATTTTGTAATAGGTAATCTTTTTGTTGTTTTTTTAATTATTTTATTGTTTTTTTTTAATAAAAAAAATTAAAATGCTAATTCTGAGCTGAAGTCTAGTGGAGAACTACATAATCTTGTTAGTGGAAATTTTTTTTGTTCTTGCTGTACTATTTTAGCATAATCAGTTGTATTATTGTTTGGACTGGAATTTATTTATTTACATTATTTAATTCAAGTGATTCGTCTCCCGAAGTACAAATTGTTCTTATCAAGAGCATTCATGGAAATAGAGAGTTGAATTATAGTAAAATTTCAAGTAAGGATTGTATCCTTTTATTGTATGATTTTGATCAAACAAAAAGACTGTTGGTACATAACCACGACAAGGGTCATCATAGGCACGTCAACACTTTCTTAGTTGCATTTGATTAGGATTTGTACTGAAGTTTTTTTTCTTCTTCAGAACTCAATTCGTTATGATTTGTGTCTTTAATTATATGATTTTTTTTAGGATTTAATTCGCAATACTGTAAGTTCTTTTTTGACATTTACACTTTGTATCCTAGGAAAATACATTATGTTAATTTTACAAAGCTTGTTGCTTCTCACATTTTCTAGTATTTATTTTAAAACCACATAGTCGAATAGTTGTTAAATACCAGCAATAATTATAATGAGATTTATGAGATCATATTTCAAGACAGTCCGTGCAAGTTTAATAATGACTTTAAACCATTTATTAAATCCGAAATTTAAATAGCAATCACACAACCAGGACTGCTATTGAAACGAATGGTTCTGTCATCAGTTTATTGTTTCGTTGTTCATGTTCTTCCTGGTTTCATCCGTGTCTTCTGGTTTGGTATTTTGGCAATCTTTCCGTCCTTCTGACAGTATATGTGTCATCAGAGGAGATTACAATCACTGGTTACTGTTCTTGTTTCAGCACTCGGTCGTTGGTGTAGTTAATTTCTGCAACAAAGGAATGTATGTAGAAAAGCGGAATTCCAGTTAATATTTAATCAGATTCATTTATTTTACCTTTTCGTTTCTGTGCTTGGTGCTTTTCATGTAATTCCGACACTGTTCTGTATTTCATGAGAACTCTTCCGAATTATTTAGCTTATTTCAAAGGTATTGGTTCAGCTGCAGCATTGTGTATGATTATTTATGTAATCATTTTTACTGTTGTTTGCTTGGTTCTGATGTAATATTCGAAGTACACCTTAACGTTACCATGGGTACGGGGGCGCATGTTTCATCATATTGCATTGTACATTAATGCTGAACTCTCTCTCTCTCTTGGTAGTCTCTCGAGTCGAGGAAGACAAGTTGTGCACTTTCTTTCAACGATGGACGCGCATGTGACTCCGGAGTCCAAATTCCCATACACACATGCGATTGCAGGTGGGGCATGGGACACCGGTGGTTGTTGGTATCTGGGATACATTTCTGTGGCGTCTCTCACGGGATGCAGCAAGACGCTGGCGACGGTCGGCCTCAAAGGAGGAACAGGCTTTTCTGGTCAGGGCTCGCCAATGCTTTCTGTCTGAGGCAGCGAGCTCGAGCTGGCGTGGATGAAGGTCTGCCCACTTGATGTTTGTCTTGAGGTTGTCTTTGTACCTCTTGTGAGGGCGGCCTTGGTTTCGGTTCCCCAGGAATAGCTCGCCATAGAACAACTGCTTTGGGATTCTGCTTTGATCCATGCGGATGACATGGCCAGTCCATCGAAGCTGGGCCTGGATTAATTTGGCTTCGATGCTTGTTGTGTTGGCTCTATCAAGGACTTCCAGGTTGGTGATTCGGTCCTGCCACTTGATCCGCATGATGGATCTCAGGGAGCGCTGGTGGAATTGTTCTAACTGTCTGATGAGCCTTCTGTAGATTGTCCACGTTTCACAGCCATATAATAGAGACGTGAGGACAACTGCATTGTACACCTTTAGCTTTGTTGACAGACGTATGTCCTTGTGCTGCAAGACCTTGGTTCGGAGTCGTCCTAGTGCTTGACTGGCTTTTTGGGTCCTCGCAGTGATCTCTTTGTCCAGAGAGCCATCACTAGATATTGTGCTGCCAAGGTATTTGAAACTGTCCACATTCTTCAGCTGCGTGTCGCCAATGGTGATACAGGGTTGCGAATGGACAGTGTTTGGGGCCGGCTGGAAGATGACTTCTGTCTTTCCTAGACTAATTGTGAGTCCAAATAGGTTGGAGGCTTCAGAGAATCTGTCCACGATTGCTTGTAGGTGAGTCTCTTCATGGGCCATGAGGGCGCAGTCATCTGCAAAGAGTGCATCAATGATGAGTCTTTCTAGTGTCTTGGTTTTTGCAGCTAGTCGACGGAGATCAAACACTGATCCATCCAGGCGATACCTAATGTAGATGCCAGTGTCAATGTCCCGTATGGCATGGAGTAGTACCTGTGTGAAGAAGAGGTTGAATAGTACTGGAGCGAGTACACAACCCTGTTTGACACCATTAGATATGGGGAATTTCTCTGAGGGTTCACCATCTGAGAGAATCTCTCCATTCATGTCAATGTGGAGGAGCCGGATGAGGTTGGTAAACTTTTGAGGACAACCAAGTTTCTTGAGTACTACCCACAGTGCATCTCTGTTGACTGTATCGAAAGCCTTTGTCAGATCCACGAAGACAGCATATAGATTCATGTTCTGCTCAAGGCACTTCTCTTGGACTTGTCTCACTGCGAACATCATGTCAATGGTGCTGCGGTCTGGGCGAAAACCACACTGAGACTCGGGGAGGTTATTTTCTGACACTGCTGCAATAAGCCTGTTGAGCAAGATGCGAGCAAGTATTTTTCCAGCAACGGAAAGCAGGGAGATGCCTCTGTAGTTACTGCAGTCCATACGTGTGCCTTTGTTTTTATAGAGGGTCACAATTGATGCATCACGGAGGTCGTCTGGCATCTCTTCTTCCGTCCAGATGCTGATTAGCACGTCATAGAATGCCTCCAGAGACTGCTTACTGAGAGTCTTGTACACCTCCGCTGGGATACCATCCTTTCCAGGTGCCTTGCCACACTCTGTTTGTTTAATGGCCCTTCTCAATTCCTCCATCTTTGGCGGAATATCCAGTTGGTTGAGCATTGGCTGTTGGGGTATTTGGTCAAGAACAGATCGGCTGACTGATGAGGGCAGGTTTAGGAGCTGATTAAAGTGCTCTTTCCATCTTTCCTTGATGCCGTTCTTGTCTTTTATTACTGTACTGCCATCTGCAGCAAGTAAGGGCGTAGAGCTTGACTTTGTGTGGCTGAAAATTGATTTGATGGCGTTGTAGAAATCTTTGGAGTTGTTAGTGTCGGCATAGCTTTGCACTTCCTCAGCTTTCTTTTCCCACCATTGGTCATGCATCTTGCGGATTTCTCTCTGAGCCTCAGCCTGATAGGATTTGAAGCGATCTTTTTTGGGGATGGAGTTTGTGTCATTCTGCCAGTCCATAAAAGCTTTATTTTTTCTGGCAAGCAGATCTTCAATGGCAGCGTTGTTCTCATCAAACCAGTCTTGATGTATTCGCTTCTTTGGACCCATGGTTGCCATAGCTGTTTCTCTTATTATGTCCCTGAGCTTGTTCCATTTTTCAGAGGCGTTTCCACATAACGGACCGTTTGTTGACAGCATGTCATCTAGTCTCTTCTGGAAATCGAGCTGGGTGGAAGGCTGCTGCAGTTTGACAACCATGAGGGCTGTGCGCACAAGCTTAGGACGTTTTAGGTGGTGAGGGGCAATGTGCAGCTGTAGGGTAGTTCTGACAAGTCTGTGGTCTGTCCAGCATTCTGCTCCTCGCATGGCCTTGGTGATTTGGACATCCTTGGCATCACGCTGGCGTACTATTACATAGTCAATTAAGTGCCATTGGCGAGATCTGGGGTGCATCCAGGTGTTCTTGTGTTTGTCCGCCATTCTGCTGAACTAGCGGTGCTCTAAAGTGTATGTTAACCCGCTAAACCAGCTGACACGATTTTGTTGTATATTGGGTGGGTTCCGTTTAAGCGACGAATACTAGCTCTTGTTTCTTCCAAGATGATGAGCACGTGCAATACCTTTGTAGTCCGATCCGTCATGATGTTAACTGGTCGGTTTTAAGCATAAATGTCATAACTTATCGCATCAAATGCTGCTTGCAAAGTCCATGTTGATAACCAGGTTCCAGATTTCGCACAGCTTTATATACTTCATCAAACATGGGCAAACATAGCAGATATTGTTAAGCATGGTTTTGCGAAAATATTTTAGAAAACAATTATTTTGTCTTTATTTCTTGAAACTGATCGTACTGTCAGATTAACAACAACTTATGTACATAACTGTTGGTGCTGCTTTTATTAAAAACAATTAAAGAAAATGTACAAGGTATGGGAATGGAACTCAAATTGTTGGCCACAATAAAATTTGCCCAGTAATCTTATATATTTAGAACAGAATAGTGACGTGCTGATTCGTGTAATTATTAAGTTACAAATTACCTGCTCCAATCGATACAGTCTTTAGGCGTTGTCGTAATCTGAATCACCTATCATTAGTGTAAAACTGTTTGCCAAGATACGAAGCATTTACGTTGTTGTATTCCTTCAAATCTTCGTCTGAAAGCTCTTTTCAGGTCTCTACCTCAGTACTAAAAGATATGTGGTTTTGTTTATTTTGTGATAAATGAAAACTTGATTGATAATACCCTTGTAACGCTCTTGCATACACGAGTCCGACAAAGAAAGCACCAACTTGTAATACCTATAACTGCTGTTTCAGGTAACAGATATGAAAATCACCACAAGTACATATTATCGATTTATATTTCTTGATACACCTCTGACTGAAATGAATTAAACGTAGTTTATTGAAACTTTGTGTCTGTTTGTTAAAAATAATTTTGTTGCTGTAAGTAAGCCTAAACGGAAAATATTTGCATCAACAACAAATTCTATCTAAATTGAATCAACTAGCTATGAAAATGTATGAAATTGTGACGGTATGGCGCCCTATTAAAATACACCATTATTATCGCCATATCGTGGAATGATGGTGATTTATGTATTTTTAAAGAAATACATTTACATTTTTATTGTACGGGAAAATACGTTATATTATTTTTAAGTCATAGTCTTATGTCAGAAGGTTTTCAAGCTGTGTATGTCCTATCGATATCGTTTTGTACTAGTGCTATAATAAAATGATTGCTTTAATAACTTGTGAGGATTCTTTAATGATGTTTATTAGGTTTTTCATAAAACTTTTCCAGCATTGAGTATTCTCTCAAGATGCCTCAGTGTTGTAGTGCTTAAGGCGCCTAGCCAGAGATCACTTGCCTTTCAAAGCTGTAGATTCGAATCCAAGACCTTCATCCGATAAGAGCTACCAGTAAGCCACCAAGATTGTATTGGCCGACATATAAAGCTGAAAATGTATAAATGGCATAAAATCTAACCAACCAGTCAACCAACCAACCAAACAGCGTCTATCTCTGTGTATTTGTGAGTTTGGATTTTAAACGAAGCTATACTATTTTTCAGTCATATCGATATGATGTTTATAAATCTAGAAAGTTTCAAGTGATATTTAATGTGACTTGATTCAGTAATTTGCTAGTCATTTTTTTAAATGAATTTGTTTGGTGGTGCTTTCCCTTGTTTGTTTGGTCTTTTCAGTCCATTTTAGTGACGCCCTCCTACCTTGCTGATATAGCTTCCTAATTAACTTACATCATGTGTTCGTGCTTTAAGTTTTGTTGTATTATTAGCATTATTAGTTTATTTTCTTAAATTTTGTTTCAAATATGTTAAATATTTTGAGAAAAGTAGAATTTATTCATGATCTTTATCTCTTCAGCTAATGTCAGTTGTGACTACTTTTTGTTCACTTCATTTCTTCTTCCAGATCTCATTTTTAGTCTTTTTCTCGTTTTCTTCCTTTAATGTTGCGTTTAATCTGCCACTTGTTGATGAATTTGGTCCTTGCATTGTTGCCTTTGTTGTTATTGTTTTTGCATCTGCATATCCAGTTTAGTAATATGTTGATCTTGTTGCTGCTGTTGCTCCGTTTGTTTGGCATTTTACCTTGTTTACGTTGCCTTCTGTTGTGTATTCTGTATTGTCTGTTGTTTCTGCTGTTTTCGCAGATTCTGTTCTTGCCGCTTTTGTCCCTGTTGGGTGTTCTGCTTTTGTTTCTCTTTATCTTGTTGTTCTTGCCGATTTTGTCCTTGCTAGGTGTTCTGCACTGTTGTTGTTTCTATTCTTTCATATGAGTTCCTGCTGCGTGGGAATCATTGTCTTTCTGAGACATACTATTGATGTTTACTCTTTTCTTGGGTCTTTGGACATTCGTGTGGGGCATGACCAGTGTTTCCACATTTATTATATTTCCTGTGTTGGATACAGCCTTTGTACCAGGATTTGTTAAAATCTTGTGTATAAGGAAAGCTGGCTTCATTGTCCTTATTTCTGTTTTATCAATTTCTAATATCCTTATCGCATTTAGAATTGGACTTGGTGGGTGTCCATTTAAAATTGGGCTTAGTGTGTGGGTACACATTTAGAATTGAGCTTAGTGGGTGGGTAGCCATTTAGAATTAGGCTTACTTGGTTGGTGCCTACTTAGAATTGGGCTTAGTTGGTGGGTGCCCATTTAGAATTGGGCTTAGTGGGTGGGTGCCCATTTAGAATTGGGCTTAGTTGGTGGGTGCCCATTTAGAATTGGGCTTAGTTGGTGGGTGTCCATTTAAAATTGGGCTTAGTGTGTGGGTGCACATTTATAATTGGGCTTAGTTGGTTGGTGCCCACTTAGAATTGGGCTTAGTGAGTGGATGCCTATTTAGAATTGGGCTTAGTTGATGGGTGCCCATTTATAATTGGGTTTAGTTGGTGGGTGCCCATTTAGAATTGGGCTTAGTTGGTGGGTGTCCATTTAAAAAGGGGCTTAGTGTGTGGGTGCTTATTTAGAATTGGGTTTAGTGGGTGTGTGCCCACTTAGAATTGGGCTTAGTGAGTGGGTGCCTATTTAGAATTGGGCTTAGTGGGTGGGTGCTCATTTAGAATTGGGATTATTGGGTGGGTGCTCATTCTTGGTTTATTACTTTGATATTGAATTTTCCTTTCAATCTCTCCACTGTTGCCTGCAGACGTATTTCTAGTCGTATATTTGATAAGCACATTTCTGCGGTTTCTCCTTTATTTTTCTTAATATTGGTGGTGGTTCTTTGATTGCTACTTTTTCTTCTCCAATGATTAATTCGCCTGATATTAAAATTGGCTTTTTCCATTTCAGTCTCAATATATATCCCTTGAAATCCTTTCCTGTTGAGTGACTTAGCAAGACTAACTAAATCATTTTTCATTATTTGTAGCGCTATCAACACTGTTGCCATACATGGTCTTGTTTCCAAGGGTATTCCTGATATATCAATTTCTTGTGTTCCTTCTTGTAATCGCGTTCAAGAAAAGATCCTTGATCCGTCTCTATTTTCTAGTCATAAAGTATTTTCCAGCTCTGTGACTTCTTTGTTCGCGGCCGTTATTTTTTATATTTCTTGTGCATCACGTGAGCAGAGTTTTCTCATTGTGGTTAATTTGTTTATTATATCATTTTGTATTATTATGTATTTCTATCTTCCCATACTCACATCATATTTGCACAAAGTTCCTAAACGTGTAGTTTTAGTCCTGTATCAAAATCATGTGGACTTACGGGCATTTTACTTCGTTCGAGCCATGGCTGATCAATATTTATTGACCTTACTTATCAAGAATGAGTGTCAAAATGAATGATTTCGAACATTTTAGGCCAGTGGAGTGGTTAATAAACTTACAAAGGATCAACTAATTCTTATAACTTTAAAACCTTCTGTAACTATTATTATTGTTCTGTTTTTAAGTTCTGTGAAATGAGGACTTCACCGACTGACGCCAGTGACATTGTTCTAAGTTCGTAATTACTTTTGTAATAACCGACAAAAGTTTGAATTAATACGGCTGATAGTTCTTTAAGTAATGGTTAGCCTAAGCCAATAAAAAGTGTTGTTCAAGCAGTTTATAGAAGAATGTCGAATAAACGACAAATCATAGAGATGTATTGAGTAAACTTGTTGATTGTTGTAGACACTTTAGGCATGAGAAGATAACAGATTTGTCAATTTCAACGATTACAAAAGCAGGCATTTCTTTTAGTTATTTCACTTAGAACATAACCATTTTTTCTTATCTTTACTGGTAGTAGTAGCACGTATTTTAATTTGTTTTCAAGACATCGATGATATTGATAAATAAAAGTTCATCAATGCATAAACTATATTTTATTAGGCCATTTTCCTTTTACTCACGAGACAATGCAATATTTTGGATCAATTAACTGGTTTTAAACGACTATAATTTTAGGGAGGAACCGACTGTCCCCTCAAGCCCGAAACGAAAGTGGATACAGCATGATTAATTAGTATATGATATGTAAAAATATTTATACTGAAGCATAATATTTATTTACAAATACATGTACATGATTAAATAACGAGAACTCGGTTTTCAAGGCACGGGAAGTACATTTGCCGTTTCGCAATTGCTAAAATTAATATCAGGTTATAGCGTGAAAACAGTAATTGTTGCATAATCTGACAATTATTTAATTTTTAATTTCAAATACGTTTTATACTGTAAATTAATATCAGGTTATAGCGTGAAAACAGTAATTGTTGCATAATCTGAAAATTAATTAATTACTAATTTATTTATAGTTAATTATTAGTTTCAAATACTCTTCATACTATAAGTTAATTAAAAATTGTTAAAATTTTCCTATTATGCCAATTAGTCATTTTTGGTGTCTTTTTGAACAACGACTGAATAATTTATATATGTATATTTTAAAGAAAATGTGATACTGTGCAGGCTCAGTTTTCTCTTTGTAGGTCTTTTAAAATAATTGAGAGTAATAGCTGTTCTTTAATCTGTTACGAGAAAGTTACTTATAATATTTTTAATATAATTTATCTTCTGTTTTTCCTGCTACTACTTCTGGTGGTAATGATGTTGACGATGTTAATTCTCATTAGTCTTTTAACTTAAATTAACAGTATCATGGAAATGCAGACTGTTCCCTTTCTTACTTGCTTAAGAAAAGAAACAAAATCACAGGTAGCACACATTAAAGGTTTACTAATCAAACAGTTTTATTTTCTTGCTCAACGTATGCTATGTAAATATAACGTGGGTAAAGTGCATTCGTGAAAGTGTCCTTGCCAAATTTTCCAGAAAAAAAACCCTCAAGAATAACAACAACTAAAACTGCAACTGCAATTATTCTTGCTGCTTTAAAATCATAGAATAATTGCTGCTTTAAAATCATAGAATAATTGCTGCTTTAAAATCATAAGTTGGAATCACCATTTGTGACACCGTTCTCTGATTTCATAGCAAGGACGAAACATTGTAAACATCCACAGTTCCATTTCAGATAGAAGGGATTAATACACCAGTTTCCCAAAACTGGCAAGTGAGTTGACTTCATTGATAACCTACTAAATACGGTAGCAAGTCTAATTAATTAAATCCGACATTAAATATTTTCCATAATATTTCAAATTAATTTTCACTTTTACAAAAATAGTTCCCTGGTTCCTTACGCTGCCAGATAGATTTTGACAGAACAATGGTACACGAATTTTGAAATTTCAGCAAAAATATGTATAAAATGAAAGATAGACTCACCGATTGCATGAATGATTCCATAATGGTATTGTATCAAAATGAAAAGAAGAATCAAATAAAATTTATATATCCAGGTGAGTTAAATATGTCTTGGTATGTAAAAACCAGTTGTAGATGTTGACCAAAAGTTATTCCTGATTACACTGTTTCCAAAAAATATGAGCCGCCATATTCTTATCACAGAAAATCTGTGTGTGTGTGCGTGTGTGTGCGTGTGTGTGTGTGTGTGTGTGATTTAGATTTTTAACGCAACAATTTGTTAGTCATAACTCTACGATGTCTGCAGTGTGGCAATTTACAGTGCCGCGGACATGTATCATCCATGCCCCACCTAGTCACATTATCCTGACATCAGGCCGACCAGTCACATTATCCTGACACCAGGCCGACCAGTCACATTATCCTGACACCAGGCCTACCAGTCACATTATCCTGACACCAGGCCGACCAGTCACATTATCCTGACACCAGGCCGACCAGTCCTACCACTAACATTTTAATGCTGAGCGCCAATCGAGGTAGCTGTTAGTACCATTTTTTAATCAGTCATTGGTATGACTCGGCCGAGGTTCGAACAGGCGACTTCCCGCATCCGAGGAGGACCCTCTAACCACTAGACCATCGGAGCTGCCAAAAATATACGATGAAATGAGCAAATCATACATAATTTTAAATAAATTATTTTAAAAAATAACAGGAATATTAATTAGGCTGTCTGAGCAGTACCCAATAACATGAACAAATTTGCAAATGGCATTTATTTCAGAAATATAAAGTAAGGGTTCAGAAATACTTACTCTAAATAAAATATGTATTGGATTATTCTGGTACAAATATGTTTAAAATGCTGTTTTTGAATAATAATTTGGAACTTGTTAACAAACCAAAATCATTTAAAAATGTTTATTGCATTAGGAATTCCTAGCTACACTTTGATTATTGAACGTTGGACTGACATTTACCTGTTTATATTTTCAGATAGTACAAAATATTAACACTGACAAAGCATTTAATACAGCCAGCAGGTGCTAACCTTTGACAGCAGCAACAGTATCACCAGTGAAATAGTAGGATGAAGCTACAGCTAGAAGAACTGTTGTCCAAGCTCGGGAATCCTGGCAGATACCAGAAGGTAATCTTTCTGCTCTTGGCTCTAAACTATCTCCCTCTGGTTTTCAACCATGTTATCATGGCCTTCTTTGGATCCGCACCAAAACATCAGTGTTACTCAGAATCTTATGAAAGCATACTGGACATTCAGCAAATGACCGGTGGGAATCTGACAACCAATAGCAGTATGAATACTAACCAAAGTTTCATAGTGAACAAGCAACTGAAAGAATGTCGAGCAGAATACTTCTTCAAGTCAGGGCAAAATGTTAGTGTCGTTTGTGGAGTAGGAGGAGCTGGAAAGTCAAAATACTACAAAGAACCAAGGGAGACAACCATAGTAACTGAGGTATTTATCTATCAAATGCCATATGCTTTTCAAATTATTAGAAAATAGCTTGAAATTGATAATTGATATAGAACATTATTATTGTATGTATATATATATATATATAGAACATTATTATTGTATGTATATATATATATATATAGAACATTATTATTGTATGTATATATATATATATATAGAACATTATTATTGTATGTATATATATATATATATAGAACATTATTATTGAAATTGATAATATATAGAACATTATTATTGTATGTATATATATATATATATAGAACATTATTATTGAAATTGATAATATATAGAACATTATTATTGCCATCAAAGTCTAACATTAATTGATAATATATAGAACATTATTATTGAAATTGATAATATATAGAACATTATTATTGAAATTGATAATATATAGAACATTATTATTGTATGTATATATATATATATATAGAACATTATTATTGAAATTGATAATATATAGAACATTATTATTGCCATCAAAGTCTAACATTAATTGATAATATATAGAACATTATTATTGAAATTGATAATATATAGAACATTATTATTGAAATTGATAATATATAGAACATTATTATTGCCATCAAAGTCTAACATTAATTGATAATATATAGAACATTATTATTGAAATTGATAATATATAGAACATTATTATTGAAATTGATAATATATAGAACATTATTATTGCCATCAAAGTCTAACATTAATTGATAATATATAGAACATTATTATTGAAATTGATAATATATAGAACATTATTATTGAAATTGATAATATATAGAACATTATTATTGCCATCAAAGTCTAACATTAATTGATAATATATAGAACATTATTATTGAAATTGATAATATATAGAACATTATTATTGAAATTGATAATATATAGAACATTATTATTGCCATCAAAGTCTAACATTAATTGATAATATATAGAACATTATTATTGAAATTGATAATATATAGAACATTATTATTGAAATTGATAATATATAGAACATTATTATTGCCATCAAAGTCTAACATTAATTGATAATATATAGAACATTATTATTGCCATCAAAGTCTAACATTAATTGCTAATATATAGAACATTATTATTGCCATCAAAGTCTAACATTAATTGCTAAGACACAGTAAGCAGTAGCGGATAATACAGCATTCTGTCACTGATAACTATAGCTTTAAAAGCAGAGCGAACATTTTCATTGTATAGCTGTCAGACCAGTATGGTAAAAGGCAATAACAATAATTTGTCCCTTGTAAGAAACACTGCATATACTAAGACAACTTTGCCAAAAGAATCATTACAAAGAATATATCTTCAAATATAGCTTACCCTCATAACCATAGAGTATACCAACTCATTGTGACATTACCTTATAATAGAGTATGATACATTATTCCCTCATTGTCCATTATATCTTGCCCAGGTGTTGGATCCCATTCGAAGTTTCCATAATGGTGGAACTATTATTGTAGGGTTCAGTGTCACTACTGCATATTATGAGGAATACAATCTTTAATGTCACCACAGTGTCATACACAGGATATCAGCTGTATTGTAAGTTTAGTTATACATCTAGTTATATGTTTTAAATTGCAACCCTTGCAACAGATGACATACACCAAATTCGTCTTTTGTAAGGTACTGACCATTTCGTTGTTGGAGGTCAGTCTGATATTTTAGGCGAATACAGAACATAGACAAGACAGACAAATAAAATACAAAAACCGTGTTTACAAAACGTTACATGCCTGTTTCTACAGGAATTAAACCTTTAAATTTATTATGTTACAACTAGTTTCTTTCAACTTGTTGCGGATGCTGCAAAATGTATTGACTTAGAAATCAATGAGCCAAAGCGACACAGCTGTTTTTGTATGTAAATTTATGTACGCGCAAATTATATCCCGGATATTTTATATTAGTAGTTAGAGGCTATTAAGCAAATTTAGAGAATTATTTAAAAGAAAATGTGTCAGCTGGAAAAGATAATTACATTTGTGTATGGCTGTCTTTATCTAGTCTTCTTGGTTTAAACCGCTTGGTTTCAATGTTCCAAGGTGTCGTATCCAGTAAGATTCCTTTTCTTTCCTTACTTCTTTTCATACTACTGCAAGACTACTTAAAATTTTCACTTCGTATTCTAGGGAAATAAATTATTTGTTGATGTTTACAAAACTTAGTGGATTTAGTTTTTTCTGTTTAAAATCATAGAGTCGTAACATATGCAAGGATTTTGCTTACCTAAACAGGGTTCAAGCTTTTCTCTGGATTGTCCTGTTTCTTCTGTCTTCAACCAAATACTGACATGTTGCCAAGATCTAAGACATTAATGGTATTAGAGTGTATACGGTTTTATACTGTATACAGTATTATACTGTATACGGTATTATAGCGTATACCGTATTATACTGTATAAGGTATTATAGTGTATGCGGTATTATACTGTATAAGGTATTATAGTGTATGCGGTATTATACTGTATAAGGTATTATAGTGTATACCGTTTTATACTGTATAAGGTATTGTAGTGTATACGGTATTATACTGTATAAGGTAGTATAGTGTGTACGGTATAAAACTGTATAAGGTATTATAGTGTATACGGTATTATACTGTATAAGGTATTATAGTGTATGCGGTATTATACTGTATAAGGTATTATAGTGTATACGGTATAAAACTGTATAAGGTATTATAGTGTATACGGTACTATACTGTATAAGGTATTATAGTGTATACCGTTTTATACTGTATAAGGTATTATAGTGTATACATTATTATACTGTATATGGAATGATAGTTTATAAGGTATTATAGTGTATACGGTATAAAACTATATAAGACATTATAGTGTAAACAGTATTATACTGTATATGGTATTATAGTGTATACGGTATAAAACTGTATAAGGTATTATAGTGTATACGGTATTACACTGTATAAGGTATTATAGTGTATACATTATTATACTGTATATGGTATTATAGTGTATACGGTATAAAACTGTATAAGGTATTATAGTGTATACATTATTATACTGTATAAAGTTTTAGTTTATAACGCATTATAGTGTGTATAAGCTTTTATAGTGTATACATTTATTATCGTGTATACATTTATTATACTGGAGAAGTTTCCAAATCTTCTAGAGTATGGAAATTCGATAGGTGGCAACCTAATTATTCTTGGAGATTTCAACTTTCACTATGACTGTCCGGGTAAACCAAACACGTCAAAACTCCTAGATTCCATTCATGTTTTCAATCTTATACAGTCAGTTAACCAAATAAACTTGGTCACATTTTAGACTGGGGTATTCACAGACCTGATGATAATATTCTGCAATCCACCCTTGTATCCCATGAACTAGCATCGGATCACCTCTGCATTGTATGCCATCTCGACGTATCAGTCCCTAACCCTCTACCTCTATTTGCTACTAAGAGAAACCTCCGTATGATAAATATAACTAAATTCATGCATGACATCCAAGAAAACCTTACAACTTTCTTACATCCAACAGCGGAACGACTTGATAACTGCCTGCGTTCATTGCTTGAAAAACATGCCCCAGCCACCAAATGCAGAGTATCAATAAAAAAAAAAAAGTGTTCTCCATGGTATAGCAGTGTTAGGGACCAGCTTCGCACTGCTAAAAGACATCGCCGAAAAGTAGAGAGGCTTTGGCTTTCCACCAGACTCACTATTCATAAACAAATCTACGAAGCCGCTAAGAAGAACGTCACAAACATACTCCATTTAGCCAAATCATCCCACTACAGTACTAAGATCACGGAGAGTTCCAGCTGCAAAGAGCTCTTCGAGATAACTAACAAACTAATGTCAAGGAACAAATGTACACCACTTCCAACAACATTCTCTCCACTAGACCTACCAGACCAATTTGCAAATTTCTTCCATGACAAAGTACAAACCATTAGTGATTCGCTTGACAGCACAATTTCAAGTGATTCGTCACCATACAGGTATGATGCAGAATTTCAGCGACAACCGTTAGGAGCATTTGAACCTGTTTCTATTGATTTAGTACGGACAATCGTGATGAAATGTGCACCAAAGTCTTGTGAACTTAATCCAATTCCGACACCACTGCTGCTTGAGTGCTTAGACCCAATATTGCCTTCACTAACTGATGTTATTAATATCTCTCTCATGAGGGGAATTCTCATCATTTTTTTTTCAAAACTGCCATAGTAAAGCCACTGCTGAAGAAACCAAAACTGGACCATAACGATTTAAAAAACTACCGCCCAGTTTCCAATCTCACATTCATGTAAAAATCTTAGAAAAGGTTGTTCAAACTCAACTTGTATCTCATTTGAATTCAAACAGTCTTTTTAGCAATGTACAGTCTGCATATCGCCCTTGCCACAGTACGGAAACTACTCTTCTGAAAGTATTTAGTGACATTCTCTCTGCTTTGGATAGTGGAAATAGTACAGTCCTCACTCTCCTGGATTTATCTGCATCATTTGACACAACAGACCATGATATATTACTTCACCGACTCCAGCATGTAATTGGCATTCAGAATATAGCCTTACAGTGGTTCAAGTCCTACTTAGTCAACAGGACACAAATTATATCTGCAAATGGAATATACTCCAGCCCAGTTGACGTATGTTGTGATGTTCCACAGGGATCTGTTCTTGGACTTGTTCTCTTCATTCTGTATACTCAGCCGCTCTCAAGTGTCATATATCATCACCCAGTGTCGCACCAATTGTATGCTGATTACACCCAAATATACAAGTCTAGCCACCCGACTGAAGTTGATGCTACTATCCATGGAGTAGAGAAGTGCATTTCTGATGTGAAATCATGGATGACATGTAACAAGCTGCAGATGAATGATGATAAAACTAAGGCTATTCTGATCACAACACAAAGACTTTCTCATTCACATCCTTTACCTCAGACAATAAATATCAGCAACACAACATTAAATTCACAGACAGTACGGAACCTAGGCGTTACTCTAGACAGTACTCTCACATTGCACCAACATGTCATGAACATATGCAAGGCTGCATGAGATGCATCAGTTCCATTCGTAAATATCTTTCAGTTGATGCCACTAAAACACTTGTGTGTTTATTAGTACTTTCAAGACTGGACTATTGTAACTCAATTCTGTCTTGTTCGTCACAATATTTACTCCAGAAACTTCAAAAAGTTCAAAACACAGCTGCACGGATCATCTTTAGAGTACTTCGATCAGAGCACACCTTACCACTGCTCTCTAGCCTACATTGGCTATCAATCGATACAGAATCAAACACAAAATTTGTTCTCTGTGCTATGTTTCAATGACAGACTCCAGTTCAGCATACCTATCCAGCCTCACCCATGTGTATACACCAGCTAGAGCCTTACGCTCATCTTCTGATAATTGTATACTCATTGTTCACAAGGTGAAAACAAAGTCATATGGACAACGTTCGTTTGCACACCAGGGCCCGGCGACGTGGAACGAATTGCCCATTAAAATTAGACACAAAGACAAAGTGGTCCCTTTTAAGAGTGCTCTTAAGACTCACCTGTTTCGACTGCAGGGACAAACTTAGCGACCTAATCATTGTTTTGTATCTCATATGTTTTCAGCATGTTTTTATGTTTTCCGATTTCATTGTTTTTGTCATTTGTTGTTCTGTAGTGTAGTCATATCATTATTGATGGTGTAAAGCGCTTAGAGCTTCGAAAGATTAGGCGCTATACAAAGTCCTCATTATTATTATTATTATTATTATTATTATTATTATTATTATTATTATTATTATTATTATAAATGATTGTAGTATTTACAGGTAATATAGCGATTTTAAAGCCAAACACCATGATGTAAATAAGTGGAAAAACCAGGTCACGGGCCGGATACAGTTCTTGGGCTGTATGTTGCGCATGCCTGATTTAGTAGGACAGAAAAGACGGTCACTGTCAGATATTGCTTGTATAGAAAATCATATCGATTTATTATAATAGAATATTACCTTGTGTTTGCCCTCAATTCATTCTATGAGTTGTAAGCCAACTAGACAATGCAGTTTCTTTTTTACCTGTAAAATACGTAGGTAAGTATCTCATTACTGCAGCAGCATTATTAGTGTTAAACAAAGGCGTCTGTAAATGTTTTTCCTTTCCGATGAAGATAATCTATTTTTCATTAACGAATATAATGTATTTCATAAGGTCTCTTTTCTACAAATCAGAAGAGAATATTGTTTCAAGCATTTTGGAGGTTGGAAAATAATACCAATCAGATCTTTCCCAAAAATAAATATTCGATCCTTTACAACTCCATTGCCAGGGAAGGCAGCATATTTTGTCTAACAATGGTACCTTATTATTGATCAAAAACAATTTATACTTTAAATTTAATATTTTGTACAATTAGGAGTTATTGTATTAAAGTTTAGCAGGAGAATGTTGAAATGCAAGTAATGTAGTCTTCTTTTGATTACATTCATGATTACATGTATTTATTATATTCCTTTCATGTCATCTATTGCAGTGGAACTTAGTATGTGACATCAAGTACCTGTCCAGTTTGGCTACTACTATTTATTTTTGTGGCGTTATGTTTGGTGGCATTTTGTTTGGACACATAGCGGATAAATTTGGCCGCAGGCTGGTGATGCTGCTGACTCTGTACGTGCCGATATTTGTTGGAGTTGGCATAGCTTTTGCACCCTGGTACTCGCTTTTTGGTGTCCTAAGGTTTGTTCAAGGTATTCTGATGCAGGTAATAATCAAATATGTACATTATTCAAGCTCTCTTGTGCATTATTCGATGTTTACTGATGCAGATAATTAATTCAGGTATTCAATGTCCACTAATGCAGGTAATTGATACATAGGTATTCAAGGTCAGCTACTAATGCATGTAATTAACACATAGGTACATTCTAACACATACAAATATGAGCCTATGACTCGTCAAAAATCTAATGTTTGCAGTAATTACCACATTGCTGAGACAGGTAATTTACAAATATTTTCATTCTAACACATACTATCAGCCTCTGATAGATTAGAAATGTAAATTATAGTAGTACACAGTCTTTGACAAGCCATTTTAACTGTTGTTACGATTTGGCAAAAATGAGACTCCCTATAATAAAGTGCCACTTAGAATTACAGTTTACACATCCTGCAAATACATTCTGAAATATTTTGAATAGGATACCGTTCTTTATTTTAAGATTTGAGGACAATAATTTTAGTTTTAGTTCTAAGGATATCATTCTTTGTTTTAAGATTTGAGGACAATAATTTTAGTTTTAGTTCTAATGATATCATTCTTTGTTTTAAGATTTGAGGACAATAATTTTAGTTTTAGTTTTAAGGATATTATTCTTTATTTTAAGATTTGAGGACAATAATTTTAGTTTAGTTCTAAGGATATCATTCTTTGTTTTAAGATTTGAGGACAATAATTTTAGTTTTAGTTCTAAGGATATCATTCTTTGTTTTAAGATTTGAGGACAATAATTTTAGTTTGTGTGCTACAAATTGATTGCGTCACCATTAGTGCTTTGCATTACTAAAACCTTCACGAACACACGTACCAATGCAACAGTTTGAATCCCTCCCCCTTTCTAAACTTTGATCTCTTCCTAAATTATTATTAAGGTGACTGAATAGAAAAAAGGTTAGCAATCTGATACGTTTAGGAATATATTCAGAAAATATTTGAAATCAAAGTTTAACTTTAGACAACAGTGATGATGGCAAGTTATCTTCAAACAATTTAGTTCAGAAAACTGACTATATGTACTGGAAGTGAGTGATATAATTACATTTAGGATATATTCATTACCTATGTTAGTACCAGATATATTCTATTGTTTGGTAGAAATTTGTTAAAAATATTTTAACTAGTGACAATGGTACAAGGTATGGTATGAAATGTTTGTACCATAAGATGAAATATATCCTATATTCACACATGAATATATATGTACGAAACGTAAATCTAAATCAAAACAAGATTCAACTCACTTTTAAGAAAACAAACCCAACCCACCTATTATTTCAACTCACTTTCAATCTTACTCATAGACTGGTCAAGTAAAAGTGATTTAATATAGTGGTTGGTTTTGGATGACATATGTTGCCGTTGTCTGACATTTTGTAAATTATTTTACGACATTTGATTGCAAGCAAGTCCAAGTCAGCAATGCTACACAGTGGGCTTTTGCCATTGTTATCTTGGTAGTACAGGCAAAATGACTCGTAGAGATGTGAAGACATCATGTAAAAAAATATCTTCTGCAAACAACAAGATCCATGTCTGAGAGGTAACGCAGTAGTCATAATAATTGGTTTGGACGCAAAATGTGTTCGTTTTTCTTCCTGCAAATATGGCACTCACAATTCAGCATCAAATAGTTGATATCAAATCTTGTATTTTCATGTGGGAAAATATATGAATCACAAAATATGATTTTTTTGGCCAATAATTTTCAATATTTCGCACCCAATTATACACCAAATCATTATATACAGGTTTTGATATGCAATAACAAAGAAAATATGTTTCTGTTTTGTTTTGTACAGGGTCTACAGACCTCCACCTACACACTGGCAATGGAGCTGTTCCTGCCAAAATATCGGAGTCATGCTGGGGTTTTGTTGGAATGTTTCTGGGGTTTTGGAGTCATGCTTCTGCCCGCTTTGGCTTATCTAATACAGGACTGGAGATATCTACAGCTGGCCACGTGTTTGCCCAGCCTTCTCGCTTTCGGCTACATCTGGTACGAAACGAAAATGACATCAGAGTCAGAGGCGTAGCGATGATATTTTGCGCCCGGGGACAAACTATAAAATTGGCGCCCCAGCGATCTTGTGACAGATTTATTACCCTTGTTTTCTTATTATAATGTAACGTTGCAAGCCTCATTTTGGCGCCCCTGTACCTTGGCGCCCAGGGACATATGTACCCCGCCCCCGCCCCCCCCCCCCCCTCCCCCCGCTACGCCTCTGATCAGAGTTCGTGTTCAAATTCAAGATATTTGTTTTTGTCTGAAGGGGATTTTTTTTAAAAAAAAAAAAAAAAAGTTCTATGAGAACAATACTGTAAACAGTCCCAATGAAGAACATTTCTATAAAAATCATGTGAAATTACTAATTTAATCATTTTGTTTCCCAATGGTCTAATTTTACCTCCAATCGGTATATCAGAATTATATTTGTAGACAGATTATTGATGCTTTCGAATATAATAAAGCTGTATATTATGGCACATAACAAAGAAAAAGAGATTCATAGAGCAAAAGAAAAAAGAAAAACAGCAAAACATACACAAAGTTTAGAACAGAGCCTTTCTTAGCTGTTGGAAAAACCAGGTCACGGGCCGGATACAGTTCTTGGACTGTATGTTACAAATTTAAATCACACACGCATTGTTTTCATTATGATAAGATCAGAGGTCCATTCTTGACAATTTTCGAAAAGTAGTCGAGTTGTTACTAGATGAAAATTTCCATGGTGGATATTTGTCACAATTTTGTCAGTTTGTGTGGGTTTATTATCACATATGCATCTATCATTAAATAAATATGATTGTGATATACTTAAATTTCAATATTGCCTCACAGCATCATGCCAGAATCTCTCCGCTGGTTGATCATGATGGGGAAAGTGGACGAAGCGGAGGCCCTCATCACAAAGATCGCCGAGAAGAATAAGCTGCCTTATCCTCATGAAAGCTGGAAGGATGTGAAAGTGCAACTGGAAACACGCGATACGAACACAAAACAGTACAGCTTTCTTGACCTGATGCGGACACCTGTACTCCGAAAGCGTAGTCTCGTTTTATTTTATCTATGGTACAGTACAGTGCTTTGTTGCCATGTTGGTTTGTCTGTCTTTACATCTGTCTTTCTGTTATATGTGTTAGGGAGAAAATTTGATTTCTTATTTAGAACACTGCTTATGTTTAGAACACTGTTAATTTAAAACACTGCTTATTTAGAACACTGCTTATGTTTAGAACACTGCTTATTTAGAACACTGCTAAGTTTAGAACACTGCTTATTAGAACACTGCTTATTTAGAACACTGCTTATTTAGAGCAATGCTTATTTAGAACACTGCTTATGTTTAGAACACTGCTTATTTAGAACACTGCTTAAGTTTAGAACACTGCTTATTTAGAACACTGCTTATTTAGAATACTGCTTATTTTGAACAATGCTTATTTAGAAGAATGCTTATGTTTAGAACACTGCTTATTTAGAACAATGCTTATGTTTCATGTGTGCATGTATCTGTATGAGTTTGTGTGATTACCTTCCAATACATTTTTCTAGTTTGGGTTTGTAGGATACTGCCTTTATTAGTAGTGTTGAGAAACCTGACTCAATTTACTCTTGTGTTCATCGTAAAAATGATCAATCATTCACTTCACCTATTTGTTTTGCTGTGACATAATACACCCACCTTCACCACCACCTCCCCCCACCCCGCCAACAAAGAACAACAACATCAATATATATTATTTATCTAAAACCGTTATCAAGCAGCCAGAAGCATTCAATATTTATATATTATTGCATTTGTATGGGAAAATATGAATGATGTTTTGAGATGGAAATACTGCACGACCTTGCGAATGCAGTATATCCATTCAACAAAACGAGTTCATATTTTCCATTACAAATGCAGTAACCTTTTATTATATGCTCATTTTCTTATTCTACCTTAGGCTTAATTATGTAAACGAAAATACACTACACGAAACAAACTAACTGAACGTATGCCGTATTCCAAACTAAATACACAAATGCAGATTCATCATCACACAACAACATTATTAATACGCACATAACTCCGCCCAGATAATTTGATCTAAGTCGCGCGCTAGAGATAACTTTCGAAAAAATATGGCCTTTTGGTCTACATAAAACTGAAAATTGGAGTAATATTGTGAATGACTGCGTATTGCAACGACTTTTCCACGAACTTTCGTGATTAAGGATTGCATTTGTCAGTGCCAATTGTACATAAATTACATCGGATTTCAGCGGCAACGGAGTAGCGTGTTGACGTTTGCAATTGTTTCTGCTCTATCATTGAATGTTTGAAATTATAAAATATTGTGAAAATATGAAGTCTTTCAATTGCAATTATCAAAATTACGCTGTAGAACAAAATGTTTAATTGATCTTGAGCGCAGTAAGGATGATGTAGATGCACTTGGAATATAGTTGAAAGTACAAATTCGAAATGTAAAATCAAGCTTGAGAACCCAGGACATGGCTCATGTAATTCGGATTTGTATAACTAAGAAAGTACAAATTGGGGAAATTCAGAATTCAAAATTGTAAGTATCTTTTTTGTTTTGCTCTTATTGTTTCAAGCTAAAGAAAGCAGTATATACCTTGTTACTCGCGTGTTATTTGCAGGTACTCAGGAATTTTATGAAATATGGCGTCTATCACCCGCCTAAATCCGAAACATTGTATCAAAAAAGTTAACGCGTAATTTAGTAAGGCAGCTGGTATGTGCCAATCCACGACACATTTGCTTTAGTTCCTTCAGAAACAAACTTAATCAACCAAAACGAATAGCGACTACTACGTGAGTGTACATAAATTGTTTACTATTCAAAAATGCTGGTGTATGCGTCCATTATTTGTTTACAATAGAAAGTAGGTTTTTTTTGTGAGTGCAATTTGTGTCTTCTGTTGAATGGTCTTCGCAGTGTATTAAAGCTCACCGCTACGCAATATAAAAGAGATCTTGTGCTGAATCCGGTGTAGATGTTAGCATCCACACAGATAAAAGCATTTATATATACTTACAGATCACTGCGTCTCAGTCACTCTTTCATCGAAACTCCTATCCAATAATTTGGAATTGGATTCATGGTAACTCCCCTTTTCAAAGTGGGCTGAGAGATCTGACTTTGTACGTATAGTCCCATTAGTTGCATGTGCTTGTTACGTGTTTGCATTAGCTCACAACTTAATTTATTTAAATTTCACAGCAACTATCCGGGTAAGAGGAGATAATGCATTGATACAAATTAAGCTGATCTGTCATCAACTATGGTTGGCAATAATGAATATACAAAAACTTTCCAATGACTTCTTTTCAAAAATTACAGAATGCTAATAAAAAACAGAATTCAAATAAAATTAGAAAACATTCTGGCACGAAGCCATAAAAGTTTATACAGTTTTTATGTCACTCAGGCATCCTATATTTCAAATGTGGCAACCATTATTTGTACAACCTTGAAAATCCTCTGAATTTGAATTTTTTGCGTTTTGATTTTGTTTTAAAACCTGGTTTAATCCTGGAAAAGTCGTTATCTTTTTTAACATAACTGTTTAAATTTATCTTCGGGAATACAAATCATTTTTACTGAACAAATTTGTTCACTTTTTGAATTCAGGAATTTTATTTAAATATTATACTAACATTGTAATAGATAAATACATAAAATATGAATAATTTGGGAACATGAGTTACCAGATCGAGTTACGCTGTTTGTTTTAATAGCATGCTAATTTTAGTTATTTGCTTTTCTTCTTCGTTTGTACTTATGTACGCAGTGATAAACAAAGTAACATATGTAAAAGTTCATTTTCTGTCAGAACTAATACTGCATGAAACCTTGTACTTGAAACGTCCTTGTGTGTGTTGGAAACAACCATTTGTGGCTGTATGAACCAAGTTAGAAATATACATAAAAAAACTGAATAACTTCTCAAAAACAAGAATTTACTAAATCAGACAGAAAATATCTTGGCATAAACAGCTTTTTATATGTTTTTAAAAATTGTTCATAATTTTACATCAAATATCTGTCATCAAAAATAAAATAAAAACATTGAAATGACTTGTCAAAAAGGACATAACTGCATTTGTCCAAATCTGACAGCAACCATAATCGCATGAAGGGCTGTCATTATAGCTGCCAATAATAAATATAGTAAACCTTTAAACAACTTTTTTAGAAACTACTCAGCAGAATCAGACCTGACTGGATAGCATTCAGGCTTGAAGGTCATTAAATTTTTTACATATGATGCCACTCTGCCGACAATTATGTTAAATATTACTGAGGTTGAATTCTCAAAAGCTGTTTAGCTTATTTCGACCAGTTTTGACCAAAAAAAACATATTGACATGATGGACGTTATACAGATTTGTACAGATAATACTGAATTTCCATCAACTATGACTGCCATGACTGAAATGAGGACAAAACTATCAACTACGTTTCTAAGCAAAACAGAATTTGACTATGCTTACCAAAGGTATTCTGCTTAAAGAAAAGTGAGCCTTTTACATATAATGTCGATATACTATCCAATATGTCTGTGGTTACTAAAAGTATTAAAATATTTAAATGACTTCTTCAGGACAAGTGCTAAGCAGAATCTTACCAATCTCAACATAATGAATTTGGCATGAAGAGCTTTGAGCTTTGTACAATTAAAACACAATCTATCATCAAATATAGATAGTTTTCAAAACAGGAAAACAGTTAAACAGTTTTATCTCAGAAACTGTTTTGGTTTTTTTTAGAATTTGACAAAGTTTGTTGAAAACATTGTAAGATATAATTTTCAGTATTGGACAAATGTTGCTGATAATGCCATTGTATTTTGATGCAAATACCAAATAAAAGGGAAAGCATCAAACAGCATTGGAAAATTTTTTATTGAAAGTTTCCTTCTGACCCATATTTTCTCATCAACTACTCCTGCATTGGCATATTAGGCAGATATTAGACAGGTGAGCAATTTCAAGCCTACTTGGATCTCTTGTTTTAGCTAATAATTGCTACCTTGAGGTCATTAGTTGAATACACAGTACACACCCTGATCAGCTGTATCATAATGTTCTTAGGAAATACATGTCTAACTGTTCCCTTGAAGTCATTGGTAAAACAAAAACAATTATAGATTGTATACTGCTTGACCCCACTCTGTACTGTTTGTATGATGACAGATCAGGGCCTCACTGTTCTGTTTTCATTGGGGTGCATTGAGTGAAGTCAGATATGGACCCCACTCTGTAATGCTTGCATTTCGGTTCATATTATGCAAGGACTAACATCACACTTGTTAAAATTCAGGTTTGCCACCTCTATAGGATACTATGGTTTGACGTGGAAACTGACAGAACTGGCTGGAAACAAGTACCTCAACTTCTTCATTGGTGGTGCTGTTGAGTTTGTGGCCTATGTCTTAGTTCTGCCAGTGACAAAGAGGTGAGATTCCTAAAACACATTACAAAACTCAAAGTCATCTACCAGTTACATGTCAGTAAAGGGATCTCCTCCGTACCACGGATTCCTAAAATCTTCTCCAGTTGTCCATAAGCCTTTTCTTCTGTGCCATCTTCTCTGTGTTGCAAAAAGATAATCTCTTGATAAGTCCTTATTCTAACTTAACTATGTATTGTTTAAATCCTGTATTATTTATTTTTATTTTTCAGTAGTCTTCTTACACACTAGACATGCCGTAATGCATCTAAGTGGGGACGAGTACAGACCTGACACTTATCCTGATTTACTTGGGATTGTCATGAATTTTGGCTTACAAATAAAAAAAATGCGCTTTTCCGAGTTTTACCCAAAACTGTGATTTTTTAAATATGCCCTAAAGATACATTTTGATTCACGATGGCTACACCTCCGTCACTTTTCCATTTTCAATTGTCTTGCTGATATTTAGTGTGTTTATTAAATTAAAACTAAATATCACCTCAAAAGATGAAAATAGACGAATGATAGATGTTCAGTTTTCTTCTTAGGTAAATACATAAAACAGTGGAGATGTCATTTCCTTTGTAAAGCTTTTGTAAACATGTGGTCGCAATCACTAATCCTGATTTTCTTTCCAAATGCTGCCTTTTTACCTTTAGCATCCCGATTTTTCACTCCACTCAAGGTGGTAGGTCTGCTTTATCTTGGAAAGTGTCAATCTGGGGAAAATTTCCCTTACACTCCAATCTATGAAATTTGTGGGTGGATCAGTGCCATATGGTATCTGAGAATACAGGATATAATGGAACCAACAAAATGATCTATCCCGTACGATACATTACATAGCAATTTGCACACAGCTATACCATACTAATCATTACAGAGCAAAATCCACTCCGTTATACAATAATATACATGTACATTACATAGTTATTTTTCACTCCGCTATACCATATTATACATCACATAGCAATTTCGGTACATCTATCCCGTACTATACATCGCACAGCTATTTCCACACAGCTATACCGTAGTATACATTACATGGCTATTTCCACTCAACTATACCGTACTGTACATTACATAGCAATTTCCATACATCTATCCCGTACTATACATCGCACAGCTATTTCCACACAGCTATACCGTACTATACATTACATAGCAATTTCCATAAAGCTATACCATACTATTCATTACATGGCAATTTCCACTCAGCTATACCGTACTGTACATTACATAACAATTTCCACTCAGCTATACCGTACTGTACGTTACATAGCAATTTCCACTCAGCAATACCGTACTGTACCTTACATAGCAATTTCCGCTCAGCAATACAGTACTGTACATTCCATAGCAATTTACACTCAGCTATACCGTACTGTACGTGGCATATCAATTTCCACTCAGCAATACCGTACTATTCATTACATAGCAATTTCCACTCAGCTATACCGTACTATACATTACATAGCAATTTCCACTCAGCTATACCGTACTGTACGATGCATAGCAATTTCCACTCAGCAATACCGTACTATTCATTACATAGCAATTTCCACTCAACTATACCGTAATATACATTATAGCAATTTCCACTCAGCTATACCGTACTATACATTACATAGCATTTTCCACTCAACTATACCGTACTATACATTACATAGCAATTTCCACTCAGCTATATCGTACTGTACATTACATAGCAATTTCCACTCAGCTATACATAGCAATTTCCATACAGCTATACCATACTATACATTACATAGCAATTTCAACTCAACTATACCATACTATACATTACATAGCAATTTCCATTCAGCTAACCATACTATATATTACATAGCAATTTCCGTACATCTATCCCGTACTATATATCGCACAGCTATTTCCATAAAGCTATACCATACTATTCATTACATGGCAATTTCCACTCAGCTATACCGTACTGTACATTACATAGCAATTTCCACTCAGCTATACCGTACTGTACATTACATAGCAATTTCCACTCAGCTATACCATACTATACATTACATAGCAATTTCCATACAGCTAACCATACTGTACATTACATAGCAATTTCCATTTAGCTATACCGTACTATACATTACATAGCAATTTCCACTCAGCTAACTCTACTGTACATTACATAGCAATTTCCATACAGCTATACCGTACTGTACGTTACATAGCAATTTCCATTCAGCTATACCGTACTATACATTACATAGCAATTTCCACTCAGCTAACTCTACTGTACATTACATAGCAATTTCCATACAGCTATACCGTACTGTACGTTACATAGCAATTTCCACTCAGCGAACCGTACTATACATTACATAGCAATTTCCACTCAACTATACCGTACTATACAATACATGGCAATTTCCACTCAGCTATACCGTACTATTCATTACAGAGCAATTTCCATACAGCTATACTGTACTATTCATTACAGAGCAATTTCCATACAGCTATACCGTACTATTCATTACATAGCAATTTCCATACAGCTATACCGTACTATACATTACAGAGCCATATCCATACAGCTATACTGTACTATTCATTACAGAGCAATTTCCATACAGCTATACTGTACTATTCATTACAGAGCAATTTCCATACAGCTATACTGTACTATTCATTACAGAGCAATTTCCATACAGCTATACCGTACTATTCATTACATAGCAATTTCCATACAGCTATACCGTACTATTCATTACATAGCAATTTCCATACAGCTATACCATACTATACGTTACATATCTATTTCCACTCATCTATACTGTACTATATATTTCATTGCAATAATTTACATGGTATTTTTCCAGAAAAATTGTTTCTTGCCTAAGGACTCAAGATAAACAATATGTAACTATAGTGATGCTCGAGATAATGAGTAGTAACCATGGTTACCAGTACATGCGTTCTATCACATGCATCTGGTTCGAATGGTGCCTGCTTGTAGCGAGATGTGTCGAGAATTGTATGTTTGAAGTTCGTTGATTATATGATCCATAAATGAGATATATTATAAACTGTTTGCAGTAATACTAAATATTCTTTGGCGACTGGGCTCATGATGTGACTCACGACTGCAGAAAACATACCGCTTAAAATGTATACAAAGTTTAGTTACATTTAAAACTCATTTGCAAGTTTCAGTATTACGCATGTCTCAGTGATATGAGGAACGGATGATGTCTCAAAGAAGGAAGGAAAGACATTTGTCTATGTGATATGATTAAATTTCTTGTTTTGCATCATGGTATTTATTTTTTCTAGGTTTGGTAGACGACGTCCACTGTGCTTTTACTTTTTATTGGCTGCTGCTACGTGCATCACAGCAGGAGGACTTATGTTTAAGCCAAATCGTGAGTACTGTACTTTTATAATACATGATATGACAGGCAGATTAAACAATTATCAAATTCTAATCTTCTTCGATTAATAAATTACCGATTTGTAATTTTTTTATGGCAAGTAGGAAAATAAGACTTAAGGATGAGAATTTACATGTTATATCGCGAGCCTTCAAAGGTCACCAAAACAGACATATGAGGCACAACACGACCATTTGAACTGACATCGCATGAGCTTAGCTTCAGAATATTTTAATATTTTCAATAAAATTCTTTGAATGATATTTATTCTGAAATTATTGGTAGTATTTGTATATGCCTACCATACGTGGAGCGTATTATGTTATGTATATCCATCTGTATGTTACCAATTTGGTTTCTTCACATGTTACCATCTACAGTTACCAAACTATGTGGATGGCATGTACTTGAGGTAAGGATAAACCCTGTCAGTTTCGTTGCCCAAACGATTCCCAGCTTAAAAGTTCAAAGGTCAATGTCACTGTTCTGAACGAAGGAAGTCAGTTTCTGTACATTAACTTCAGTTTTCCACCATCTATAGTTACAAGACTTTGTGGATAGCTTGCACATGGGTAAGAAAGAACCATGTAGATATAAAGCTCCAAGGATCAAAAGTAGTCTGAATAAACAATAACTGGAGTTCTCCATCATCTACATATAGCAAACTTAATAGATGGCATGCACTTTGTGAAAGTAAGAACTGCTGAGTTTGGAGTAAAACGGTAAATGGTCTCGATAACTGGGGCTGAAATAATTTTTAAAAAAACAACATAGTTTCTGCCTAAACTAATGTTATGCAAGACAGGTGGTCTTATATAACAGGTTATTGCAATATATAATCCAAATATCTGAGCATGGAGACTCAATATAGGAAGCCTTTCATAACAATAATCCCTCCAAACAGTTTTCTTCTGTACTTTTTCTGTACTTAGCAACTTTTGGTTAAAAAGTATTAAAGCAACTTTCTTACATCTAGCTTCTGCAGTTGCGAGTAGATAAACTATTGTGCTAAATTTAGTGTTTATAAAACTCATTTTCATGGCAGTAAATGATCATTCACAAATAGGTTGTGAGTTTATAATTATGTAGACGTAGATCAATCAATTAACTTATTGGATTTATAATCATTGTAGTCGTAGATCAGTCAATTAACTTATTGGATTTATAATCATTGTAGTCGTAGATCAATCAATTAACTTATTGGATTTATAATCATTGTAGACGTAGATCAATCAATTAACTTATTGGATTTATAATCATTGTAGACGTAGATCAATCAATTAACTTATTGGATTTATAATCATTGTAGTCGTAGACCAATCAATTAACTTATTGGATTTATAATCATTGTAGACGTAGATCAATCAATTAACTTATTGGATTTATAATCATTGTAGTCGTAGATCAATCAATTAACTTATTGGATTTATAATCATTGTAGACGTAGATCAATCAATTAACTTATTGGATTTATAATCATTGTAGTCGTAGATCAATCAATTAACTTATTGGATTTATAATCATTGTAGACGTAGATCAATCAATTTACTCATTGGATTTATAATCATTGTTGTCGTAGATCAATCAATTAACTTAATGGATTTATAATCATTGTAGTCGTAGATCAATCAATTAACTTATTGGATTTATAATCATTGTAGACGTAGATCAATCAATTAACTTACTGGATTTATAATCATTGTAGTCGTAGATCAATCAATTAACTTATTGGATTTATAATCATTGTAGACGTAGATCAATCAATTAACTCATTGGATTTATAATCATTGTTGTCGTACATCAGTCAATTAACTTATTGGATTTATAATCATTATCAATTAACTTATTGGATTTATAATCATTGTAGACGTAGATCAATCAATTAACTTATTGGATTTATAATCATTGTAGTCATAAATCAATCAATTAACTTAATGGATTTATAATCATTGTAGACGTAGATCAATCAATTAACTTATTGGATTTATAATCATTGTAGTCATAGATCAATCAATTAACTTATTGGATTTATAATCATTGTAGTCGTAGATCAATCAATTAACTTATTGGATTTATAATCATTGTAGACGTAGATCAATCAATTAACTTATTTGCTAGTCACTCGCACCAACCCTATAATTCCCAATGTGGATATTGTAGATTAAGATCGTACATTGTGGTTGAATATATTGAGACTATCATGGATTCGCCTGACCTTTTTAGAGTTAAAATCATATGTTTATTCCAAAACTGTTGAAATGAACAGCCAAACATGCATGCTATAGTGCTATAGAAATCAAGCCCCATTTAATAACTGTATCATTATTGCTTATTAACTAATTTTCATCTTTGACAATAATTGGTACAGCTAACGTTTGCAGCATATTATTTGTATCATTTGATTGGCGTATGGTAATAGTGACTGCTGAAGGAGTGTAAATTGTCGTAGAACCTCAATCAGTGAGAAATATATACTGTCCTAAAATCAATCACTTATGTTTGACAATCAGAACTTGATAATTTACCATTGGTTCATTAATATACATTGTGCTTTTATCTCGTGTTAAAGTGGTATAGAGAAATATAACACTAGTTGATATGAGGCGATGTAACTTTCAGCAAGCCAAGAAGTGTCCTGGACAGCAACAGCATTTGCTATCGCCGGAAAGTTTGGCATGGGTGGAGTCTTCTGTGTCATCGCCATGTATACATCTGAGTTATATCCCACAGTAATACGGTACGGAAGAAACCTTATTTAGCTCACGTTATTTTTATAGTCTGTACAAACCTAGATCTTTGTTGAATCTGAGGGATTGCACTAAAAAAACATGATCTTTTTTATAGTTGTTTTTATGGAAAGGCTTTCAAATTATTGAAAACACCCTTACTTTTTCCGAAAGGTTTGTTAAATTTATTTAAGACAGGCATGCACATCTTCCTCCTGAGCGCGTGCCAGATAAGTGTATTTTAAAGCCACAGCCTATGATATTAAACCAGTTTGTTGGCTGTATGTTCCGCATGATTGAGAATACAACACCTTTTAAATCAAGAGCTATTTATGTTCACATATTTGCCACAATAAATGGATTCATAAATTAAATTGTATATGATGTTTTGGCATAAAAAAACACAGACAACTGCTAGTTAACAAAGTAACACATAGAAAAAGTTATATAAGACATAATACTCCTTCAAAACATTTAAAAGTCCTTGAAAACGCATTGAAACAAACTCTATGGAGCTGCATGAAAGGTTTGTTTGTTTGTTTGTGTTTATGGTTTAACGCCATTTTTAAGCACAATATAGGTTATACATGGCGGCCAGTATTAATGGTGGAGGAAGAAGCCGGAAAACCCCCGGAAATAACCACCGACCCACGAGAATCTACTGGCAAGCTTTCTCACATAACTACATTAGCCGAATCTTAGACTCGAACCCACGCAGACAGAGGTGAGATGGCAGTGATCCGTAATGGACAGCGCTTTAGACCACTCGGCCACTCGGAGCCCCCTATGTTGAAAGGTCAATTAATAATTGAGCTTCATTATATCTATTTATTGACTTTAAGCTTTCATTTTGTTAATTTGAATACGGAATTTAGCCACATATATTTAGACTCTTAGCGAAGTATCAAACACTGTTGGAAAAGAGACAACCATTCAAGTCTAACTACACAGTCTCAGATCTGCCAACGCATAAAGCGCCAGGAAATCTGAATCAATGCAGCCCTTTAGAAGTAATCAGCAAAACAAGCAATATAGACCTTGATGTGCTATTACATTGTGCAATATAGACCTTGATGTGCTATTACATTGTGCAATAAAGACCTTGATGTGCTATTACATTGTGCAAAAATGACCTTGATGTGCTATTACATTGTGCAATAATGACCTTGATGTGCTATTACATTGTGCAATATAGGCCTTGATGTGCTATTACATTGTGCAATATAGACCTTGATGTGTTATTACATTGTGCAATAAAGACCTTGATGTGCTATTACATTGTGCAATAAAGACCTTGATGTGCTATTACATTGTGCAATAAAGACCTTGATGTGCTATTACATTGTGCAATAAAGACCTTGATGTGCTATTACATTGTGCAATAAAGACCTTGATGTGCTATTACATTGTGCAATAAAGACCTTGATGTGTTATTACATTGTGCAATATAGACCTTGATGTGCTATTACATTGTGCAAAAAAGACCTTGATGTGCTATTACATTGTGCAATAAAGACCTTGATGTGCTATTACATTGTGCAAAAAAGACCTTGATGTGCTATTACATTGTGCAATAAAGACCTTGATGTGCTATTACATTGTGCAATAAAGACCTTGATGTGCTATTACATTGTGCAATAAAGACCTTGATGTGCTATTACATTGTGCAATAAAGACCTTGATGTGTTATTACATTGTGCAATAAAGACCTTGATGTGCTATTACATTGTGCAATGGCAGATTAGGGTTAATGTTGTTTGAAAATAGGAAATATAGGTGAGTATATACAATATGTGTAATGTAGAATATTGGTTAAAACTAATAAGGATTATATATATATATATAGTTGGTGTCTTTACGCTGTTGAGGAACAAAAATATTATTTATAAATCCAGAATTACAGCATCAAATACAATACCACCATTATTTTGGTCTTGTTTGAAACAGAATCTTACTTTTTTGTGGGGTTTTTTTCCTCATAGTATAAGAAGGACATGTTTAAGGTCATCGTTTCACGTCATACACTGTTGATCGTCAAGCAAGAAATCATAAAAAAAACAGGAAATGCATACTATTGTATGTATATTATCTGCTATTAATCTGATACATATGGTTACCTTTAAATTTGTATTTCTCAAGCACTGCCTGTCAGTGTTTCAAGTGCTTTTAACTTATGAAAATTTCATTTTTTTTAAAAGAAATATTGGAATGGGAAGTTGTGCCTTCTGGACCCGTCTTGGAGGTGTAATTGCCCCTCAGATCCTTTTAATTGTAAGTATTATAAAGTTTGTGAATAACCAACAAGTTCTAACCTTGACTTTCTTCAAATCTTAAAGGAAATCAAAATAAAAACGATGGCATCAACTATGGCTTTAAAACATGTTTCTAACAAGTGGATGAATATACATATTTTGTGTATATAATTTGCTTTGGTGTATCTGCATGAAAGGAAATAATTGTCCAGATGTAGAACAAGAGTATATGCAGAGTTGCTACTTATCACAGTTGTTCCATTTCGTACAGTGTTCCAAAAAAAAAAAGGCATCTTTTCAAGTTACAACACTCATTATAACATGTTTCATTATCCATTATTATGTATACATCACGGTAATATTATGGACCCCTATAACCACGATCGCACCACTGAATTATAAAAAGGATTGAGAGAAAGAAATATGAAAGTTAGCGTTATATATTTTCTCTTCCAAACACTAGTAGTTAAGAGTTTTAAGACACCTTGTATTTTAGTTTAGGAAATTTGTTGCTAAAAGAAATTTTAATTATGTACTATAATTTCTATTACTGTTTAATTGCTTTTTAATTGGGATGCGTGGTTCCCAGTCCAAGCTAATTATTCCTTCCAATTAGTATCGGAGGGCAAAAATTGAATCGGACATGGTAGCAGTCTGACTCCCTAGTCAACACCAGCACATGGAATACTGTACCTCTTTTAACTTTCACATAGTGTGCGTTTCTTTTCCTTTGAGTTTATAATGTTGCACGTTTATGGTAACTGTGAGCATAAGACGGTCTCATTGGGCCACTTAAACCACCTGCTTAGTATATATAGAGCGTGCAGACACATTCGGTTGTCAGAATTTTTGTCTTTGGTCTGACCAGTTGTGGACGTCACTGAAAGTTGCTGAACATTCAGGGACAAAAAGATTATCTCTTCCTTCTCATCTGCGACGGATGACCCCTTACATTTCCAGAAGGGTTATGGATGCCTTCCGGTGTTGGTGAAGAATACTGCCCTTATGATGCAAGGACGTTTATGTGACCACTGGTGGTTCAGAGAGCAGTTAAATGCTAAGGATCCTTGGTGCTGTTATCAGTGCTGATGAGAGATCTATCCTAGATGCCGCTCAAGCGAGATAAACACCTTACAGTGAGGTGTGTATCCAGCCCTTTCAAGCAAGGTGTTCTCGTGAATGCGTTTAGATAATGGTACCTTCCTGAAAAGTGAGAGCAGCCATCTTCTTCCGCTAAATCTGATGTACATCAGATCATTTTCACCTGACTGGCGGTACCCACAGGTAAAAGGGTGCCAGGTATCCACCAGTCATCAGACTTCAAACAATGAACTTTGATTATTAGTGTATGGATAGTGACTGGGCCAGTACCACCCCAATTTATACAATTTAATGCTGATGGAAATATAGATTCGGGTTATACTCGCACAGTTAGGATTGGGATTCAGATCAGCATTATCCCCATTCCTTTTTAATTCCTTTGAAAAGGTCAATCGTAGGTCCAGCCCAGTGATTAAAACGCAAGAGCGGTTGCGCACCCAGATAAGGGACACGCAGTGCCCTTTTGAGCTAGGCGTTTCGGTGAATGTGATTAATGAATCGTACCTTATCCTTCAGATACATATGATATAAGCGTATCCATTAGATGCCCACCGATCATAGGATAACAGGCATCATATATCCATCAGTCACCTGGGCATGGACTGAATTAATACTGTCCCAATTTCTACCATTTAATCATGATGTAGTTAGAGATTTGGGTTATAATTTCCCAAAGAAAGAAAATCATATCGGCAATACACATCGTTAATTTCTCATCCCAAAAAAATGTGGGGATCCTCTTCTTTGATAAGTGAGTCTTCATTGCACTTCTATTATGCCCCAATGACAACAAGGGTGTTGTTTCCTTGGTTGTAAGGTGGTAGAGTGGATGTGATAGCAGGCTGTGGACTTGTTCTGTCCACTCTGGCCAGGGCCAACATAAAGAAGTAGGGATGACTCCCGCAGTCTATAAGGGATTAACAACATTTCCATTCACATAGGAGGTCCACTATAAGGTTATTCATATCACTCGACACGAATTACTTCAAGAGGAGGGCAATATTATTTTAATAGTTTCTCACCAGAGAGAGAGATAATAAGACACTGTCTTGTCTCACTTGGGGAATAATCTCAGGACAGTGTTATTGCCATCAAGGTAGGATCAAATGAGTTTGCATTGGAAATGGTTGCAATGGTCAATGCCTTTCCCTTCCATTGGGTTTAAAACTCAATTCTACTTGTCGGACTTGGTGAGGGAGGAGACGAATGTTTATACAGTCGATATACTTAGGGCTTAAGCCTTATGGCACTGAAAACAAGAATATTCTCTAGTCTGGAGAAGTTGTCTGGGGCAGGATCTCATCCAGACATTATGTTGCCTTGCACTCTATGTTGGTTCAAGAGTTAAAACAGACGTTCTCCACAAGTGGCAGAATGGGTGGTCTGTCCCCTCTTTTATGCTTCAGATGCTGGTTTCTGCCTTAAGTAAATAATCTGTCTTAGTTTTTTTAAGCCCCCGACCCCCTTGGACTGAGGGGGACCACATTCACAATGAATGCACTATGAGGTTATTTTCCAAGTTTTTCAAGCAGATGAAGCCTCATCAGTCTCACAAGCAGCCTAAATTCAAAGCTCCCTCTTGTTTGTTGTTTGCAACTAGAATTGGTCTGGAAGACCAAATGAGAAAAAATGTGTACTCCAACCCTTTCACCAAGGAGGGATAGTATCGGCCGTAGTATTTACAACATCTTCGGCATTGTCTTCCTTCCAGAATATCAGTTGAAACTTTTCTAGCTCATTTTTCATGGGTTTGTTATGTACCACAGACACAAGGTAGGTCCATCGCACCTTAAATGATTACTACTGGCATTTGTTCCTGGGAACATACTCCCCTATCATAAACCCCAGTCTTTGAACTGCCTTACTGGTTCAATTAAGAGGATAGAGAATTGACAGAATTGTTTGCAATGAGATTCAACCATAAGCTCCTCTTTCATGTCTAGATGAATAGTACCATATCACGGTGGGATCATCTGTATGTGTACTTTTTCCAACCTTTCAAAATATTTTTCATGTCCTCCTTTATGTTTGGATCTCCAATGCTCGGCTCATCGTGGTAGCCTAATGCCTCCACTCACCCCAGGATATTGCTTATCCTATCGGATCCTTATCTGAGTGCATTTATTGATTATCTTATATTAATTTTAGAATAAAAATTTGTTCAGTGTCTACAATTTAGGGCTGTTGGGCAGCCATTTATAAGACTTGGGTTCTCTAGTGGTTCTGCCGTTGGGTCAGGACGTCATCTTTCATGTCTCATCAAATATTTTAAATTTCAGAGGCCAGTAACTGGGCTCACTAAACCCTATTTATAATTTTCATTTGTTCATTGCATCTTTGTATTACAGGAATTAGGATGGGGGAGGAGGAGTAAAATTAATTTTACCAGCTAATATTGTAAATAGTCATTTCTGCCATGTTCTCATGTCCAATAATCTTGGTTTAAGTCATAAGAGGAAGGGTATTCCTCATGATGGCTGTGACTAAGCTATCAGAATGTGATCACGTTCTTTTTAATTTTGGCTTACGATTATAATTAGCTAGATCCTTTGACTGCATGTCCCAGAAAAGGAGAGCGATGCAATAGTAGCAGGTAATTATTACATAATTAAAGTTAGTTTTATCTTCTCTCGCAAAACAACTACACTTTAGTTTGTTTAAAAAGACAATTCCCATTTACACTATAATGTTACTCTCACTATGACGTGGCTTGGTACAGCATGTGGTCTGCAGTAATCGACTCAAACTACCATCTTAGAATGAGGAATATCTGTGGGTACATCATTTAGAAGCTACCTTTGTGGTTTGCTTTTGTCTTTGTATACTTGACCAATATATCTGTTTTATCAAGTACAGTTCATAATTTATGAAATGTTTTGCTTTATTTTAGGACCAGTTTGCAAATAAAGCAGTACCATTAGTTTTGTTTGGAGCTGTAACCCTGCTTGGCGGAATATTGACTATGCTACTTCCCGAGACTCGAGACCGCAAACTCCCCGACACTGTAGAGGATGTGGAGAAATCAAGTAGCAGTTTTGCTGAGGAACAATGTAACACATATTTGTAAAAACACAGACAATGTGGAAAGGAAAAATGATTGCGCAGTGTCAAGAATCATCTCTTTGCATTAGCTTCACTTTTTATAAATGTTATCAAAAGGCATGCGTTTATTAGGCATAATCACAAAAAAATTTATGAAATCTTTTGACCTCGTTTTCAATTTGTACATTTTCGTTGAAGTGGTTTTGCACTTTTTATTATTAATAATTCACCTATGAAATGAAGCTACCTAATTCAGTAGTAGTGAGAAAATTATATGTTGAATTTTGCGTTTATATTTTTGTTTACTAGCATAATTACAGGAAGAAATATGAATCACAATGTAGGTATCTGATAGTATAGACTATCTTAGGAAACTTTGAAAATATATCTGAAATAACGTTTTTTTAATGAATATTTAGGCTCGCAATTTTTAAAATGTTAGGATCTATTTAAAAACATTGAATGATTTTTTCATTTAAAAAAGTCATGTAATACTACCGTTTTTAAGGCATTTATGTTCCATGAATACATTTATAGTTGTTCCTGTTGTGAAAGTAAGCAACAAACCAAATGTATTACTTACTACCTACATGAAGATATTGACTTAATGCCATATTTTATCGGTCTTAGTAAACGCCCCAAGATACCCCATGACAGCCCAAGATCTCCAAGAACACCACAATATTGCATATATTCGTATCAAAGCTCTCAAAAACGTACCAAGATCACAGCTGCTCGACGCGAGCTTGATGTGAGAAAAATACCAATAATCTAAAGGAACAAAATCATACAGAGTGACAAAAATACTTTAGATTACCCTTATTACCCATTCTGACATAGGACCCGCTCACACTATATAAAAAGAAGGTTCGTAAATTCCAAATACTTGGTTCCACCCATGACCCTCGATTTCATTCTGCTATTTCCGTATTTAAAAGCATACAACCATTCTCTATGGCTTGTTTTACTCCTGAGATATTTTTATATTCATCAAGCCATCATTGACTTTTCTACATTGTACCAAACTAAAGTTATGGCTTCCGAAACGTGCTATTTTCGCGAATTTTTCCTCTTGGGACAAGTGCGAGCTCATGTGACAACCGCCAACCGATGGAAAGAGCTACATGTACTATGTTTGCGGCTCAACGATACTTTAGGAATCTTGTTCCATGGAAGAATTATACATTTTCTACTTCGCTGCACATATCGTAAACTATCGATTCTATTTTCAAAACAGTTTACTATTAGGCACACACGTGAACGCCGAAATATGATTGGCTCCAAAGGTTATACTTAAATAACATCCACGCATCAGATATTTCGGCGTTGACGTGTGAGCTAAAGTTGAATCGAGTTAATAGTAAGTAATAACTTACTTTTGCATTTACAACTGTTCTGTAATTAAAGAAATAATGTATCGTAGAGCCGCCAACATAGTACATGTAACTCTTGTCACATGAGCTCGCCCGTGTCCCGAAAGGAAAAAAAATCGCGAAAATCGCACGTTTCGGATGCAAAATAAAAGCAAACGCACACATGGAAATCGATACTATCAATGATTGATATAATTGGTTGATGACCCATTTCCGAAAACATACGAAAATAACTTGTACATCAAATCTCTTTAATTTTATATTATTAAAACAAAATTTCTCATTTAATCGCAACAAACCGTTCTTACCTCATTTGTTTTGTTGTAAAATGTTTATATACAAATTTTCATTTCAAATCGTGCATCGAACGTTTTCAGAGGCGTAGCTATGATATTTTGCGCCCGGGGACGATCTTGTGACCGATTTATTACCCTTGTTTACTTATTATAATGTAACGTTGCAAGCCTCATTTTGGCGCCCCTGTACCTTGGCGCCCGGGGACATATGTACCCCCCTGCCCCCCCCCCCCCCCCCTACGCCTCTGAACGTTTTTACAGAGACGTTTGGAATGCATGACCAATGATTGTTTCAAACTTCATGGTAGTGATTTCCCTTTACGTTAATTGGCTGTGAAGGAAACTTGGTCTGCTATTCCCTTGACTTTACTTCGATGTCAAGATAAATCGCTGTGTGTAGATTACTTGATATATTGCATGTAATTTGTCTAAACATTTTGAACATACAGGTCATATAATGAATGATGTACAATGTCCCATGTTTCCTTGAAAACTAATATTACGATGTTGAATTAATACATTTTAAAACATTATATGTATTTAAATAAATTAAATGCACTAATGCATAATAAGTACATAATACGTGTTTTTTCCCTCCAATAATCAAGTCTATATATTGCATAAATAACAATATTCTTTTGTATATTCTAATATTCACGTGTTAAAAATTACCTTTTTTCTTTCACTTTAATTTTTATTATAATTTTATAACATATTTTTTCTTGTTTACTTAAGAAATTAGTCATTTGTTCTTTAAAATCTTTAGTCAGCATCTGTCTTATTGTTGTGTTCTGTATTTGATTTGGGCTGATGTTATTTATTCAAATCAAAAGTTTATATTCAAATTGTGCTCTTCGCATGCTATATTTTGAAATATAAAATGCATTCCTTATACTTAGACGTATTTACTGAAATTAAAACAATACTGGGTTATACGTGTTACATTCTTCCTGTCAATGTATGATGTACTTTGTCTCAATAGCGAATCGAGAACCATGCCGAAAATATAACACGTGCAGCAAAGATGATGTCATTACTGGATTCAAAATTCATTGGGGGAAAAAAGTAATAATTAAAGCTTTTTGTCGCCAGGAGGCATATATCCATAGAGGGCGCCGTAAGTAAACAAGCTCACCTCTTACAATTGAATTAGCCTTGCCTTATTTTCGGCAAATTTAATGATTGTATCATCGCATGATACGGACCGCAAGAACACTGGTCGAAAACTGAATGGGTTGATTCGTTCCAAAGTACAGACTAGTTAAAAGAAGAACGAGAAAAGATGAGACACACATTCCTGGTTGATTTTAGAAGTTATTAATATTTTTGCAAGCATAGTAAGAGAATATTAAAGGTAGATTTTCATTATTTTAAATATACGTCAAATAGCAAGCTTCTAGCTGAAATCAGAAAAAGAGATATGAGCTATCGCATTTACAATAATGTCTACCAAAATAACTTTCAAATGTTTCAATAAAGAAAATATAAAGTTAACTTTTCATACATCAGGTCATTATCAACACTATTAAACAGTAATGCGTATTTATTTATTACTGGGTTCTCGAGCAAATAGTGAGTTTATTGATGAGTAAATGGATAGAATAGTGCATCAAAGAGTTGTCAGAAACAGTACAAACGAACATTCAATTTTGATTGTTCTGTCCTTCTGCACAAAGACGCTTCTTACAAAACTTACAAAGGGCTTTCTGGAGCATAATGTTGCAAAGCTAGAAAGAGTCCGTCAAAGTAAGAGTATCTGAAAATGATGGAATTTGGAAATGATGGTGATAAGGCATGACCAAGCCAACCGAACATGTATTTTCATCGGCTAAACACCATCTTTGCATTAAACATCTGGAGAATAATGTCAGTCACTACCTTCAAAATAAAATTGGGATGGAAAATGGTGAACGTGGTATAAAAATGACCCAAGTATTTGGTACCGGTGGCATCACTGACGCAAAATCTACAATATATTTGAATACCGATCGGAACATCTGAAAACAATCATCAATGAACAGCACTTGACAATTGCACCATATTGTAGAAACAACATGAAAAAGACTGCGTAAATATTTCTAGAACCAAGCCGCAAAAGCACTGAACGCGTAAATTTGTAGGGATAACTGGCTAAATTTACATATTCATCTCAGGTTAATCAATGTGGTATTTTTTAGAAGTCAAAGCATCAGAAATAACAATTTAGAAAAAAAAGTATACTGCTTTTCATAGTTTTATGCACAGTATATATATATATATATATATATATATATATATATATATATATATATATATATATATATATATATATATATATATATATATTTTTTTTTTTTTGTTGAAAAAATCCAATAATGCAATAGTTTGGAGGTTAATTAATGAAGCAGTCACTAGAGAAAATAACAAGACTGTTCTTGAAGCAACATGTTCAAATGTATGTGGTATATAAAAAGAAATTTGGAGAAATGTGTGTCGGCTAATCTAAAATTTGCAGCTATAATTACTCAGAATATAGAATTATGATTGCATGTCCAATTCAAAGGCCAATTATGTTTAAATTTTCTTTTTATTCATGTTTTATTAATTTGAAAGTGAAAAACAAAAGGAATTGGTAACATTCGCTTCCTTGCTTTTCAAAAGAAATCTATAAGGACAAGACAATCCAAGCATTTATTCCATTTAAATGCCCACCTTATGAGAATTTGTTTATAATAATTCGTTTACAAAAAATACTGTTTTCATGACTGTAAGATTACATAACATATTTATTTTTTTCTAATATTTTATTATGAAATGTTAAATATAGTAATGTATATACTTTTAATTTTTTTTTTTTTCATTTTGCAGTTGCTTTATTGCATAGTTGGACTGTGCTGGCATTTCATGTCATAACAATATTAACTTATATTTTAATGGTGTAAAGCAAAATCGCAGAGAAATGAAAATGTTTATGCAAGGTCTATGGATGCTACAACAATCTGAGCTGTGAGTAACCTTAAAAACTTCAAAAGCTCCTTTCAAAATATTACAGGTTGGATCTTATTATTCAAACAGAAAACAATCACATCTCATTTGTGAAGATAAAAGTTAAAATTTATAATAACTGTTTTACTAATACATTAGTTTCATATCCAAAAGTATCAAGCAGGTTTTATTCTATTTTGCAACAGTAATAATAAAAACAAACTGCCGGTTGCTGGTAATGGTAGTGACGATATTTATATTTATTGAGTACATGGTTGCTACCGATGGAGTCTGATCTTTTGTCATCAAAATACCTTACACTAAATAACCTTAATGTACTATACATATATGTATATTTATTAAACAGATAAGGTGATGTCATGTTGTCAAAGGTTGTGTTGTACTTTACTGATAAAACGTCAGACTCTGTAGATTCTACCTTTACCAGGTGCTGAAGGGAGAGAACTAACACACATTTTCGGTTAGAGATGAGACGGGGGGTGGTATGTTATAATACAACTCTATTCCTATGAAAGGAAGATCAGTACCAAAATATTCCTGGCACAATCTCTATTTATATACATAAATAAAACCTCTCCAGCATGAAATCTTCCATGATCCACACGTTTTGTGGATTTGTTTAATGAAATTTTTCTCTGAGCCGTATAAAATTATTACCAATAACGTATAATTTAAAATAAAATCCAAATGGTTTCCCTTACGCATGGTATAGCGTAAAATGTCCTCACTATTCACGAAACTATCCAATTAAAGTTTTAAAAAATTGAAGCCGCGTAAAGAGGGACACCGTCTTTGTACAATATTACAGTAAGATACTGGAATTCCGCTTGACTGAAGCGCCCTCTAGTTACGTTTTTATCGCTACATTAAGAACATTCTAGCAGGCCATTTTCCATTTGGTAATGGTTTGTGTTTAGTAAATGTTAATTGAAACATGAGGTCAAGTAAATGTTGTCACTGAAAATATGATTCATGCGTGCTAAACATATAGCCGAATCCATTTGTACTATTGTTGTGACCATAGTTCATTTGGGTTGGAATTTATGTCTTCAAAATGTTCGATTCAGTTAAAAACAATTCTGGAAATAAAGAATGGTCATTATAAATAATATTCTTGAGCAGCGATATTCACTTTAGATTTATATTGAGTTAACATGTTATTATGTTTTGGTGTTTCAACAAAAGACAGTTGATTTGACAACACAATACAGGCTGCAACAGGCACATCAACACCTTCAGCATTGGATTTAATTTGGATTTCTAGAAAAGTTTATTCAGAACATTAATTTATTAGGATTTGTATCTCTAATTCCATGATTATTTTGGGTTTTAGATGGCAATACCTTAAGTTCTTTTGTATTTTCACATTGTATTCTAGGGAAATAATGTTTTTTTGTTGAATTTTACAAAGCTTATGCTTTTCATCATATCCTGTTAATTATTTTAAGAGAAAAGATTCTAAACACTTTTCTGTTTTGTTTGGTACATTACGCAAAAGGCGAATCACCAATCACTCCAAATTATTGTGGATTGCAACAATTACTTCCGATGTTATGTCATGACTTTATGGAATTGCCGAATGATGTTCTGATTGCACGCAAGTTATTAGCTCATCAACTACGGAAGTAGATAAATTTTGCATGCAGTCTGCAATCTCATAATGCCTATAAAGCTGCGATCAGTAAACATGTGTAAATAATGGTGGGTTTTATGCGAGAGAGGTTTTATTTATGTATCTAAATATAGAATGTGCAAAGAATATTTTGATACTTATCTTCGTTTCGTGGAAACACAGTTGTATTATAACATACCCTCCGCATGGAAACAGATCACAATTAATTGTTCCGGTTAGTACCCAACGAATATAGTCCCAGTCTATTTTAGAGCATTTTTTAAATGTATTTTTGGTGGTGATAAAAGAGTTAGATTTAGGCTGTCTTGGTATCGATTTTAAGGCAATAGTTTTATTCTTTTGCCCGCGTGTGTTTCGGCGACAGTGTTCAGTGAGTAAAAAGTAGGTGATGATCCTGAAGTGAAATACGTGTTCCATTGCACGCTGTTTTGTTGTTTTGTTGACAATCCAGCCTTCAAACAAATGCTGGCGAACCTTTGACAAGAACTTCTTTGAAGGTAATTTAGACTAACTCATGATTTGTAATGATTGTCACTGTCACAGAATTAGGCGAAAATTGAATTTATTTCTTCTTGAATACAAACTAATTTCACCATTTTTTTGTTTCGTCGTACATGCGTTACCTGGGATGAATAAGTGTTTTTCAAGGTAAGCGACGTGTAGCGATTTGCATGTGCCTGACTACAAATCACTTGAAGTCAGGAACATTATAATCACGGGGTGCACGGGAATTTTGCCGTGAATTCTGCTCACCTATTTGAGGACATATAAGGCAGAATATTTCTAAAAAGTATCTTGTCAAAGGAGAGACAGCTCGTCATTCTTTCTCCAGCCAAAGGGGTGAGTGTTAATTTATATTTCGTTTTATTGTGAATTTTATTCAGTTTATCATTTCATGTAATGATGCCTTTTTTACAATGCAGATTTAAACCGTTGAATATTTGGAATTACTAGTCACTATTAGACTTTAAATGCAATAGCATAATCTAAATTTTAGATTGTTTTAGAAACAACTATTATTAGTTTGGTTTCTTTATTGTAGCTGAATTGTAGCTGAATGTGATTGATTGCTCCAGCAAAAGGGCTGAATGTGTTTGATTGTGCCGTGATTGTGCCTTGATTATGCTGTTTAATTGTGCGATCAAATTGAGGTATCTGACTGTCTGTCTGTCGGATTGTCTGTCCGTCTACGTCTGTCGAGATGTGTAAATATCCGGAAATCTAGAAGTCTAAATGTCCGAGTGTCGGAGCTGTCTAGAGGTGTAAACGTCCGGGGTAGTATCTGACCGGTGGTTCTAGTAGATTCTGTATGCTGTCTGTACGTATAACTGTAGTGGATCCGTGAAGGGCAAGCGGCCGATAAAAGTATTGGGCCAACCCTAGGTATTCGGAGAAGCTGTGCGGCGATTCAACAGTTGGTGAATCGTACGGTTGTACAGGGTCGAGACACATGTGTACGTTTCAATTGTGGTGACAATTGAATACATTGTTATATTTACACGTAGTTACTTTGAATCTGTAGGATTCCAAGGGATTACATGAATCTCAATAACAGTTAGTAACTTGATTTAATACATGTAGATGTTTGTACTTGTACATGTAGATGTTTGTACTTGTTGTCGCAATCCATACGTGCGATAATGTAATTTGATGTTTGTATTTGTTGTGCGATAATATAACTTTTGTATAGGTTCCATTTTATATGAAACATTTGTGTAGTCCAGGAGGTTCCTTGGATCTGTGTTTATTTTGTATTAATATTTAATTTATTTTCAAATTGTGAATGGTTGTGAAGTGTGATTGTGGGTTGAACGCATGAGTTATTGTGTTGATACATCATTATTTTTCATTAATAATTAATTTCATAAATTTGCATCATCTTTCACGTATTGTGTTTGCGTTGTTCATTTAATCCACCAACCACTCGGTAACAATTCTGTTACAGTCACACAGTGGAAAGAAATGAGAAAAAAATGCTGATAATATATAGTAAAATTATTTATTTTTCTTTGTCCGTCTCATCAGTAGTTATAGGGGACACCGTAGGATCTATGTGAAAATACATTACAAAACCCCCTGGGAACGTTTAGGGTCAGCACTTTTTAAACCACCCTGGGGACATCCACACCGTCAGCATATACTTGTTTTGCAACCACGTGTCCAAAAGCAAACGATCCATCAATTTTAAACTTCGAAATCCATGAATTATCTTTCGTCGCTCGACAAAAATTCGATGGGAGCTGAATCCACTAAAGAGGAGACATGATGAAACTCTTCCCATTGGGATTCATGCATGGTCATCATAGTGGGTGGCATGGCAAATAGATCCAGTTTCGACTTGGAACAGGCTTAAGACTTTCGAAGAGTTTTTTTTAAATCTCTATGATTTTTAATAACAAAAAATGTCTAAGTCTCGAAAGGTTCTTCGTTTCTTAGTATTTCTATCTCTAGGGGTGTGAAGGCCTCAGGAGGGGTGTCTTTCTTGTCTCATTCTACCTTGTTTTTGCTGTGGTGCTATGGCAGCAGGAATGCCCGACTCAGTACCGTCCAGTGCATTTATAGGAGTTTCTCGTAGGCCCAAAATATCTTTACCGATTTAAAGCAAAACATTTTTGCCTGCTCACAAGAAAGCTTCTTTGGGGTTTTGTTTGCCAATGATGACATTTTGTGGAAATTCTTTTCTGTGCGTCAATGTGCCACCATCGGTTTCAAAACTGGGGCCACTGAACAAAAGTCCGATTTTAACATATTTCTTAAACCATGTCCTCGTTGTCGAGCGAGTCCTCGGGACACAGGATACATGACTTATGAGTCGTTAGAGAATAGTTTTCGAAAATGGAATTTCACTGTGACATTCCCTTTTGTCCCTGATCTACTTTTATAGCAATGTTGACAATATCAAAATAGGACTTATTGACATTCAAATAACGAGAATGTACAAACTCACGGTGAACACGATAGGTGTTTCCACCGTCTTCGTCAAAGTTCGTGCCAGAATCCACTTTGAAAGGAATGACACGCAGTAATGGTACGGAGATGTGTCCCACCCACTACGTTGAACTCTACCACATCGGAGTACACAAACATCAAATTCATAAAATTGGATGGCCTAAGCTAATTTGGCCGTGTAATAACACAACGTATTGTTGGAAAACACCTCCATGGAACTGTCACTGGGTAAAATTAAGTTAAATTGGTTCTTATTATTCATAATTCCAGAGTTCTGCTGCTCGATGGGTCACTGGAAGTCAGATGAGTGTCTAAAAGAGGATTGTTGTTGGGGCGGTGATTGGAGAAAAAGATTGGCAGAAAAAGACTATTTGCGTTTTAGGAACACGTTCTCCACACCACAATCTTATAGAGAGGAACTGGGTGAAGGAGTGATCACTGTGGCAACTGAGGCTGTGTTGAAGGGAATGAAGGTCACGTCTTTTTATAGCGGATGACTTGCAAAGCATATATTCAAGAATCAAAACTGGGAGGATATCCTTTCGAAGGTACTTTGACTTTTTTGACACGACGTTTTCCCAATTTACGGGTTCTTCGTTCGAGAATGCTTTTGATGGCATACACTGCATCTTCTATTTTGGCACGCATTTTAATTCGGGTAAGTAAAATGTTACAATTAACATTTCCCTGTTCATGTCTTCCAATTTATAGACGACACGATGATGACCAGGCACTCGTCCAGTAACATGAAACAATTTTATGGTCCAGTTGGGTAAGTAACATTTGTAGATTTGGTTTTGCCAATGCGCACCAAATCTCGATGACACAAAATAAGTTTTGTAGCCACAATTGTAGAAAGGCAGATGAGAGACATCGGCTAAATCGGCTTGCCATTGATGATCTATGTTTTCCACTTGGGTGCGACGAATGGGTTTGTGTAAAGTGTTCGTAGCTTGTTATTGTAACTATCATTGCACTTGAGGTAAACAGAGACTTTTCAGTCGCGTTTGGCAGCACGATACAAATTCTGAACTCTTCAGTAACCTGCAAGATGGGCTGGATCGTAGTAAATGCTGGCTAACACCCTCTCCGTTTTTTCATAAGTGACCCACTCTTCGCTGATGCTAGATTGGATGTGACGAAATGGTGGTTTGGAAACGGTTTTACGTGTCATATGTGCCAAAGGAGTAGAATTCCAGTTTTCGTCCTTCCATTCTCTTCCAAGTGACACGTCTTAGACTTAGTACTCCAGAGGTCCATTTAATCTTCTTATTCTAACTTGTAATTCGGGTAAAACACTTCTCAGGAGTCCCAACGTTGGACCCACTAATGTTTAAGCAAAAATACCAATCAAGGGCAAAATCCTTCGCTTGGCAACCAATGTCTTTTTCTGTTGACTAATAAGTATTATTTTTTTTCTGATGTGGAGACAAAGGTATCGTGCCTTTCAAGCCATATAAACAACATTCGCACACGATATCATTGGAGGCAGTTTGAATATAAAAAAATCCGCATGGGTAGATAGACTTTGGACAGGACGGACATGTCCCAATATTTGCCTAAACAAGGATGTAGTCAGTTTCATTTCTTTCTTTTGGAGAGTGAAAAAGGATGTTTACGGGCGAGAGGTGACATCTTTGTTGGTTCTTAAAATATAGTGACGTTGATGACTTGGCACACGCCCTTTTATCATTATTTACTATCTCTAATTCAAAAAGGTAACGATGTGTTTTCCAATATCACCAAGGAAACCTCTTTGGACGACTACGTCTTTTCTGGGGGTTACGTCGATGCTTGGCTACGTATGTTTTTCAGATGACGTGACTCGCTAAATTTTAATGAAAAAAGATATTTTCGAATAAAGTAATAACCAAACAAAGTATGCGGATATCTGACAAAGTGGGCGTAATGAAAGTCAAATTCCCAAACCGTATTTGAAATGCGTGTTGGAGTAAGAGGAGATACCCTTTTGTGTGTGTAATGTGGTGGTAAACAATGATACAGCGAACCAAACATATATTTTGATTAAAACAAACACCGACAAGAATGACAAGGCTATAGAAAGTGCAGAAGATTACCTAGCTAG